>JAYKAV010003406.1:272372-294786 GCA_035582835.1 Phoebastria nigripes | reverse complement strand
ATATTCTATCATTATTATTATTATTATAATTATTTTCCCTCCCTTTTCTGTTTTATTAAACTGTCTTTATCTCAATCCACAAATTTTACTTTTTTTTTCCGATTTTCTCCCCCATCCCACTGAGGGGAGCGGGGAGTGAGCGAGCGGCTGTGTGGTGTTTGACTGCCTGCCGGGTTAAACCACAACATGAGTTACTCAACCACAAAGTTAAGTTTCCTACTGTAGTATTATCTCCTAAGTATAAGGCTTATCTTTCTCTACATGGTGAAGTTCATTTCTATTGACCAAAACAATATCATAATTAAATGGAAGTAGCAATCTAAATACTTTGCTGAATGAAAGCTTAAGCTAGGCACCACAGTGGAAAAATGAGGCTACAGAAAGTAGACATAAGCTGGCTGTCTGCAAACACAATAGGAGAGGGAGGAAAAAAATGCAAGAATGCAGCTTTATCAACTTTTTTTCACATTATCCAAATCGTACATATTTCTAAAGGAAAAGCAAAGTTTTAACTTCACTGAACATGTCCAGCTGGTGTGCCTACAACTGTAATGCGTATCAGATTAAGGGGACAGAGACAGCCTTACTCTAAAGGAATGGGTGGGACACGCAACCTGTGTGTCCTGCACCCAGCATCATGAAGAGGGTGTGAGCTGCCCTACACCTCTGGTAAACCCAGATCCAATTAGATACATCTGATGATTTATGTGGTGTTTGTAGAAAGACAATTATTTAAGCAGGACTCTATGTGCTGATATTTTGAGGAGATTTGTTTATGAAACATCTAAAAAGAAAAACAGCGGGGCATGCTGGAGTAGGGGACTGCTTTTCTCAGGATTATGGAAGCCAGTATCTGGGCTAGAAGGTGGATTGTGAAAGTGTTGGAAGTAATGAGCCATGCTAATGAAAAATAGTTTACCTATAAACTGAGAACTGAGAAGAAATTATTGTTTCAACTGATTTTTGCTGCTTTTGTTACTGACTACCCAATAGTTTTCAGCTTAGTGAAACCATTTGAGATTTTCTGACACATTCAAATGAATAAAACTAAATATTGCTTTTATTTTTTCTAAATTATTTCATCAAAATTATAGAGAAGGAAATACGGCTAGTCTTGTAGCTATCCTAACATTACAGTGTTAATAAAAGAAACAAAGTATATATTCAGGATGTCTAATTAAAGCAGCTGACTAATGAGTAATCTCGAGCACCCACAGACAAGTGGAGATCTGAAGGAGATGGTATTTGAAACAACTAACAGATCAGGAAAGCGGAGACACTGATTTCAGGGATCTAAGGCCATAGACATCAGCTCAATGTCAGAGAGGGCAGCTTGGAAACTCAGCTGGAAGCAGTAACATAACTTTAATCATAAAAAAGAAAGGGATCTGACAGGGTGAACAGGGAGAATTGTAAAGAGAGGGAATTTTTAACAACTTCTGTTTCTCCCTATCCCTATGGCAGGATTTATAACAGATTTGGAAAATATAGTGTTAAACCAGGCAGCATTAAGAAAGCAAATGAAAACAGGCTCATCTGTGAGGGGCAAAATACTGAAGAAGAAAACAGATCTCTTCATCTAAACTGAGATCAGAGAGATTGGAGCACAAAGGAGCTGATCTTTAGGGAAAAGTGGGTAAAGAACCCTGACGCACTGGGATAGCTGATAGTCTGCAAGCAGGTGTGGTAGATTTATACGGTGTAATACCTATTTGCTATATCAAAGTGAGAGAGGATTAAACAGAGATAGCCCTGCTATTGGAGGAGACCTTTGCTGGCAATGGTGTTCTATGGGGTAATCCTGTTCGCACCTCCCTTCCCCGCAAAATGCAAAATAAGACATGCCAGGAATCAGAGAAAAACTTACAGATGCAATAGTGTATGCACCTGTGGCATAGACCCCTGTGCATATTGGTGTTGGATGAAGGTAGTCACCCTAATGTAAGGTAGTAGCTTCTGCCTTGAATGCAAAAGTCATTCACTGAGACAACAGGATAGAAGGTTCTGGAAAAACTGTAAGTAGATGACCATGTGTTGACATGAAAAAGCTAATGTAAAACACTAGAATCCGGATGTGAAAGACATTGATTGGCGTGTACCTAAGACTATATTATTATGTGTGGTATATGTAAAATCTGCATTGGCATGAACAAAAACTGGCTGCATTGCTCACATAGCTATCTATTAATCTTGCAGGTAATCTAAAATGACTATCAATAGATTACTTCTTTAATGATAGAAATTTGTGTTTTGTTTATAGAATATACAGATATCATTTGATGAGTGATTTAAAAATTACGTGGTTTAACCCAAGCCAGCAACTAAACACCACACAGCCGTTCACTCACTCCCCCCACCTCCGGTGGGATGGGGGAGAGAATTGGGAGAGTAAAAGCAAGAAAACTCGTGGGTTGGGATAAGAACAGTTTAATAATTGAAATAAAGTAAAACAGCTGTAGTAGTAGTAGTAGTAGTAGTAGTAGTAATAATAATAATAATAATAATAATAATAATAAAAGAATATACAAAGCAAGTGATGCGCGATGCAATTGCTCACCACTCACCAACTGATGCCCAGCCAGTCCTCGAGCAGTGATTGCTGCCCCCAGCCAACTCCCCCCAGTTTATATATTGAGTGTGATGTCATATGGTATGGAATATCCCTTTGGCCAGCTGGGTCAGCTGTCCTGGCTGTGGTCCCTCCCAGCTTCTTGTGCACCTGGCAGAGCATGGGAAGCTGAAAAGTCCTTGACTAGTGTAAACACTACTTAGCAACAGCTAAAACATTAGTGTGTTCTGAATCAACATTCTTCTCATACTAAATCCAAAACACAGCACTATACCAGCTACTAGGAAGAAAATTAACTCTATCCCAGCCGAAATGAGGACAAAGGTATTGATCCTTCTGCAAAATCTTGGCTAGCATAAGAACAATTCCACCTGGCTTTAGGATAGACCTGAGATCTGTATCATACTTTCAGTTCATTTCAGGGGAAAAGAATCATTTAAATTCAGGTTAAAAATCCAAATGCACTGTTGAACGTAACATATAGAAATCTACGAACAACCTTCTTTTAAAGTATCTTGGGAACTTCTAAAGCAATGATCCAGAGCTGGAAGCTTGTTGCCTTAGAACACTTGAGATCTCTTTGCCCTGTAATATAAATCTCTGATATCTGGCCCTGAAGAATCATTTACTCCAGACCCTTTATAGAGAGACTTTTCTGTTGAAAACACTCCATGAACATTTAGTCATTGGCTATCCTTACATTTTTTTATATCCTAAAGCCAGGAATCATTAAATCATATAAATTAAATACCATATTTTGCACTGTTATTCCTGTACTGAGCCTAATAATTTGTATTTGATGTAATATTTTCCCTAAAGTACTGAATCTTTGAAAACATCTGCTATTTCTTTCACTAGTGACTAATCAGTCATCTTAAAAATAAAAAAAATAATAATACCTTTTATTTTTCTAATTTGTGTTTGACTTTCAAACTCAGATTTTTGATTCTTATTATAACTGTACCTACTGCATTAAGGACTTTGTCACTCCCTGGAATAATGTTTTGTAAAGTTGTTTAGAACACGGTAACCAAATCATTCTCTGCACCTTGTTTTAAGCTTTTTCAATAAATTGAACCTTTAATTCTCCTGTAGTATGACATTTTATCTGAATTTCTTAGAGTTATTGTGTATCCTTTCACATACTCTTTCTGTTTTCTTTCCTAATATTTTCTCTCAGTATTCCAATATTAATAATAAATACAGAAATATTACTGTAGCCATGTTTCTGGATGCTATTCCCCTTTCAACCTCCTAGTTGGGCAATATTGGAGAGAAATTCTGTGTTTGATAATGATGATCTTATTTGGCTTGTGGTCAGACTTTGGTTATCATTCTTTGAACCTGTTAAGAGATCTAAATATTTCAGTTTTGCAGAGAGATGAAAATTGGTGGCTACAGTATAATTCAGCTAGTAAAAAGTGGTTCACTAAAGTGAGCTGTTAGATGATTCTGCAGCTTACTACCTCAATATCCCCTCAAATTGAGTTTTTTGGGGAAAATAAACAAAAAAAGTTTTGGACTTTCTGATGTGGTAGCATTTAATACTAATTCATTTTGGCGTGAATGACTATCTGAGATATTCAAAGATAAGTGATCTGGAATAGCATTTATTCATTAGCAAATATCTCCACCAGAAGAACTAAACCAATCAAAATATAGACAGATGGTGATAGTAGGATGGCTATGCCATACCATGCTTCCATTTTATACATAAAGCAATCATGCATTATTATGCAAGGAAGCATGATCCAATGTTCTTTACATTGCATACAGTATCATGATCTATATTAAATATCATTAATTCAGAGAGGTAAAAATTAGCCTTAAGGCCTTTTCAAAATAGACCTTGTTCTGTGATCCCCAACCAGACTCTTGATACAATACATGTATAGTGTGCTAAATATTCAGTTTAACCTTTTGAATATTTTTTATTATTCAAGAGAAAAACTTCCTAGCATGATGTTCTATGTTAGAAACTGGCATGGAGGTTTTGTAGATTTAAAAATAGGCAAACTCACTGTTATTATTTTTAACCGAATAATATGCACAATTCTAGTGTTTATGGCTATAAGTAATTCAGACTTATCACTAAAATTATCAATCAATCAGCAGGATTTTTTTTCTGGTCTCAGTACATGAGAGTACTGAGTTCATGAGTACGCAGTTCATGTTTATGAAATGTTACAATTGCTTCATTCCCTCCAATTTCTATTCAATAATTTCCTGTTTATTTTTCCTTTTACACAAGGTAAAATGTAAAAAAGAGAGACAGATTTTGTCAGCCCAGGCTGCTTCACTTTCCAGTCCATTCTGTTAGCATATTCACCAGCAATCCTTACATGTTTGCACCCTAGCTAATATGATGCTCTGAATTCTTCCAGTTTATGCCATGCTGGTCATCTCTCTTCCCCCTGCTATGCAAACACAGAAAACACCATTTGCCATGCTTGGAGGGCTGGAAACATTAGAAAACTTCTTAGGGGAACTGCAGGTGGGAAAAAAGACTCAAGAACTACACAGACTTAAGTTAGACAAGATCAAAAGTAACACAGCAGAGTATTTGTAAAAAAAACCAATAAATGACAAACTGTTACTAGAATTAGAAATTAATACACTTTCGAAAGCTGAAGCACTCAACAGAATTAACTGAGAAATGGGAGAGGTTGTAGACTTACCTGATTTCTCTTTATTGACATTGTTGCTTTATAATTTCTGAGGGGAGTACACAAACACTGTAATGAGCAATAGAGTCAGAGGTTTTAGAGTATAATTTGACTTGCAGTCTGCTTGAAACATTTTTTTTTTAACTAGACTATGTCCTCAGTACCATTTTTCATAAACTCTCTATGAACACTTTTGGCAGCCAGGGCAAAGTGCAAGACCTTCCGCTGTAACTCTTCCTCCACTACTGCTTTGTTCCCACAGCTGGATAATGATGCCTCTGCAGCCTTTCTAGCAAATTATTCCATAAGAATTCTGTATTTCTTTTTCCCCTGCAAATCCTTTGTGTAGGCTGAGATGCCATTGTACTGTGTATTATATGAGCACAAGAACAAAGATGCAGATTCACATCAAATGATTTGTAAAGTAAAAGAAGTAAGACCTGATGGAAAAGAAAAGAAGACATTAAGGTTATAGTGGTGAGAAAAGGCAGACTGTGGTGGCTTAAACAGTGCTTAAGTTACCTTGTTATTGCCTTTTCTTTTTTTTTTTTTTTTTTTTTTTTTTTTTTTTTTTTTTTTTTTTTTTTTTAATCTCCTGGATAGGAGAATAAGTGGATTTTTGAAGGGAAATAATAAGTTAACTATGCAGATATCACTGAGAAGTCATCTCAAGTTTGAGGGGCAGCTGGAAGAATGCACTACATCATTGTTTGTTTGGATCTAGCTGGCAATGACAGCTGGACTCCTGGAAAAACAGGAAGCGGGGGATAACTTCCCCCATTCTTCTGGGAGGAGAAAGACCCGGAAACATCTTGCAATGGGGTAGATTTACCTGTCATGTCCAGAAGAAGGGACAGCCCTGTTTAGTTACCCTATCTGATCTCTGATGAATATAAGAAGAGGGACACAGTAGTAGGGGATAGGGAAGGCTCATTTATGCAGTTCCTTAGGTGAGCGGGGAAATTTGACATCTTCAGAGCCTGACCTGACAGAGGGCATCCTCTGGAAAGGGCTGGAACCCAGGATCTGGCAATGAACCAGCCGAAGTGTAGGTGTCTACTTCCAGAGGAGGAGTTGAGATCAAGGGTCTGGGAAACTATTGAAAAGCAGCTCCTAAATAATTGATTTTTAAGCAATTGCTTGTACAGATGTGGGAAAGAAACTCTGAAAAGGGGAGAAAAAGGCTTCTACAAGAACAGAGAAGACATAGGAATGGTCCTGGGAATTAAAAGAAAAAGTTGAGTAACTGGCTTCACAGGTGTCCCTCTGCTAACACTGAGAGTAGTGGGTGAGTTGGGTTTCTTCTATTTATCTCCCAAAGAAAGGGATTATCAAAGACCAAAAGAGCTCTTGAGGTGCAGAGGTGCAAGAATGGCCCAGACACTCACAGTCCCCAGACCACAAAGTCCTGAAGATGGGGGAGGAGACAGCTATATCCATTTTCTCAAGGAGATGATAGACCAGTGTGGTGAACATTTCCATGTTCACCTCAAGCCTGAAATAAGCTTGGCTTGAAAAAGCTTTCAGTCAGAGCTTGAAACAAGCATCTTATAACATCTCCTACTGTGAAAATGCTCTTTAAAACATTTTCTATTATATTCGTTCCCTTTGACACACAAGGATTAAGCCTGAAGGCAGCTTTCTTTGAAAGCAAGAGGGGAAAAAATCAAAATACTCTAGCTACAACATTATCTTTTGGCGCATGTTCAGTTTGGACATCTTTGTTGCTCGTATATTTTGATCTTTACTATATTTCTTCAGGTTGCAGGTACATCTAGAAAAAATGAGTATGTGCTGAATATTTTTCTGTAGCTTCACATCGGACATGATTTGCTGAAAAAGGATCATTTTCATTTTGATCACCTTGACCTAGGCCGTCACAGMCATTATTCCTGTGGGAAAGAGGAGAAGCAGTGGGATAGCTCTTAATCTCATACTTTGTCTCCAGTCCAAGCAAGTTCTTGGTGAAGAGGCAGAAAGGAGTATGGAGAGGTACCTTTGTGGGCTGCTTCTTGACAACTACATTATCCATTTGTCTATATGCATCTGAAGCAACTATTAGCACAATGCTATGCAATACCAATTACATCTATCTTGTTTAAACCCTTGGATCATGCTGTTTCTCTGTCAACATGTTTTCTCCTGGGATTAACATTATCTGTTTGGCTGCGATGGAGTTAAGTTTCCTTATAGCAGCCCATATAGTGCTGTGCTTTGCATTTGTAGCTAGAACGGTGTTGATAACACACCAGTATTTTGGCTACTGCTGAGCAGTGATTGCATATTGTCAAGGCTTTCTTTCCAACCCATTTCCACCCAAAGGCCAGTAGGCTGGAGATGGGCAAGAGGTTGGGAGGGGACACAGCCAGCATAGCTGACACAAACTGACCAAAGGGATATTCCATACCATATGATGTCATGATCAGCAACAAAAGCTGAGGGAAAGGAAGAGGATGCAGGGCTATTCTTGGTTATGGCATTTGTCTTCCCAAGCAAGTGTACACTACATGCACACTACGTGTACCGAGGCCCTGCTTTCCTGGAAATGGCTGGACATCTGCCTGCCGATGGGAAGTAGTGAATAAATTCCTCTTTTTACTTTGCTTCTGTGTACAGCTTTTGCTATTCTTATTAAATTGCCTTTATCTCAACACAAGCTTTTCCATCTTATTTTCTCCCCCTGTGCTGTTGAGGAGGGGGAGTGAGAGAGCGGCTGCGTCTGGCAGCCAGCCAAGGTCAACCCTCTACATCATCTTTAAAACTATACTTCTCAGATCAGTAGGTAAGTAAAGATTCATTTCTGCTGCTGCCCTGTGCAACACTTCTCTGAATTCTGATTATTTCTGTCATTTGAACGATACAACCTTATAGTATTATTTTTCTTTGATAGTATATCAAGGACAGTATTAGGTCCTATCAACACACAACTGTTTCAAATTCTGATAATGTATGTGGCTTTTTGGTTCTATGAGCATGTCTTCCACCTGTTCTTGCAGCCCTGGTTTCTTAAATCAGTCTAGTCTTAACTCAAGTCATGTGTACACTGTTAAACTCTGTATTGTATTTTACTCTGCCCTGAGATTTTTTTTTTGTGATTTCATAATGAATCTTTTGAAGATTTCTAAATTAAGAAATATAGTACATATATATCTAAAACTATACACAATTAGATGTGTTCCTCTGCTAAGGATATATTTCTTTGTATATGCCATTAATACATCCCAATTTCTCCTTTATGATTGGGTTTTTAAGGTCACAAAAGTATATTGATGTTTCTTGCTAATGAATCCTCTTTTCCATCATGCCTCTAGTGCAATATTTCTGCCTTGAACATTGGAAAACAATGAAGGAGGAGCTGATGTCTTAATTCAAGTTCTAGAATGGAAAAAGGAAACAAGAGTGAGAGAGCTGAATATATTTAATCCAAGTACAGAACTTCCAAGTAGAAGAATGCTTACACTAAAACAAATAATATGATATGTTCTTGAAGTCACTTGTGGGTGGGCTGTTCATTTTGCTCTGCTATGTTGCAATTATATCCTGCTGAGTGCAGGAAAAGTTAGCCAATGCTCAACCTCCCTAGAGCAAAAATCAGCATGTTGCCATTTTTCTTCTCTACCAAGATGTCATTGTCAGCTCAACTTCCTGCTTGGTTCTTGGATGTTTTCTGTTTCATCGGATTCCTCACATCATCCAGAGACAAACTTCAGTTACTTCCTGTCTTATCTTCTGCACAGAACGGGAAAGTGTGGTCTGTGTTCTGAACTTTCATGGTGCCTCTAGGGATATGAGCAAAAGTAAATGAGGTATTAATACTTTTCTCTAAATATCCCCTCCAATATACAGATTTTTTGCAACTGTGCAAGCTTACAATAGAAGCAGATAGAATGCTCCATCCTCTATGAATTGTCTTCCAGTGTGGCTGCTGGCTGTGTGGGTGGCTTATGGCTTGGGACAAGAAAATAGTGAAATGTGGGAAAGTGATTATTACATATGTGTTATAGGAAGTGTTACAGAAGTATTTTGCAGGTGAAAAAAAAAGCATCACAAATTGGGGTTTTGTTTGTTTGGTTTTTTGTTGGCTGTGTTTGGTTTTTTTTTTTTTTTTGCTTTAGGATTACAGCTAATTTACTCTAGTCAGAGCTTGATTTACAGTCATACAGGGAAATACAGGTACATCTCAGAATAGGATTTCAAAATGCCTTCCACTGATGTTATCTAGTTTGATGCCTTCCACTGATGTTAACTAATGTGATTATTATTAAGTGATATTTGATTTAGCGATAAAAGTGACAAAGAAACACGAATCTTTTCCTCAATTGTAGTATTGGTAGTACTCAGAAATGACCACACATGCTAAAATGACGTCTTAAAGTGCATTAGATCTCATATCTTTAAGGTGTTGCTACTACCCAAATAAGGAGACATGAATTTGACCTTGCAATCACTGAAGAATGCATTAACGGTATGCTAAATGCTTGATCTCCAACTGAGTATTCTCATCATTAAGTTCTGCAGGTGCTTAAGTGTGTGCAGGATTGGGGTTCATTTCCTTTCTTCTAATTCCTTTAAAAATAGACCTCTCCTTCCAGGTTTTTCAGCTTTGGAGGAGTATTGCTATAAAGGTCTGAGCTTGCTGTCAAATGTTGTCACTAGGTACGCTAATGTGTATTTAAAGAAAAATGCATGTAAATATTAATAGCCTAAGAAGCATATGCAGAATCACTGGGTGAGAGCAATGAGGAAATATCTATACAAATTCTCAGCATTTTGTTAAAATGCAAATTTAAAAAAGAAGAAAAATTGCAAGAAATGAATGAAGTTAACCATGAGAAAACAGTCATAAATATGGCTTGCCTAAGTGCTTCAAAAAGGCACCAGCAGACAGTAGTTTTTCCATGAGTTTCTTGTGACTAATAGCACTACCACAGCTAAAATTCCCAAGTCATTAACCTTAACTTTTGTATGCTTTATGACAGAATGGCATAAATAGCGTATTTCCTATGACAGGGAGTATGTGTCCTACCCCATGGATTTTGCTTTCGTCCAAGGGAGCAGACATTGCGCTCAGCACCAGTCAGCTGGTTTAACCAGAGGATGTGACCAAAAGTTTGGGAGGTACTATGCAAGGAAAAGCAGCAGGGCACTCACTACCAGTAACATTTGACATTTCCAAAAAAAGAGGGAAGCGTTGGTAAAATGGCAAGCACCTCACTTCACCCTTCTCCCAATGCTTCTCTGGAATTTTATGCTGAAATTTGCTAACAGTACTAAAACACTTCAGTACTTCATAAGTCAATGCAGAAATTGAAAGGCTATTTGTGTTTTTAGTTAAACTAATAGGCAATTTAGACAAATGCCCCAAACGAGGGACATACATAATCCATCTCTGCAGTAAGCTTAAAACTGTAGAACTGTTTTAATGTAAACTACTTAATTTACTGTGAATGTTTCTCTAGGACTGATATTGAAAACAATAAATGAAGATATTAATTTGTTTGGAGCATAGTCCAGCTAAGACTAAAAGAGTATCAACGGTCAAAATAAGGGCTCCTTGAGCAATGATAAATTTCATTTGGTTATTCTTGTAACATGTTAGAAGGAAACAGATGCACAAGTCTTAAATTTTAAGCAGATGAGTTTGTTAAAACATAGAATACTTGCCAATAAATGTTGATCTCAGAAAGTTCAATACCAGAAAATGCTGTTTGTATTCACACAACTAGAAGAAAGCATTTGGCAAATCCAAATTTTAGATTTGTTTAATTTTCTCTCTCTCTAGTGTTCTGTTTAAACTGACATATGCACTTGTACTGTATGGACTAAGTAGGAGGTCATTACAGTAATGAGGAAAATGAAATGAAAAGTTGCAAAGAAGGTGCAAACTTGCAGATCCCATATTTTGAAGGTCTAGTTTTGACTTATTTATTTTATATCAGAAACTTATTTTCTCTGTTTTACTGGAAAAGAAAAAAAAAAGGGAARTCTGGACAGAACCATGGGAATTTAAAGTCAGGTGACACAGAAGAATAAAGTGAAAATATGAAAAAAAAAAAACCAAACAGTTTGATAAAGGGAGATCAGGAAGACAGCATATGAAAAGAATTAAACAGAAAATAAAGTTTTATATTTCAGAAAGCTTTTTCTTTATTTTCTAGTACTGCTTGCTATTGTCTCTACCTTAAGAGGGGCTAAACACTGCCTACTGCATGTATCCTTATCCTTCTCAGTTCCACTGATTCAGTAAAACTGCGTAATTTTGATGAAGAAAACTTCAGCAATGCCTGTTCTACTGCGAGCCCTGGCATCTATTCTAAGTAACCCAGTTATGGATTTTACTACAGAATTTTCATCTGATAGCTCCATTTTGGCCATTGTTTTACAACTCCAAAAAAATGTCAGCTTCAAAATTAGGACAATGATTTTTCAGCTACTTGTTTACCATGCTGAGGCAGAAAACTCAGTAAATAAAACACAAAGTGAGAGATACAATTTTTTTTTTTTTTTTAATTGGGTACTCAAGGTAAGAGATAGTAGACAACAGGAAACTTCAGGTGGACAACTATTGTTATTCAATACTGACCCTTGAGACCTTCACTGGCTGAATTTACAAAATTCAAGAGGTTTGTAAACGCTGTTAGTAAAGTGACATGAGAAGGTTGACGCACTTGCCAATGGGTAGACAACTTACCTAGAGTGTGGGAGACCAAATTTCTTTGCCTGAAGAAATTTAAGCTCTCAAATCTTGTTTCCCAGGAAAGTACCCCAAACACTAGTATTCTGTACTTTGGTTTTCTTAGTATCTCTGACACACTTTTATGTTTTATGAGCATCCATCGATGCAGAGTCTGGAATCCAGCAGAGTGGGCACCAGTGTTATGGTTTCCATTATAAACCTGCTTGAAGGTGTGACACGGTTAATAAAAAATGTAAGTGGCACATAACATGTGAACTCAGAAATAACCTTAAAAAAACCAAACCAAAACAAAACATTGTTTTAACTTGTAAGAGTACTAAAGAAAATGGTCTTGATACTTTTTACAGGACTGTAAGTGGAAAAAAGTTCTTTAAAAAGTAGCAAGTAATTTTTCTATAATATTGAACTAAATGAAATCCAGTTGATACTCAGTTGAAAAACACTAACATTCATGGTGGACCCTTTGATGTTTCATTTGTGAATCAGCTGCTAGCACTGCACATGGGACCCTTTCAAGTAAGTGTCTGCAACAGTGTTCAAGAAGCTTTCCTCTCCTGGTTGAGCAGATACCCACTTCTATAGTTGGATCAAAAAGGTGTTACTATTTTAGTTTTTTTTCCCGTGGTAGTGGTTGCTAACTCTTTATTTGGATGCAGCAGCCAAATTTCAACCTTTTCTTTGCAGCCCAGTTGGTGTACAGCTGGGCAAAGCCATACCTTCAAAGTTAGCCCTGCTTGGGAAAGGTCGGTTGCATCAAGTCATCTCCAAAGGTCCCTTTCAACCTCAATTATTCTATGAGCCTGTGATTTGTCATTCTTTTTTGTTTCTGTGCCCAGTGAATGGAGTGGCACTTTCCTCTGTGCAGTATGAGGTATGCTATGGATTTTCTTAATTTGACTGTGAAAAGGTTGACATGGAGGATGTTCCTTCCCTTTAGTTCATTCCTCTGCTTTTGGGAGTTTGTTAGAATGAGAGATGGCAAAAAATGATGATTCCCAGAAGTATACTTTTTTGTCAAATGTTAAAAAAGAGAATCAATTCAGAAATTATGAACAGCTCTATTTGTATTTTAGCCTTTAATGACAAGACCCTTTGTACTGTAATTAGACTCTCAAGTCAGTTATTAGGGATTACATATGAACGACTGAACTGTTACAGTTATTTCACTTACAACATTTTGTACTTTTCCTCACTATGTTCCAACACCTCAGTCAAGTAGAAGAGATTACGCTCTTTCATAGAAGAGACTTTGAGCTCATGTCTGTATTTATTAGGGGAAGGTTCAGACCACAAGTAAGGTTTTCTACATTTAAAAAAAAGTTTGCACCTTGAGGTATTCCTACCTTTCCCAGGTCTAGGTAAATATATAGCTTATGCTAGTAAATTAACTCTGTTGAATAAGTTAAACAAGTTGCCACGTAGAGTAAGCTGCACTGCCAAAAGTTCTTTTGCCATATAACTGTTTTAGCTAGGGTATGATTTTTTTCAACTCCTTACCTAATGCACTACCATCTTGTACAAAACCTTCAAATGTAGAACAAGCCTGGGAAATTAATCTGTCCTTTTTAGCTGAAATAATAATGCAAAACTGACAAACATGAATCTACCTTGTGTAGAAAGTAAGCAAGACATTTCTTTTGCTTATCCTTTCACAAATTTTTCTTTAATTTGAACAGAAGTGATAAATGACATTTGACACAGAAGTTGTTCCCAGGATAATGAATAACCCATGGATAGCAGATTTGGAGGGAAGACAAGGTGAAAGTCAAGCCTTTATCCAAAACCACAAAAGTCTCTGCGTTAGTGCTAAAATATGCTTTTGGGCTCTAATGAGAGAGGTAATTTTTCAGCCAGCAGCTTATGAGGTGCTAGCCAGTTCCGTCATGAAGAGGAGCAAGTCAAAGAATTCAGCCTAAAAAGTAGGACTATGTTCTACGTAGGGCCAAATGAGTGCAACCTGCCTACCACATCTCTCTGCTGAGACTCTGCTTGTGTGTGGAGCACGCTAATGCCTTCTGATGGGCTCAGTCACACTGTGTGGCACTTTACACCTCTGCACTTCCATTAAAATCAATGCAACATTCATGATAGGGCTTGGCAAGAGAAAAGGTAGAAATAGTACTGCTCTCTGGCTTTTGATGAGAGGCATTACCCACCAGATTTGGGAACCCTAATTTGCATTTGCAAGTAGCATCACTGAAAGAAATAGTGGACACTGCTACTGTGTGTTTACACACACAAGTAGAGTTTTGGCTCTTTGACTTTTCATTACTGCCTATATTTAGACTTCTTGGACGTAAGGTGGCAGAATCTGCAGTCACTGATTTTTGGTACCCTTAAACTCATGGAGCTGTAGTTAGCTCACTAGATAGACCTGTTAAAATGAACAGAACTGTTTACAGAGTGAGATACTATTTAACCTCTTCCTTGTCAGGAAGGAGTGATCCTTTGAAGATACTACATCTGAACTCCACAAACTGTTAGAGATGTTGCCTTCTCAAGTGATTGCTTTGAACCACGCACATGTTTCTGGACTGCACCTCCTAAGACAGGAAGTGGAAAACTTTGCCTTAAAAGTTAAGATGTGTTTAGATACTGTCTATTAGACCTTGTGCTTGATTTTGGAAATATCATTGCAGCTAATTCATAGAGTCCTTTAAAAAGGGGCCTCAGAGATATCTACTCCAAACTCCTGCTCGAAGCAGGTTCATCAGTGAGATCAGACCAGGTTGCTCAGGACTTTATTCAGTCTGGTTTCAAAAACCTCCAAGGATGGAGACTACATAACTTTCAGTCTCAGATGCTAAAAGTTACCAATAATTATATTTTCTGATCTCAAGCCTCTTCTCAGAAACACAGTATTTTCATCAATAATTTGGTATATATACTAGAGAAATAAATCACCTTAGTTTAAAAATCTCTTTGAGATTGAACTCCATTTGTTCCTCCACTTCAGTGAATAATCCAGAGGTTAGCAAACAAAGCTAGCTGGAAGATGAGATTTCTCTTTGCCATGAGCTTTTGTGTAACTTTGTATATCATGCTTTTCGCAACATGCCTCTGTTTTCTAGGTGGGAAAATGAGTTGCAGATGTCCTATGCAAGTATATAGATGGAATATTGTAAGACACCTGACAGAATGGGAATTGGGGCCTTAGAAGTACTTGAATTTTGTGGCTAAATGGTTCCTGGGCTCTTTTTGTCACATGTGTACCTTTTTAAAGAGGAACTCACCCTTGGTCTTAACTGAGAGAAATGCTACACAATAAATGGACAGCTACCTTTGTACTTCCAGTTCCAAGGATATAGTTCTGGGATATTCAAAATTTATCAACTTTTTTGCATGTCCTCAGTGCACCTTTTAAAAGTTACAGGATTCTTTTTTTTTTTTTTCTTTCATATCTGGATTATGGTTTGCTACTACCCTTACTAACTTCAGGATGTGTATTTCTAATTAGTTCATCAGCAAACCAGGAATTAGTATTTTGTATCAGATATTATATGAACATCTGCTTTATTAAAATAATAATAAAAAATGTATAATGTGCTGAATCCCTCTTTCAACACTTGAGAACATGCTTTTTCCCCCCTCAGGTCAGCTTTTCTTTCCCAACTGTGCTCCACAATTACTTTCAGAATTGATTAACTTCCAGTTTATAATGACAGGTCTAGCAGTTGTGAAATAACCAAAGTCAGCACTTCTTCCAATGTTGCATCTCTGTGAGCTGATTCAATCCATTTTATAGTTATTGAGTTGGACATTTCCTCATTACTCAGGGGCTGGTGCCAACCAAGGACTCTTAAAGAACCACAACCTCCAAACAAGCCTTTTTTTTTTTTTCTTATTGCTATCGTTGTGAGTATTTAATTTTTTTTTTTTTTTTTTGTGAAAGTGAAGTTACAGTAAGGCAGAAAGCTGAGGTTTGTCGTTGCGGGCCACAAAGTGAAATCTAGGAGAGTACTCCAGAGCCTAAACTCCTATAGGCAGGAAAGTAAATTCTGCTCCAAAGGTTGAACAAGCCACACACATGACTTACCTAGATTCTGCACAGCTGTCTGTGAGCACTGTGGACAGGTGAGAATGTTTATTTTTCTTACAATAAATTTTTCCTACAATAAATTTTTCCAGAGCAGAAGTTCACGATATAAAGTTTGAAATTTACCACAGCTCAAGAAAGGATCATTACATATTTGTTTTCCATTTTAATGAATAGCAGAGAAACGTCATGCTAAAAATTATGTACACTTTAATTTCTTTTCAAACATATGATAGATAGATTTAATTCTTACACTATTTCATTTTTCTGTTATGGCTATGTTATTCTATCCCCCTGTGGAGTCCTGAGTGTCTTAACTCATTGTTTAGAAGAATCAGAGTCAGCTGAAAGGATCAACCCCTTGAAGAGTTGTAGATATTGTTACAAAAATGTCTGCGCAGAGTAACTTCACTGAAAGCAACAGCAACAGAAATATTGAGTTACTTTGAATCTATGCTATTTTTATTAGGCTAAGAATGGGCTCTGGCCTTACTTTCTTACTGTCCCCTAGGCTATAGAAAGAATAAACATATGGAAAAATTCAATAAGAAGTATTTTTAGCAGATTTTGTTTAGGAACTTCTGTGAAACAGGTCTGAAAAAAAAATGTGATAATGTTTTCTATCCAAAACCACCAGATCATCTTTTTTGTCCAAATATGTGGAATTGGGTGGAATTCAACACATTGCTAATTTAAAAACAAACAAACAAACAAAAAACCCAGCTATTTAGGTGTTCTAAAATAAGCAATTATCTTTAAAATTCCTTCTTTTCAAATTTTAACTTCTATAAAAAATAATCATAAATTTTCTAAAAACATTTGAAAATTAATAATTTTTGTGTAAGATCAAATGGAGTGAATACATTTTTAAAATGTCTGTAGGGTGTTGAAAACATTTCTTTCGCTCCTTTTTCAGCTGTCATAGGACTTAAAGAAGTAGCAGTTTAATGTTATAAACTGTGATAATCATCTTCTTACTTGACTGACCATGCATAGTGGGACCTTCCACAGGAGGCACAAATTCCACTGAAGATAAACGAGGAGGAAAGAACTTCACCAATAAACTCTACATTACTGCATAATTACTCACAACTCTTTATCAGGAAACTACTGTGTCATTTTTATTGAAGCGGTAGAACTGGGGAAAGAGTGTTAGTTATCATCTTTCAGTCAGATCTAAAAATAACCCCTGGTAGAAATCACACAAGTAATTTTAACAAAATTTTGCCTCAGTAAGGCAGAAATTGTTTCCTGTTTTCTGCTTTTCAAATGGTGATGAACATCATGTTCTTTTTGCAACTGAATTAATGTACAGAAACCAGCAGATGAACAGGTGTCATGTTGTAGTTTCTGGAATTTCCATATGAGAGAGACAGTACTTTAGGTAGTTATGCTCATGATTAAAGGTTCCCACAGAATTCACCAGGCTTGAACTAAAACATAATCCTTGCCCCTGTGTGAACATCCAGAGAGTTCAAGTTCTCACGTTTTTCCATTGCAATTCTACTCATTATGAAGGATCTTCCAACATGTCTGCAAACTTATTTCCTTAGCATCATAACAACATAAGCCTCTTCCTTGAGCTTCCTGTGCAAACAAATGGTATCCAACCTAGCTCTAATCTATGTTATTGGCTAGCTGTAGATGTATTCATCAAAAATTTTTACTTTCTGTTTTTGAAGGAAACCAACTGAAGATATTTTTCATTTCAGGGATTTCTGAACAATCATTTTACTTCATTTATCCAAACTGCTGCTGCTTTCATGCTCTAAAGGGAGAGTGGAAGGCAATACATCCTGACAAGAAAATGTATTAGAAATTACTGTAGAATAGCTAGAAAGAAGGTTTTAGTGGTTCTTTCTGAGTTAGTTTTGATTATAAATGACACTTCAGCATCCAGAGCTAAGAAGTTCTGGTATTTCCCATCATGTTGCTACCATCACTTGACAAGAAAATACACCAATTTACAAGTGATGGCACCACAGTTATAACAATTTGGACAGCTGTTAATACGTTTCATCAGTTTCTTTAAAATCTGGTAAAAAACATTCATGTCCAGAAAAACTTGAGCCAAGTCGAATATTTTGAAAGAAAGAACACCTCCACTGCCTGTCAGTAGCTACTGGCCAGCCACAATTATTTTAGAAATAAACTATCATCTGTGGACTGACCATGTATCTGCAAGGAGAATGACTGATTTTTTTTTTTTTTTTTTTTTTTTTTTTTTAAGAGTAGACTTATATGTACTGTCTTTCATCAACTGGACTTTAGATCTTGTGACATCCTGTGAATAATTGCTGAGGAATACCTGATGCACAATAAGCAAGCCTTAAGACTTCAATAGAATGCTAGTAAACAGATCAATAGACCTAACGTCTTCTTGTTCTCAGCATTATATACGTATATGTTGTATAGATATATACACAAACACGCATAGGCACAGCTATGCATATATATGTAAGTATATGTGTAGCTGGTTTCTTTTGTTTTTGTTAAGCTGTTGCATATGTTTCAAGTAGCAGCTATAACACACTTCTAAACAAAACAAAGTTTTCTTCAAAACTTTTTTTAATATTTTCTGCTCTTTTAACTTTGTCTTTAAAAAGACACAGGACACGAGGGTCTTGAAATAARTCTGACGGGCAGAAGCAGTAAATACAGATTTTTCATACTACGTCAGTATTTTGACAAATGGCAACATGTACATAATCCCAGTTTCTCTGCCAGCCATTTACATTTGTCATTGTGTTTCAAGTACAAGAGAACAAATAACCTTTTAAATAAAGACAAATATTTTAAGATAAAATAAGCATGTATTAGAAAAAACATATGAACTTGGATGAACACATACAGTATGTCTTTGAATGCTATTCTCTGTGACACACAAGTTGAATACATACTTAGTGAAAGCCAACAGAGACTGCTAGATTATGTTCTTATACTGTGTGGAGCCTTTCTAATAATGATGCAGAGTTGCGAGTACTAGAGGATGTCTATACATTCAAAATACGTAATTTTGCATGCAATATCTTTTTTATGTTTCTGTTTTACAAATATACTTAATCAGTTTCTGATAATGATTAAGCCACTATAAATTTGCAAGCAGGGCATGGATCTGGATTTTTAAAGGATTCAGAAGACTGAAGTTCATGTGGTCTCAGTTGTACCGAAGACCAAGAAATATGTTTTAGGCAAAAAGTTTCAGGAAGTAATAAAGCATTAATAGTCTGGATTTTGCTGATCCAAGTTGTTTATTTTATTCAGCTGTAAACACACATTTCCTTTGTATACAAGACCTATTTTCTGCCGTATTGATTATTTGAAAATTTACTTTGAAATGTGAAATAAAATACAAATTAAAAATTTTTCATGCAACAAAAAGATTTCTTGAATTAGCACTAATAAACATTTTAATTACACAGTAACATTTTATTATTAAATCTTATCCATTTTGTCATATTTAATTGCATGCCATAATACAGTAGTCAATATTAAATTAATCTTAAAATTATTACAGCTCAATGTCTGTCTTTAACAGAACAAAAAACTGTTCTCACAGAAAAATTCAGAACACTCTTCCACCAGATACTTTAGTAGTAGAGCTATCTCTTCCAACAAAAGTATTTTTCCAACTGAAGTTTTTTATTTCACCATGTTTCCAAATGTGTCAGGGAAGCAGTCATTCTTCTTCAGTCTGCTCATCTATCAACAGAGTTAAAAAATGTTGCCCAAATGTGTGTGTAGACATGTGGGTAACCCGCAAAAAAATTGTGCTGCATAGACGGTGGAAATATAAGAATTTAGTAAAAACAGGAAATCCAATATATTTTAGTTAGATTGTGCTATTCTTTCTCAAACAGGCCTCCAACTAAACAGCTGTACTGTAATCATGATTACCACTTGATTCCATTTGTAGTTTCAAGCTGAAGAAATATTTATGGCAAAGGTATTTTCAGTTGATTCTGATTTTAAAACTCTTTATTAGAATACCTAGAAGAAAGCATTTAATCCTTCAAAACTGAACTGATAATGAAAACAAATGTAAAATTTTACTTGATCGAATTAACTACTTCCAATTTTAACCTTTACATCAAGACAGAGGCAAGCCTGTAGCATTTCCATAAATGTGGGTGATTCTAAGGAATCAGAGTCACAAAAATGAGATAACTGGATTCAAACCATTGTCCTCCAGTGTCATCAATAGCACTTCTTTATACAAAAAGCATAGCTGATTCACATTGCTCCATTTAGCACGCACTAGCGTCAATATGAATAAGTAACAGTTGAAGTTTCTATTAATAGAAAACACATGAATTTCAAATGCAGCATATTGCAGTAATCAAATGCTGCCATATATGGCTTTTAATAAGGTAGGTTTTTTAATGGTGTTAAATCGTCATTCCAACCTGTCAAATTCTGTTTATAAAGACCATATACATTTGGTAATGATTAAAGGTCATGTAGGTGACCTTGGGCTTTTTTTAAGCTAATCATAGTTTGTCATACATATATTACATATAAGTGAGTAGAAATAAAGGTCAAAGATAATCTGTCTGAGCATAGCCTGAGAAAATACTAATTGAAATGGGGAAAAGCCATGCCAAGGGCTGTGCTTATAACAAAAACTTGTATTTGTGTGCTTAAAATAAAACAATTCTTATCTTACATAAAACTGACTAGAAATGATGTAACAGTCTCTGGCCTGTGTCATCCTCAAAACCATACTTGGAAGTTTGAGATAATGCTAGTTGTTGTGGTCCTAAATCACACCAGGGACAGTGCTAAAAAATGGACACTGTGCAGTCATATTACATCTATATGTACGTATAAACAATTGTTCTGCCTGAACCCCTACCCTGGCATTGCTTAGATTACCGGAAGAGGTTTGGACATAAAGGCCAGTAACACGTGCAAATCACTATGGTTTATTGTCATGCTTCCTGTGCAGCCCACAAATACATTTCCTTGACATTATTATATAGTTGCAAGGTGCATTAGGCACTCTGCAGCATCTGTCTGTTGCTGCCCTTGTCACTAGTCCTCGAGATCTACGTTGACTCGTTCTTTGATTTTGTTTGCTCTACTCTGTCTGTGCAGCACTACTAGGAATATAACTATAGCAGAGGCAATTGAGATGGAATTTCTGATTTTAAAGGTGATTTATCCCATTGAATTACCTACTGACCTTAAGGTAAGCTGCAAAATTCAGGCATTATGCAGGTTGTGATGGGAATTTTTTTTTTTTTTTTTTTTTTTAAAGAGAATCAGACTTTGTAAGGATGGAGATGTTATAGATGTTATATAGCTGCCTAATTTTTTTAACGGGATGGCTGTTTGGAGCCTTCTAGTTCTTAGTCTTCACCATTTATAGTCGTAAACAGCAACCAGAAAGCTAGCTGCAGCTACAAACGTGCATAGGCTCAGAGGCTGTACAGGCTCCAAAACCATTTGGAATCACCACTTGCAAGCGGAACCTGTCTGAACAAGATTTTGACTTGCCTATCTCTACAATTTTTGTATTATTCCAAATATGAAGCTCAAAGAGAGTGTTTATAGGCATAAAATTTACAGGAACTGCGTCGTAAGCAACAGCAAGAAAAATGGCAATTTTTCATCAATACATCAATACATGGCAGTCCCAAGAAATGAATGGCATTATGTGTTTAATTTCTACTCCCTTGCCTTAGGCTGCTTTACATTCTGCTAGGAGAACAGTCTTGGATGTCAAATCTGTCATTTCTTTATTTGGATATATAGGGGAAATTCCTACCTCGCCTTTACGATAAGCAGTTGATGTGATACAAAATTGTGTGGGGAAAAAACTGTTTTTGTACAGTAAATGCCACTGCTGATTAAATTATCCAGTTATTTTATCATCCTTACAAATCCCATTTTTATAATTCTGTTTACCAGTTGTGACTTGACTAACTGTGCCATATCATGTGACAGATGGTGGAGGGAAAAGATAGTGAGATTAATATGTAATTAATATGTCTAAAGTGTAATTAATTTATTTAATCTGTATTCTTTCAGTACTTGCTCTATATAGAACTGGTTAAGAGATCACTGCAGTTTACATTAGACTTCACTGGACTCCTGATCAAGATCATTATTAAAATGTGTTCCTGATATTGTGGAAACACTTATTTGATGTTCTAGATGCTACGTGGGACATCTTAGAACGTCAGCTGGCAGATATGACAGGTGCCGCATATATATTGTTAAGTGAAATTTGAAGTGAAAACTGGATTTCAAGATTTAGTCCCCTTAATTACACTGCAGGGTTTGAAAGGAATAAAATTAAACACCAATTTCTCTATTCATATTTAGTAAAGTGAAGTAGTTTAAAGATCAGAAATTCTATTAGAGTGTTACATCATCAATCTGCAGTTGTATAGAAGAGAGTTGTAGTATAGAAGAGAGTTGTAGTATAGAAGAGAGTTGTA
>JAYKAV010003406.1:234168-272227 GCA_035582835.1 Phoebastria nigripes | reverse complement strand
GTATAGAAGAGAGTTGTAGTATAGAAGAGAGTTGTAGTATAGAAGAGAGTTGTACAATAACGTAATCAACACCATTGTGCATTATCCTACTTTGGACTTTATGCAGTTGAGAAAGGATAGTTTAATAATTTGAATGAATACCATTGCTGTCTGAGGGTATGTTTTTTCTTTCCTCAGTCTTCTAATGATCTAGGAATATACAGTACAGTTATGTCTTAATTTATCAATAGCAGCTGATGGGAATATGGTGTTTGAAATTAAAGAGGGCATTGATCTTCAGAGGTTGGATTGTGTCCAGTCCTCAATGTCCCATTTTTCAGAAATGTGGGGAAACTGGATGGAGGAAGTTACTTTCTATCATCATGCCTCAATTTCTTTCCTTCAGTAGTTTTATGAGACAATACAAGCTCTCTCAGATGAAACAGTGAAAAATCAAATAAATGCATACGCTCTACCAGCTAGCACTGAAAAAAAACAGAACTATAATTCTCAAGTAGAGCTAAACTGCAAAGAGTTATGCAAGAAGAAGGGTCTTCACTTTTTCTTTTTTTTCTCCACATGCTTCTGCTACTTCTCTAGGTACTATTCCCTGGAAAATGTCTAAAATAATTCAAAATCAAAATTCAAAATCAAAATTCAAAGTCTTTTTCAAATGAGTTTACACTATTTTTTTTTACATACATGTTTTGTCCTGGGCTAGGCAGAATATGACTGCAGCTACAAAATGGGAGTCTCTGTTGAATACTGGTTTACAGATTATTAACACAAACATTATTAAAGTAGTGAAAGTAATGACCCTCACAGACTGTAAAGCAGCAATGGAGATACCATGTAGCTGAACCAATATCTTTCGATCCCTCAGTCAACTTCTTGCATGAGCCTCTCCAGTGGAGAAATGTAACTGGAAAAAAGTCATAGCTCTGAAGTGGACAGAAATTGCTCCTTTTCCTTTCCTGTTCCAGGGAACCTGTTATCCCTGGGGATACAAATTCTCTCCCTTAGTTGTACTGAGAAATTTTGTACCTGTACATACCTGGAAGAGGCAAGTACTTTATTTAGTAATACAGTATTTTCTTCTTTTTCTTTTCTAAATTTCCTTCTGATGCATCCTTAAAAAAAGCCCATAAACATCATCTTTTAAAAGTAACATCATCCCTGCCTACTGCACCATATCGTAGTCTTTAGTTTGTTATGCCGTCTTTCAGACCTGTCTTTTTAAGCAAAAAAAGTCAATAAAGGCAAGTTACTTACCTAGAGATGCTTTTCTTCACATGCTTGCTTGCTTGCCTTTTTTTTTTTTTTTTTTTTTTNTTTTTTTTTTTTTTTTTTTTTTTTTTCCCCCTCTCCTCTTAAAAGCATTTGGGAACAAATTCTTCCCTTTGAGATGAGATATTATCCATTGCAGCTGAATTTGACCTTTTGTTCTTTTAAGCTTCACTGGAAGAGCCTGAACACCTGTTTTGAAAAGCTGGGTCCCGCCCTTTGTAAGAAACAAGGAAGAACATGTCCTGCATAAAAGAATGAGGAATGAAAAGAGAAACTTTCTGGGGGGATTAGGGTAGGCAGATAGTCTATGATTAGATAGCCAGATAGCAAAAGATGTTCAGGGAAAAGGGAATATGAAGGTTTCTAAAACAGGTGAATGGGAGACGGGAGTGGGGCAGAGAGGRGGGTGGAGAAGCAGCAGCAGAAAAAATGTAAGATAAAGTGAACGTAAGTCATACCCAAATGCAATAGGAATACTACAGATGGGAGGCAAAAGCTATACGTAAAGCAGAAGTATATAATAGTATTAATGTTACTCAGTAAGGTTAAAGCGTCCATGGAGTCAGACAATTAAAAACGAAAAACCACATTCCTGATTGTCTGCTGTAGGACATAACACAACTAGACAGAAGAAACATGAGATGATACAATTTTTCAGGTATGGACCACACAGAAAAAATGTCATTGTTATAATAGCCTGGATAAAGTAATGACATTTGTACAAAAGACCAAAATTTGGGGGTGGGGTTGGCTACAGTTCACAGAGTAAACTCCAGCAGAATGTAAATCAAATGCAAAGGACAGGTACCATACTGCTGATGCAAATGAGAATATGTGAAAACTTGTATCGGTTGAGGAGAAGTACAATTAATATTTTCACGAGATATGTTTAAGCATCTTCACATAACGACAATCACAAAATGCAGTTTTGAATTACTTAGATATCTACAGTATGTCCCAGATGGAGGGAAAAAAAGCAGGTTTGTTGATTAATGAAACAATTTTAATAACTCTCTAATTAAACATCTCATTACATTTCTACATTGTTTTCAGTCCTAGAACATGCCAGTAAATTACAGGGTATCAGTGATTCTGCACCAAAGTGCTCAGTTTCCCTTACGTTTGGGGATGTAAAATAGGCCCAATTTCTAAAAAGAAACCTTATTTACAGGTGCAAGTTAATGGATATTGCTGAGACAAGCACTCTAAGAGATCAGTTCAAATGTTACTGCCAATGTGTGTCACAAACAGACTACCAGAAACTGTAGCAGTACGGGACAACTGCCAAGGGAAGGCCATACGCTTCTGGAAACAACCAACCATTCAAATTATGTTTTAAAATGCAAAAAAACCCAGATAAGAACGTGTGGCTCAGTGTTGTAGGCTAATGATTTGATGTTTGAAGACAGGTAAGATTTGTAGGGAGAAATAATGCATATGTATACACATGCACACATTATCTTTATGTGTAATTATATGAACTAGACCAGGCTTTTGGATACACAACTTCCCAGAAACAATTGCAAAATAAATTCCTGTTCACTTGAAATAACATGGAAGCAAAACAAATTCAGATTTCAGATATATTAGAAATAGACTGGGCTATTCTGAATATTGGTTGGCAAATTCCACATGGTGACAAGCTATCTGCGTCTACATATATTTGTAAGGTTTGCTTTAGAAGCCAAGCCTTGTCATCCCTGAATTTACTAAAACATGCCTTCTTATGGACTGAAAATGGGAACAGAATTACCATTAATTATTGTCATAGGTCTGCGTTAGTATAAACAATTCCTTTCTGCATTTCCATAGAACTCCCAGCCCCAGACATCACCATCCAAAATTGAATATCYACATGGAAAGGATATTTTCTATATGTGCCTTTCCCACTGCAATCTACAGCAAAATGCACAGGTAAACATAGGTACAGATATTATTGCCTTCTGCAATCAGGGTTGTGCAAATGAGACATGCCCATTTCCTTCTTGTTAGAAAAAAGAAAAAGCCTTCACGCTTCCCATCTTGGCTACATGGACAGCATCCTGATCTAAGTGAATGTAATAAATTAATCCTTTACTCGTCTCTTGTGAGAGAAAGCCTCTCCGGTCATTCATATGAGATTGTGTGCATCTTTAATCATGTGCTTATGTGCTTTGCTGGGTGAGAAAGGAAGGCGCTGCTATTTGATGCTAGAGACACAGGGAATTCCACATGAAGGGAGAAGGGGTTTCTGGGCTCCATTTAAAAGCACYCATTTTCAGCCTTGAATATTTTGATAGAAGCACTTGGGCTAGGACTTCCACTGCAGAGAAGACTCCTACCAGGAGTCTTGGTGAAGGCATGAAATGGTGTAAAGCATGAGGATGTACATCCCAGGTACGATTATTTGAGAAGTGCCTTACAGTTAGTTTTCCTGTCGGTGAAATTAGTGAAGTTGATGTGTAGCTAGGTGTTGGGGAAGCAGTTTTTAAATTAGCTGTAAATTTCTATGAACCTTCAGTTTCTGTCAAACGATTAGAAGAGTAAACTGTCAAAAGACAAATATTTAGGTGTCTCAGGCAACCTAGTTTTAAAGTATTAGGGCCGGGCCGGGGGGAGCACAGCTCCAATTCATGAGCAGAGCCATGCAACAACATCATATGATGTTGCACAACTGCTGTAGCAGAGCTGGAGGGATGTGATGGGTCTAGGTGCTCCAAGCATTGAGGTGGATCTGTCATGGTCTCCTGCATGGGCTCCTCTCCACGGGGCACAGTTCCTGCCAGGAGACTGCTCCAGTGTGGGCTCTCCACTGGCTGCAGCTTCCTTCAGGGCACATCCACCTTCTCTGGTGTGAGATCGCTGATGGGCTCAGCTTTGACCAGCAGCGGGTCCATCTTGGAACCAGCTGGAACTGGCTCTGTCTGACATGGGGGCAGCTTCTGGTGTCTTCTCATAGAAGCCATCCCTGCAGGCCCCCCTGCCTCCGCTCTGGCCTGGCTACCAAAACCTTGCCACGTAAACCAAATACAAGGTTCCTGACTACTAGCAATATTTTCTTGCCTCCTGCAGCACATTGTTTCTGAAGCTGTCTTTTCTCTGGGCAAGCTCAGCTGATCTCCGGAAGAAGGAATTGCCCCTTTTCTTTAAGAAGTGTCATCTCATCCAGTCTTCTTAGATAAACAAAACATAATTATGAACAAAAATAAAATAAAGCAAGACAGAAATACCCCAGTTACAGGACACTGAAGTCTTGGCTTGTGATTCCTATAAATCTTGGTTACTCCTGGAGGAAACTTAATCTGATCTATTAGAAACAAAGAGACAAGAAAGCTGGTAAAAAGTGACAGGGACAAAGACTTCTAAATGAACAGCATTAAATGAACTTTCTTTAAATGCTTTAAAAAAACAAAGAAACAAAAAGGTGCGTTTACACTTTGACGCCGTGATGTTGGCAAAGCAAAGATCCAGTTCATAGGCTGAGGAAATGCACTCTGCAGATGGCAAAGGCAAACCTTAGTCCCAGTTCATGCTCTAGCAGCTGGTATCCTAAGTTTTGTATCCCTCATTGGTCTCGCTTCCTTTCATTTAACAGCCAGACTGTTATTTATTTTCCCTTTTAACAAATGGGGCTTTTGTTCATTTCCTTCCTTCAAGCAGCCCCTTCAGTAATCTTTGTTTGTTCCTGAACTTAGGACCAAGTTGCTGAATCATCTTTGACATAAAACACAGCGAGGGTAATGTATGCAAAGCAAAGACTACTGAGTAGAGTATGATAGTGCTAATCCACTTGCATTTGTTCCTGAGAGGAAAATGCAGCTTGCCACTGTCATGAGAGGCAGCAGAGCAGAGAAAGAGGAATTGTACCAGGGGCTGCATCACAAATAAATGGGTACCATAAACTTATTCGCTGTGATCCTTTGTGGGCACGGTCAGAATTGGAGGGTGGGTGTTCTCTCACCAATATCTCATGTTAACTCTTGGAAAAGGGAGCAGCTGCCTCTTACACTGCAGAGCAGCCTGGTGACAGTGCACGGGAACAGATGGCAGAGCAAGTGTCTCTTTCTTTGCATTTAGGCAGTTCCCTTCTCTCCTGCTTCTCACAAACAGCCTCAGTGAATTTTCTTCATGGTATAAAGATACTAAACCTTTTCTTTTCACTCCAGGAAACAATCACCCTTGCTCTTTGAGGAGTAAAAAGAAGGAGGAGAAAATTTAAAGTGCTGATTTTTCTTACCCCACCCCCCCGGGTGGGGTCAGTCAACTGAAAGAAGAGATGAGCTTTAAGATTTTTTTTTTCTGTTCCTGTGGGTTGATATATAGACAATCTTAACAGCATTTGGGCGTTGCTTTGCTGTACAGAGAAGCAATGGGATAGTAGAATTCAAACTAGGGAAGAACTAGCCATTCCTCGACTTCTGCATCAATGCCAGAGGTTTTTCCTTTTGTATCAATAATCTGAAAACATAAATGCATAGTTTATAGATATAAATATGGATAGTTTATACAGGTATAAGCAAAACTTCTGCACAGAATATATTATCTACTGAATATTGTCTGTTAAGTATTGCTAGATGAGGAAAAAACGTATGAATAAGAAACAGACTTCAGCATTACATGGTTTCCCTGTGATTTAGATGCACAAAGCAAGTTATTGAAAATCATGCAATGACTCACACCTGCCAAGAATACAAATTAATTTGGAGGTCATATGGACACTTTTAAACTCACTGTTATGGCGAACTCCACTGGGATCAAACTAACATGGCTAGGTGCTCTGCTCTTTTGTAAGAGGAGTCCACCCAGCCGTTCAGAGTCTGCTGCTGACAGGAGCGCCTGGAGCAACTAGACTTGGATGGGAAATGCTGCTGGTAGGTCACCACGCCGAGACTGATTCATTCAGACTGTCTGCAGGCTCACTTAGTGCCACTGAGTTGGCTGCACTCTCTTTACCTTTGCAGTTGTGAAGTCTAGAGATGCATGCATTTTTTAAGAGGCAATTTCAGATTCTGACATAATTCCAAGACCTCTGGGACTTTAGATGCTCTGTAGACTCTATAATGCCTAGGCTTTGATCCATGCTTGCTGTCAGGCCCCTATTCCTGTGATTATAGTTGATCCTATGTGGGACTCTCACTGTCCCACATTTGGAAAGATTCAAACAGCAACCTAATGCAAAACTTAAAATCCAAATATATACTGAAGCAAACCAGAGGGTCATTTATTTCTATACCTGGTAAATATTCCACTTCCTGACAAGAAAATCTTAATCGCAACTCTTGATATGCCATGTGTTAATTGAATATAGATATTTTTCAATGCTCTAAAAGATGAGAATATGAGCTAGATATTTGCATGGAGAAGCACGTGAACATATTTGTTGATTAAATACTCCTGCGAGTGAAGTCTTGTCTCTTTATGTCAAGGTCTTTAGAAATTGTTTCCTGATCATCTCCCCTTCCAAACAAGCATTCTTTACTTATTCCATTAATAAGTGTTTTGTATTGCTGCAGATGAATCTGAAGAGACTGGACCCTGGGAGACACTCTTTGTTATGTGCTAGTCTCTTCAGGGCTTTGTAGAATGTCACTTTGAAAATGTAACATGATGGAAATTGGTGAGCTGTGCTCTCTCATGCAATAGAGTTTACATAAACATTGAAATGTTGTTTCTGGTTGATATAGCCTGTAACTTCAATGAGCATTGTCCTCAAGCTACTATTCTTTAAGTGAGGGAAAACATAAAATATTTTGCCTGTGTGCTGTGTGTTGTGAAATCATATAAAGTTGTTAACTCACTTGTACATCACTTAACTTGGCATTGAAGTGGCAAAACCAAAACCACAACAAAAAACCTCAGGCCACGAGGCCAAGACAGATAATATTGCAAGTACCAATAAAATGTTATAGCTCTGTCACTGTTCATGGAACATGCAGCTAAGTTTGGGGTTTTTTGTTTGTTTGGTTTGGGTTTGGTTTTTTTTTTTTTTTTTTTTAAGTAGGAATGTTTTCTACACATCAAAATAAGCCACAGTCTTTAGCTTAGTGAACTCGCAGTCCAGGGGCTTTACATACAGGTGTACTTGCACAAGAAATCCCAATGGCTTTCACTAAAAGCATACAGAGTCTGGATCAAGGTAGATGATAGATAAAGCAACTATTGATTTTTTCTGAAAAGCTGAAAAGTGATTAGATCTGTATTCTTCTATAACTTGTTCCTGAAAGGGCGGGTAGTGCAACTGCTGCTGATGCAGGCTAAAGCTCTGTGAACTTTTGTGCAACTTCACTGCCTTCTTGGACTCTGGATTATATTAAGGAACAGAAATAATTACACTGAGGGGCCTGTCCTGCATTCCTAACATAAGCAAAATGCTTATTGGATTTGCAGTGTAGGTCTGTCTTTTGTTTAGGAAAAGCTTTGAAGCCTGTTGAACAAGGACCAAGTCAAGATCTTTGAGTGAGACCCAAGTGGTGTTCTGCATAAATAAGAAATACACTCCACATACATGGAGCATAATTATTTACATTTGTTCTGTGGATTCTTTGTAATCTGTATTCCTTTGACACGCACAGATTTCATAAACGTGAACTGACTTTTGAGATGGCAAGAAACACAGCACTTCATACAGAGAAGTTGCTTCATATATATAAAATATGAGTGACAGGCTTGATAGTGTTTATATTCACCACTGTCCTCTACTGGTTGAATTTAGAACTGTGCAGCTCTGTGTTGAGTAACACTGGGCAAACAGGAAAAAATTTGCTGTGCCATTCATTCAGATTTGAAAACTAGTCCTGAGTCAACCATGCTCACGGCTGTTTTGCGTTCATTCTCCCATAATGTTAAATCAGCTGTCAGGTTTATAAGAGTGAGCTAGTATCTTTTTCTCGGCTAGCTGATACAGTTAGAAAAAATGGACAAGATTTCAGGCACAGAAGCCTACATTGCTTCTGACAAGGAAGCTGAAACATGCAAGTAAAGCAAATGTTAAAAACCGGTGACCTGAGGTTAACCTAATTGCTAACTGATTGGCTCCCTCAGAGAAAAGAGAGAGCTGATACCTTCAGGGCTGTAGTGGCAGACATGTGAGGTCGCAGCTCCCTGGGAAACTGAGGAAGAGTCTCTGTGGCTTCCAAATGCTCTCCAGAGCGCTAAGGAAAAATTAAAGGCGGAAATTAGGCCATTTAAACCTGGCTTTTTATGGCTTAGATTGATATACAGTGCTTTTGGGGCATTGTGCTTTGATTTAGTTTTGGTAGTCTGGTCCATTAGTTCTGTGTTAGCCAGCAGGAATACGCACAACTATTTCCCTTATAGCACTTTCCTCTAACGAATGTTAGCTTAGCTGTTGCTATATTATACTCCTTTTAATTATAGAATGTGATAAAGGCTTTTCATTCACTGCAGCCTAAGCATATTATGTAGTTCAATGTCTTACCACAAGGATTTTTTCTGGAGATAGTACTTGAAGAGGAAAAAATACAGCATTTTCCTTATTCACTGATCAGCTCTAAGCACTTCTATCTCCAAAGAAGCTGGGTTTGTATCCCTAGCAAGGAAGTGAAAAGGGAAACTGACCCTTTCCTTTAGCATGGGAGCACAAAGTTGGTTTATCACAGCAGTATTTGCTCTAATTGTGTTCAGAAAGGCTGTATGTGTATGCAGCAGCATTTGGAAAAATGGCTGCTTGGAGACATAAATCTCCCCTGAGATCTCACTGCGGTGGTATAGCTTTGATTTCTTTCCTAATACAATAAAATATTGTGTGCTCTAATACTGCCTCAAGTCCAAGCAGCTTCCTACTTTATTTTATTTTCCAGGATGGAGGGCAGAAGAGGGGAAGAAATATAGTTGGGAAGGATGTTGCTTCAGAAACGTAATCCTGATCATCTGACACTTTTATACATTCATTTCAGTGGCAGAGCTGGAGCTAGTTGAGGACCACTGGCAGGAGGGTAGGAATGTCAGGGCCACCCAGCCTGGCACAGGGCATCCTGCAGCCGAGCTGCTTCAACGTGGCAAAATGGAGGCACGTCTTCATAGCAGTGTGCGGAAACCTCAGTGAAGAAGCAGTCTGGTTCTCATGGTAACCAGGATTTCCATATACTGCAGGGGTACACGTAGTCTGACATCACTTTGCTGCAGGGAGGATTTCTGTGCGTACTCAAGGACTAAATTAAGCCCTTTGTAAATGGAGAATGCGTGTCCATTTTCATGTCTGTAAGTGTATGGCTTTCCCTGTGTGAAAAAGAGAGGAAAAGTGAGAGAAAAGAGGATGCAAAATTTTATTTCTCTAAGTAGAAATAGAAATAACCCTGACACAATCAGCTTCTCACTTTTAGTTTGTGTTCCGTTTTAAAAAGCAATAATATCTTGCACAGCTGGGAGAAAAGAAGGATGGTAGTAGCTTCTTTAGGTCTAAGAAAATTTGCTTTGCTAATCAGAAACATGGGGAAATGCATTTACTGAATGGTAGGTGATGCTTTTTGCTGCAACATCATATATACAGATTTTAGCACGGAAAGACTGTAATGAAGATGTGATATTCATCATGCATGATATAGTGACATCTGGTGTAAGACGTGCTGTGCTGTGTGCTGCAGTTCCCAGCTACAAAGATAATCCATGTGCTTTAGTGTTATCAGACTGTGCCGTGGAGCCCAGTGAGAGGTATTCTTGCCCCTCATTTAAGATGAGTCGTACTTACTGTAATATCTTCCACGTTATTCAATTCTGTATATATATTCTGTCCTGGGGAATTATAATACAAGAGAACCTGACATGAAATCTCTATTGTTCTGTTAAGGAGATTGGAGTTCCCTGAGTGTGAAAGGTCTACAGTTGCTTGTAGATAATTTATAATAGCCTGTATATGGACCTAAAAAAGCTTAACATTGGCTGGAGGTTGAAGGCATTTAGCATACTGAGGGATCTTTTCCCTCTTCTTTTTTGTTTGGCAGTAACACCAACTCTGAACTGAAAATACTTCTCATACAGCTCTTTTGGCTTGTAGTGATCTAAATCATTTTGAACCCTTCCACTTGCAAAGCTTTAGTATGGGCTTGTGTGAACTCTGATATATGGAGATCTTGCAGGGCTAAGGCAGGTACCAGTTATTATAATGCAAAGCTGCAGTTCTTCCCTTTTCCTCATTACAAACTCTCGTCTTTTTAAATGAAGTTAAATGGAGCTCTGCATAGGAGTAGTATCCACACCATCATCTCAACTGCATGATAAAAAGGCCTTTGATTTGTTTGGTATTTGAGCAGGGGTTTACTTTGCAATGTGTTTTGTGAAGCACCAAATATATTCCCAGATGATCACAAATTAAGTGACAATGTTAAATAAACATCAGCATATTTCTTGTGAATCTGGTGTACTGTTAAGTAATACAGACCTTTCAGCAAATTGCTGCTTTTGCATGTTTTAATCAACAGATTTCACTCTTCTTCCGAATTATGGTTCTCTTCTTTCTCCTTGGTTATGAATCACAACTTTATTACACTACTGTACTTGAACTTAAATGTGAGACGTGTAATCACAAATCTAATGATAGATGTCTTTTCCTGGTCACCTACATGTGGGGAGGAAAATAAAGAGAAGAGGTAAAAAAGAGGAGAGAGAAAAGCCAGACCTTGGTATTTTAACCGCTACATCCTCCAGTGGATTTTTTTCTTGCTGGCAGCTTCTGGTAAATGTGGAAAACAAAACTGGTGGTTATGTAATGCCTTGAGAGGAAAGAGAGCCTGCTTTGAACTGACAACAGCCTTGACAGCTTAAATGTTGAAGCTAGAAATATCTTGTCAGAAATACCGTCTTTAACATTGCAGAACCCTACTGGAGTCCTTCACTCTAGGAAGGCAAGGCAGGCAGCACCTTCGCGTGTGGCTGTACTGCAACAGTGTGGGCCCACCGGCAACGGCTAACAATCCATAATACCTGAGCTGCTGCTTCGATATCAGTAGATGCTGTGTGCTCACTGACCCTTCTGTACCCCAAAGGGAGCTGATTTTTCTGGCCTTCACGTTGGAATATGGTGCAACCACTGTGACAGTCAAATCAAAGGGATGGCTTCTTTAAGAAGCCGATCTGTGTTGCTTGGCACCAGAAATCCTTTGCTTCCTTTTTTCCAAGTGGATCCAGAAGTTCATTCACAATTAATTATTTTCTATTTGATTGTATAACTATAATGGAAAATATTTATCACACAAGTAGGAGGAAACCTGCCTAGGCTGACTGTGACATAAGTGAGCTAATACATCTCTCTCCACCCTTCCCCATATCATTTTTAATCAGTATGGGCCATTTTTTAGTATTTTTCATTTATTCATATGTAATAGTGCAGTACAAGAACGCATGTTATTTATTCTGGTGTAATCATAAATGAGTTTCTAGGTCACACATGTAGAACTTGCAGGGATGTGCAGAATCTGCAGGCACCAGCAATAACCTGTAGATGGCATTATCCTGTGAACATGGTGGACAGATGTGCTGTCTAAAACTAGTGAGTTAGAGAGAGAGGAAGAGAGAATCAGTGGGAAAAGAGATTAAAAACAAAAGAGAAGGTCTCATTACTTCATTGAAAGAGGAAATGTGTGAGAAGGAATCATCAAAGTGCTCCCTTCTGTTTTTTGGATCTCTTCTTTGCTTAAACAGCCCAGATTGACCAAAGTTCTTGGCTGGGTGCACTGCCCAGTCCCTGGCATCCTCTCTGGGATGTTGCAGTACCCAGGTAATGTATCCATACTGGTTCTGCAAAAGCAGCCCRTACAGGCAGTGCCCCATGTGGTGCTCCATTGTGCTCCGTACAAGCTGGTGTTGGGATTTTGCATGCCTGGAGCAACCAATCCCATTTAGGCGCATCCTGATAGCTTATGTGCTTGCCTTCTTAGGCACCAAGGGCCTCTGCAGGTTCCCCTTTCCAAAGCCGAGAACAGGAGTAGAGGAGAGATCTCCAGCTCTGGGAGGTTGAGAGAAATAAAAATATCCAACATGTGCAGTGCATGTGACAGTGGGCCTCTTGTCACCACAGGCAGAACATCAGCCTGACAAGGACTTCTACTAGCCAAGGCCATGTCACTGGTCTGGCTATGAATACGGTCAAACAGCAGCCCAAGGGGCAGCCCATCAGCTCCTTTCTTGATACTACCTCCTTTGCTGCTGCAGGCATGGTGGACGGTGTTGGGGGCTTGGCAGGATTCCACTAACAATCGTGAAAGCAACAAACAAAATTATATACCTGAAGTATATATGTCTCTTTATATAAAACAATTACTTGTACTTAATGCAAATTTAATAAAAAATGATATTTAAAATATCATGCAAATATAATGCATGAACTATATACATGAGTGTATGTATATATATTTATAACAATAGATAAAACTAAGAGCTACACAAAGTATACTTGCCTGTTATCAAAAGAGTCTTGGTCTGCTCTTTGGCAGTATAGTTCCAACATTATTTCAGTCTCTGGGTCTTTCTCGCAACACTCAAGGAAAAAACTAGTTCTTGTCCTCCATGAAAATTTTAGTGTTGTTTGTTTTTTTTTTTATTTCCTGCCCTGTTATAAATCAGGATGATAAATTTAAAAGCTTCTGCATACCAAAAATCTCAGCATCTCTCTAATTAAATTCAGAGTAGTTTAACTGCTTGGTTCAGTTTTCAACCAATTTTTAGTCTGGCTTAAACTTTGAAGGGTATACTTCACAAGTCAAAAATGGGAATTTTCATTCCACCAATATTTTTTTTCACTAATAGATAATCTCATAGCTGAGCTCTGGTTAAAGTCAACACCCTGGCTAGTGGTGGTAAGGTAGAGCAATCAGGCAAAAGCTCTGGGATCAACACCATCTCAGTAAGGAAAACAGCATTTTAAGTGTGTTGATAGTTGTGTGCCTTATATACAATCTGCTGGGCACAGCATACGCTGTCATGTCTCAGATTCCTCAGAAACTCTTCTTTACGTGATGCAGGCATTATGGACATAGAGGTGCTCTCACTGCCTCTGTACTCTTTCTCTCCTCCTTGCAGATGACGTGACTGTTAATTGTCTAAATTTCCATATCTTTAATGTATGTTATGGCAGATTATTTCATTCTCCTGAACAAGCCCTTTCAATGGTGCTCCTTTGCTGTATTTTTCTGAGGGAGTGGGAAAAGCTATTAGGTAGTCTTCCACCCTCCCTCTCATAATGACTTGAGCTGTTTAATTTAAAATTTGATCACAGCCATGATCTTGTCCTATTAAGCTTAACCAGGGGTTTGTTCTGCAGGGTTGCTTGACATTTGCTCTAGGATGGGTTCTGCTCTGAGCTGTGTTCATCTCCCCCCTATCCCCGGAGATTCTGTTTTATTTTGCAGCTATAGTTTTTATGTGATTCTAGCCTGGTTGTCAGAGTTCTAGTACTACATTGGGTAGTGTGTCCTGTAAAAACGGTCTCCTCCTCCTGCTATTTTCTTATCGGGTCTCTGACTTTCTTGATTGTTTTTTATTGTTTGGATAGTATTTGGTGTATCCTACAGCCCAAGGCACTATGATGAGCACAATACTTCAAGTGCAACTTTCACCTAGCAAATACGCTAAAGAATAGGAGCAAAATAAAAAATCAACCAGTTTTGCCTCAGAAGGACATAACCTGTCTGGCAACAAATACTCAGTAGCGTTCAGAAACGTCTCTTAAGTGGGATTTCCTGGAATGCTCGGTCAGATGACTTAGGGATTGGACGTTGTACTCATTCCTTATATTATTATACAAATACATTTTTTTCTTTAAAATTTGTTCAGTTTTATTGTATTTATTCAGACAATTTAAGGAAATCAGGTAAGACACGTTTGAAACATATAGAAACATGATACTCTTCTTCAAAATTTTCTTTAGAATGACCAGACAAGGACTGAAGAAAACATATTAAACTTCACAACCACTGGAGGGAACTGATTTTCAGAGGTGCTGAACTGGTGTGCTGACCATGTTGAGCTGCATGTGTAGGATTACATGTTTCATGCCTCTAACTATAGGGCCAGAATCGTTTCAAGTGTAGCAATTTGGGTTTTTTTAACTTTTTCACCAAGCTGGAATTTACATGATTGCAGAGGACGTGACCTCAGCCACTCTCAGCTCTGCATTCCTGAGCATTTTGAATCCTTCCTCCAGCCTCTTCCTTGGACCAGTAAACATTCATGCCTTCGAATAACTTCTCTAGGATTTTGGAATATCTGTACCTAAGGGCTGAAGTCTCATAAACTGCAACATGCAATTCATCTACAGTGTTTCCGCGGTATTTTTTGGGCCGTACACAACTTTCCACAGTAGTTTTCAGATTAATTTTCCTGGGGAAGGAGTTGCATGCCATGTCAGAAGAGAACTGAAAGCAGTCAAATTCACACTCCCAATGCAGCTGATCAATGTCCAGTGCAACAGGTCCTGATCTGTCACGGGCACTCACCCTCAGTGATATTCAAATGAATCCAACGCAGCTAGAAGCCCAGAAAAATAAGATGATGAAATCAGCAATCAGCATGAGACTAATTATTACAGTGATTATTGCAGGAATTGATATTCAGTTTTTACACTGTTATTTATTATACATTGCTCCAGAACAACATAAAATCATCATGAATCTTTGAAACAGTTTGTGAATTACATGAGAATTCATGAGAAACATGAGATCACGACATCCATTTTTCACTTTTTTTTCATTTTAAACATATATAGCAATAAAAATACTATGGGTGTATTAATCTCAATATCCTTTGTTTAGAAATCTGGCTACAATGAATTTGAGGATGCTTACACTGAGGATTGCTCTGTGTACAATCTTACACATAGAAAATCAAGACAAGAGCTGATGTCTTTCTGGTCCAGATTCAAAGACTGCAAGCACTTGAGCTAACAACAGGATTGCTTTTATTATTTTAATTAATTTCCTTATCAGTGAGGAAACAGTGTCTTAATCTTCGGAGTCAGTTACCAGTACAGAGAAATCTAGTTCTCATAATTACATTTGAGATGGTAGTTTGTTTAGTTTGATGTGAAGCCACACAAGAATCCCCCTCAATATATTTCCCCTAGATTAAGTTTTTCTAGAACGATTTTTTTTTTTGCTAACTATGCTTTTGGCATTCTGAATAAGGGAGCAAACAACCTGTTCTGTAAACTGCAACTATTTAGGTCTATGAAATCCCACATCAAATCTTTCATTGGTTTCTATGTTTATTTCTTAGCTATCTGTATATTGCAATTGGTGTTCACACATCAATATACATGATTATATATGTAGTGATTCAGTGAAATACACATATTATATATTATATAAATCAAATAAGCACGCATGAATTTAACTGTCAATTTCAAATGTATAAATGCACTTTTCTGAAACCTGCAAGTGGAGGTGGGCACAATTTAGAAGGCCGTCTGAAAAACTGGCTTTATGCTCTTTTACAGTTACTCTGTAAGAATACAATTGTGAACAAGACAGTTGATTGTCTCTTTCATTGGAAAATCTGATAGAAAAGACATATTCTATGTATAGAGATATATGTGATGGARGGTGTAGTAAATTTGAGAATTCAGTACAAACAGTTGCTATTTAGTGAAAACTTCTGCATTGTCATAAAATCATTTTCTGCTGCCAAATTCTTTTTTTTAAGTCTAATATATAATGTGAATCATAGACTTCCATGAGAAGTTAAATTGCCTTTGAACATAATATTTTTATGTTTAATGAAAACACTAGTAGAGTTCAACTGCTTGAGGAGATGTGTACATCACATACAGACAGTAGGAAAGTTTGAATCACAGACGCCTATGTTAAATGGTAGATAGATGTGATGTTTCTGTAAATTATAAGGAGTTATTGGATAAATAGTGTGGTGAAAAAATTATATGTGGTATTTCTACTAAAAAAAAGATATACAAACTTTATTTAATTAAAATTGCTTCTAACAGAAGCTGAGTGAGATGTCTGTAAGAAGCAAGGATGCTTGCCAATCGAATTTCAAAGCTTTATTTGAATGAAAGGCTTTACCTCAGTCCCTGGGAAAGTGATGGAGAAAATAATTCTGGAAGCCATTTCCAAAATATTAAGGACAAGAAGGTGATTGGGAGTAGTCAGCATGGATTTACTAAAGAGGAATCATGTCTGAACAAACTGATGGCCTTCTACCATGAAATGACTGGCTCAGTGGATGAGGAGAGAGCAGTGGATATTGTTTATCTTGACTTTAGGAAGGCTGTCAACACTGTCTCCCACAATATCCTCACTGACAAACCGATTAAGTATGGGCTAGATAAATGGAGAGTGAAGTGGACTGAACCTGGGTGAACTTTCAGGTTTATAGGGTTGTGATCAGTGGCACAAAGTCCAGGTGGAAGCGGTGTACCGCACAGATAAATAGTGAAGTCAATACTGTTTAATATCTTCATTAATGACTGGGATGAAGGGACAGAGTGTACCCTCTTCAAGTTCATATATGATACAAGACTGGGAGGGGTAGGGAGCTGACATACCAGAGGGTCATGCTGCCATTCAGAGAGACCTTGACAGGCTGGAGAAATGGGCTGACAGGAACCTCATGGATTTCAACAAGGGGCAACGCCAAGTCTTGCACTTGGGGCTGAGTAACCCATGCACCAGTGCCTGCTGGGGACTGCTGGGGGCTGGCAGGCTTGAAAGCAGCTTTGCAGGCAAGGACCTGGGGGTCCTGGTGGACATGAAATTGCCATAAGCTAGCAGTGTGTCCCTGCGGCAAAGCACGCCAACAGCATCCTGAAACCAGGCCCAGTGACAGGACCAGAGGCAATGGGCACAAAGTGAAATACAGGAGGTTCCCTCTGAACATCATCAGGAAACACTGATMGTTTCCCAGGGAGGTTGTGGAGTCTCCATGCTTGGAAATACTCCAAACCTGACTGGACATTGTCCTGAACAAACTGCTTTGCTTGGCCCTGCTTTGAGAAAGGGGTAGGATTACCTAATCTCCAGAGGTGTCTTTCAAACTCAGCCATTCTGTGATTCTATGATACTACTTTCAATCCTCCCAGCACATGCTGAGTAAGCTTTCCGTTCATTTTTTTTATCTGATTAGTTTAGCTTATCTTTGAAGAGATATTCCAGAGTTTTAACAATGCTTTGGTACCAGAATCTGTACAAAAAGATTTGACTAGGTGCACCAACAAAGTCCTCAGATCCACAGTGACTCAGAGTAAAACTTCTGTGGCACACAGAGTAAGTTTTACTAGTGTGTCTACAGGGTCTTGCCTCCCTCATACTGTGGTAGATGCTTCTGCCACATCATGTGTTTACAACCAAATGGCCAAGGCTGCACCACTGACAAGTGGGGGCCCTAACCCCTTAAAATAAGCAAACAAACAAACAAACAAACACCAAACCCAGGCAGGGTTTTTAATGTTTTCCTTTGGATCTCTTCTAGAAAGCACTTCACCTAGTGGGCAAAGAGGAATCCATAATCCTGCTTGGTCATGTTTGCCTAAAAAGGTTTCTTCTAGAATGAACTGCTAGAGGTTGTCATCAAGCAGCTTACCCTAGGCTTGAGCCTTGAAAGTGACAACGAGGCTGTGTGCATATACCTCAGCAGCTGCGCCCCGTTCTGTGCCTTGCCTAGCCCTCCAGATAAACTTCAACAAATGTTTTTTCTTCCATCTGGATCGTGTATGTTCTGCTTTGGTTTCAAAGGGGACATGACAGGAAACTGAGTGAAGGACTTTGGCAGTATCAACCTAGGAAAGTACGTGTTTTAACAATCTCCCATTTTATGATTTTACTGAAAATTAGTCAGAGCAGAGTAGGGGCAAGTTTTTCCTGTTGGGCTCAGAGGTTGAAGGTGCCTCTCAGATTGTTAGTATGAGACACTATGTGCAAAAGACAGGCCCAAAAGGATGAACTTGTGTACATCTTCGTTGGACTTAGGGTGATGGCAAAAAAGAGATTATTGTATGTGCAAGTAGTAAAGAAACAGCTTCTAAGATGAATCAGTAGATCAAAATGCTTTAAGAAAAAGGTGGTTACAGTAGTGTCAGAGGCTGGAAATACTGCTGATGTTTCCCCTGTGTTCCTGCAGCTCATGTTYCCCATGGTCTGGCTGCAGATCCTCAGAAGCATCTGGCTAAGGGCAAATATTGGGCACTGAAGCTGACGTTGAACTTGGGCTGTGTGAATTTGGGCTTGCATCCCAGGCCATTGCATTTAGAGGTCAGACAGCACAGAGTCACAGATCTGTGTACTGGTGCCTCAGGACTTGCTGGATGAGTAAGATGCACAGTCCTCTCTGCCCTCCTGTTTCATTTAACAAGGAAACATTTGTATTGATTGCAGCAGCTGATGCTTAAATTTGGTTGATAAGCAACGGGAAGCAAGGAGAACTGGCTGTGAGCCTCATCTGGCCAGATACATTTCTTGAGAAAAAGCAGCACCTGCAGACTTGTTGATAAGCCCCAAAGCATCGTTCTTCAGGAAATATTGAATTCGGATACTGGCCGCCTGACAAACAGATGTTGCAGTAAGAGAAAGGGCTCGTTTGGCACCGTCTCCAGTATAGTAAGGGCACCTGGAAACTAACCCTAATAAGACAATGCAAAACAGACTGTGAGCCAATACCTGGGACATGACTCTAGTCTTCCTTTTGATATACCCTATAGCAGATGGTGATTATGGCCAGTAAACGGAGGGGCAAGGATACAAAGTAAGCTCCTGTAATTTTGCAGTCCTACCTAGGAGGGCTCAGGGCCATCCAGATTACACTGTGATTATTTCTGGAATTTCATGGAAGAGCATCAGCCCGACAACATACAACTTCATAAGCTGCACAGCTAGTATGATGCATACAGGCAGTGTTTGCATTCCTTTTCTCCTTTTTGAGACTATTAGCAGTTCCTCTCTTGTTCCTCTTGTTTAAGTGCTACAAACGAATCCTACAGAAAATCTAACAGCTCATTCATAGGAATTAATCACTGTAAAGGAAACAGTCTCTTGTTTAGTCTCTCTCCAGAGAGATAATACACTGCACTCATCTAGATGTCTCATGAAAGGCTGTAAGGGTAAAATTATTAGCTGCTCTGAAAGACTTTCCAGCCAAGTTTCTACTCTTGATGAACAAGTTGCCTCTCTATTCATTTTTGCAAATACAGAATAAATTGCCTCAGAAGCTATACATTTAGTATGTCATGACACTCTCCTTAGACACAGGACATATCTCCTCAGCACTATCCATAGCCATGGTAGGTTACAGAAAGCTAGAACATCTGTATGGTTTAGCCAAGCATCATGTTGCCAAAGCAACATAGTATGTGAAGAGCTTATTTGCAAACTGATACACTAACTCAAGCCCTGTCTTTTCAGCAAGGTTAAGTAAGTGCCTTGTGCGTTATGCCAGTGTTGAAATACTCTATTCTCAGTGCTAGTTCACTTGGTACTAGCACAAGGTCTTGGCAGTATGGTTCATTGCGTGATGTAGGCAAATGCAAAGTATTTCCCAAAATGATAGGGGGCCTCTACCACCTGAGAAAGGAAAGCAATGAAAAAGAAGTGCAAAAATGATTGAGTATGTTACTTCTGCAGGCAGAGTTGGAACACAATAATCGTGCGGGTGGGTGGGGGAAGGGGAGACAGGAGGGCTACATGGCAGTGTGTGTTTGGGAAAGGAGCTGGAAACAGTTCGGAAAAAAACACCTTTGGTTGTCAGCACACAACTGACCACGATGGAGTGAGAAAAGTTTTGAGATTTTGCCTCCCCAGGGCTAAACTAACGCTACCTGTTTACACGTGTGAACTTAGCCTTCTGCAGTTGAGAGGGAGAACACCTCAGTGAAAGAGTTTGCATTAACATGCCTTACTTTGCAAAAAGCTGGCAAAAAGCCGTAAAAGCTGTCTGCTACTGTGGCTACCGGACAGGCAGTAATTGTTAGCCAGCTTTATTTGATTGCATCTGATTTGTGTTCCTTTACCCTTACTACATAGTTAGTCTGACCTTAGCAGGATTTGCCCTTAAAACATTCCAAGCATCCATGAAGCCCGACTTAACCGTGAATGTAAAAAATGATTCGCGAGGAGCATTTTAGAAATGGAGGAAAGCCAGAATGATTTTTGGAAATATCTTCTTGATACAGCATGCCAGCATAACTCACTGAAGCCTGAAAATATATGGAGCTTGCTTATTGTAGAACAAGATAAATAATGACACACCTAATGTGTTACACTGATGTGATAAAGTACAAGTGCTTTACAATAAACAAAAAAATCCATTTTAGCTSTGCTTTTTATCAAAATAATGATTCWTAATAACACACTAACAATGCTAACGATAGGGTCTTGCGCTTTTGGGGAAAAGGGAATTATTTTTCATTATTTTTATTTTCAGTTAAGCAGCTGTTCTGTTTTTTTCTCTTGGGATACATGTATTAAAATTTGCAAATGTTCACTGTAATTTTTACTAATTTAATATGTTTATCCATCAATTGTATTAATGTGTTCCCTGGTTTTCCCTCATCCCTCATTCCCAAGCCTTAGTCACTGTTGCTTAAAATTCTGGGGAAGATGTTTTGTTGTGTGCTTTATAATTGGGAGTTGACTGATAAGGCAGTTGTTGAGCATAACTTTTTTTTTTTTTTTTTTGGATTTTAGCTATTGAACTAGAGAAAAGGCCTAAAAGATAATTCTGGGAAAGCAACTGAGGAAGGTGTACAAAGTCGGAGACTAGACACCTGTGTCTAAACCTCAGCTTGCTGCTGTGCTGGATGTTCTCTTAGCACTTTTCTGTCGCTGCTGCTTCACGTAACTAATCTTTGCCTGTTCAGGGGTTGTCAGTTAAACTCTCCTCCTTCCTGTTTGCTTCTCAGAAGTGCTTCTGCCCCTAATATGGAGTCACAGTGGTAGTTTCTTCCCCTCCCTGTGGCCCACAGGCACAGAGCAGGGCCGTGCAGTGGTAGCAAGCTTCAGGGAACGCACTAGGTCTGTTGCTCCTTCCCTTATAGGTTTACCTGAAGGAGTATCAGGTGGTCTGAGCAGTCCTGTTGGCTTCTGCGCAACCGTCTTCCACAGGCAATGTCTGACCTCCAGTGAATAGTCCTGTGTTGCTCTAAAAAGATTTTTTCTAATGGAAGAGTTGAAAGCTCAAAGTTTTGTATAGTTCAGTGTGATACGCAGAGGGTGGTTAGACCATCAGTTTTGGTGGCAGAACCTGTTACTTATTTGGATTTTCTCTCAATTTTTACGCAGAAGGTGCTTTAAATAATGTAACTGCTATTTGTAATAGATGCCCTGCAAAAGGTCAGTAGAAATTTGGTATTGCTTAAGAATAAACTTTAATAACCAGCTAATTAAGGCTTTAATCTTAACAGATAGCATTGTGGCACATGTAAGAAGTATCACCCAGTTGCCATGAGACCCCTATTACAGGTATAACTATAGAGACAAATTTACTGTAAAATATTTACAGGTTAAGTCTGTAATATTTGTAAGATTTATGGTTCTTCACAATGCTTACAGCTACTCTAAACCTGAGCCCTCTCTGACCTCTGAAACATACAGGTGARGATTCAAATACCAACAGTGACTGGTTTTATAGCAACGTATCTGAACAGCAGCATCCAGTTCCAGCTACTGGTCAGGATCAGAGGTCCCAGAAGCCTGCTTTTACCTTGTTACAGCTATGAAAAACCCTCTTTGATGCACTCTTGAGGGGTAGATTAAGCATTAATAATACAAATTCCTCCTCATCTTTGTTGTTGACCTTACATGCCAAGGCACTGAGCTTGTCAAATGGCAAACTTACATTGTGAGAAACAGTTCTGGAGCGCTCAGAAATGTCCTTCCTAAATCACTGTCTGCTCCATTTGGTTTTGGTTATTTCCTTCTCCACCAGCTTCCCTCCCCATGCAGTGCGTCTGATTTATTATTAGTGGGTTGCTGCATTGTCTCCTATCTAATTGTGTAATTCTGCCTTCAGCGTGGAGAGACATGGGGGAAATGTGTGCACAGTCTCTTCTTTCCTGCCACGTGTGCCTGGCGGACCAGGAGGGGTCAGACCACTTTTGGGGGCTTTGTATTCCTTGTACTTAGGAACACAACTTCCCTGTGTTCTCTGCTCATTTTGTACAGCCATGAAGTGGATATTTGTTATTAAGTGGCAAGCTCCTGTGCAGGTCACGGAGTTTGTTGGCCGCACTGCTTATCTCTTTATTTTGCTGAGCTTGAGAACATGTTAATACAAATAATGGCTTGTGCTTTGCCCTGGCATTGATGGCCTTACTGTGCTGGGGGAGCTATTTTGTGGAGAGGATGAGGGAACTTGGGAACATGCTAGTACAAACAATGGCTACGTGCTTTGTCCTGGCATTGATGGTCTTGCTGTGCTGGGGAAGCTWTCCTGTGGAGAGGATGAGGGAATACATCTCCCTCTTCCTACCCAGGATTGATGTGGATGGTTTTATTATTCAGGTTCCCGAGGCCCTTGTTCACCCTTATGTGAGCTGTTTAATACTACTAATTAACACTGTTAACGTATTATGGGGTTTGTGGAATCTGGTGTCGTTCTGGTGTAAGAGAAGACAACCTTTGGGTGAGGTGACACTGAAATGTGCCCCGAGGCAGACAGTCCCTGGGTGGCAGGGTGTGTGGAAGGATTTGGGCAGTTATCACCTCCCATAACCTGGGACTTTATACCTGAACAGGCAAGCAACCCTGGCAAACTGACACGCCACCTGATAGAAGGGTGCCTTGCCTACCCCAGTGAAAACCAGCAGCTTCTAGCACTGTACTGGGGCCTGGCCTGTGCCTATTGAGCCACAGTTCAGTAGTCTCAGACGACTGTGGTTGAGACAGGGACCCAAACAACAACAACTACTGCCCCAGTAGTGAAAAAGAAACAGTGGACAAAGAAAACAATGGGTCCATATCATCGATTAGTAAGGGAGGAAGAAGAGGAAAGGTTTGATCAAGAAGTTGGTCCTTTGACAAAGAAATTGGAGGAAGGAGTGAGAGAATTCAGACAGGAAGTGGAAACTACCTGGTCCCTGACCTCATCAGAACTTCGAGACAGGCAGAAAGATTACAGCTGCCAGCCAGGTGAGCGGATTGCTGCCTGGCTGCTCCAGTGCTGGGATAATGGGGCCAACAGTCAGCAACTGGAAGGTAGGGAAGCCCAACAGCTGGGATCCCTTGCTAGAAACCGGGGAACCGAGAGAGGAATTGGAAAAGATGCAACAATTTGCAGTCTCTGGAGACAGCTCCTCTCAAGTGTGAGGGCAAGATATCCATTCAAGGAAGATCTTGTGAACTCCCCAGGAAAGTGGACTACTGCAGATGAAGGCATCCAGTACCTGAGAGAATTAGCGGTGCTGGAAGTCATCTACAATGTCTAGACAATGATGAGGTCTCCAAAGATCCAGAGGATGTCCTGTGCACACAGGCCATGTGGAGGAAGGTGATTCAAAGCACCCCAGCGTCATATTCTAACAGCTTGGCAGCAATGTATTGCCCGGATACGGATACACCAACTGTGGAGACAGTGTCTTCTTGGCTCCAAAACCTTGAAGAAAATCTCTGTACCTCCTCATCCCTACGGGCCAGTGCCTTGGCTGTCAGGGGCGCCCCAAGAAATCAGTCCTCTCCTGCCCCAGTCAGAGGGAAAGGGAGCCTCAGGCGCATGCTGCGTGGCACACACTGGTTCTTCCAGCGTGACCAGTGGGAGGACATGAGGAAGTGGGATGGTGAACCCACCTTTAAGCTGGAAGCCTGTGTACGCAAACTGAGAGGGAAGACAGCTGTTAAGAAGGGGCCACCCAAGAAGGCTGTCAGCTTAGTTGCTGTGGAGACACAAGAAGGCAATCAGCAATCTCCCAGACATAGAAGAACTGAGATCACCTCCCTTGATCCTGGTGAGGGGATGTCTGGTCTGGCACTGAAAGGGTCAGACAGTGAATACTCTGACCAGGGACAGGAATAGAGTGTCCCTGCCTTCAGCCAGGGGAAGGAAAGGGATGACCGGGTTTACTGGACTGTGTGGATTCGATGGCCTGGCACATCAGACCCACAGAAGTATAAGGCTTTGGTAGACACTGATGCGCAGTGTATGCTGGTGCCATCAGGGTATAGGGGCACAGAACCCATTTGGATCTCTGGAGTGACAGGGGGATGCCAAGAATTGTCTGTATTGGAGGCTGAGGTAAGCTTAACAGGGGACAAGTGGGAAAAGCACCCCACTGTGACTGGCCCAGAGGCCCCTTGTATCGTTAGCATAGACTACCTCAGGAGAGGGTACTTCAAGGACCCAAAAGCGTACCAATGGGCTTTTGGTGTAGCCACTGCGAACACAGAGAAGATCAAACAGCTATCATCTACCCTGCCTGGCCTCTCAGAAGATCCCTTCATTGTGGGATTGCTGCAAGTTGAAGAACAGCAGGTGCCAATTGCTACCAGGACAGTGCACCAGTGGCAATATCGCACAAACTGAGACTCCCTGGCTCCCATCCATGAGCTGATTCATCAACTGGAGAGCCAAGGAGTGATCAGCAAGACTCACTCACCTTTTAATAGTCCCATATGGCCAGTGCAAAAGTCTGATGGAGGGTGGAGGTTAACAGTAGACTATCGTGGCCTGAACGAAGTGATGCCACCACTGAGTGCCAGACATGTTAGAGCTCCAATATGAACTGGGCTCAAAGGCAGCCAAGTGGCATGCTACAATTGACATTGCCAATGCATTTTTTTCAATTCCTTTGGCAGCAGAGTGCAGGCCACAGTTTGCTTTCACGTGGAGGGGTGTCCAATACACCGGAATCGATTGCCCCGAGGGTGGAAGCACAGCCCTACCATTTGTCATGAGCTAATCCAAACTGCACTGGAAAAGGGTGATGCCCCTGAACATCTACAATACATCAATGACATCATCATGTGGGGCAACAAGGCAGAAGAAGTGTTTGAGAAGGGAAAAAGAGTTACTGAGATTCTTCTGAAAGCTGGTTTCACCATAAAAAAAAGCAAGGTCAAGGGACCCGCACAGGAGATTCAGTTCTTGGGAATAAAATGGCAGGATGGACACCATCATGTGCCTATGGATGTGGTCAACAAGATATCAACTATGTCTCCACCAGCTAACAAGAAGGAAACACAAGCTTTCCTAGGCCTTGTGGGATTCTGGAGAATGCATATTCCAGGTTATAGTCAGTTTGTGAGCCCTCTCTATTGAGTAACCCGAAAGAACTATTGAGTGGGGCCTTGAGCAACAACAAGCCTTTGAGCATATCAAACAAGAAATAGCTCATGCAGCAGCTCTTGGGCCTGTCCGGACAGGACCAGCTGTGCAAAACGTACTCTACGCTGCAGCTGGGCAGCATGGTCTCACCTGGAGCCTCTGGCAGAAAACATCAGGAGAAACCCAAGGTTGATTTAGGATTAGGATTTTGGAGCTGGGGATATCGAGGATCAGAAGCCCACTACACTCCGACTGAAAAAGAGATACTAGCAGCATATGAGGGAGTTCGAGCCGCTTCAGAAGTTGTTGGTACAGAGGCATATCCCTCTTCGCACCGCAATTACCTGTGCTACACTGGATGCTCAGAGGAAACATCCCCTGTACACATCATGCAATCAGCGCTGCATGGAGTAAGCGGGTAGCGTTGATCACGCAATGAGCTCGACTAGGGAAACCCAACCACCCAGGAATCCTGGAAGAGATCATGGACTGGCCAAAAGGCAGAGATTTTGGAGCACTGCATGAGGAGGTGGCTCGTGCCCAAGAGGCACCACCATATAATGAGTTATCAGAAGATGAAAGGCGTTATGTTTTGTTTACTGATGGATCCTGTTGTGTGGTAGGAAACCATCAGAAGTGGAAAGCTGCTGTGTGGAGTCCCACACGACAAGTCATTGAAGCCACTGAAGGAGAAGTGAGTCAAGTCAGTTTGCAGAAGTGAAAGCCATCCAACTAGCCCCAGAGATTGCTGAACGAGAAAAATGGCCAGTACTCTATCTCTATACTGACTCCTGCATGGTGGCTAATGCCCTATGGGGGTGGCTACAGCAGTGGAAGAAGACCAATTGGCGGCGCAGGGGTAAACCCATCTGGGCTGCTGCATTGTGGCAGGACATCGCTGCCTGGGTAGAAAACATGGCTCTAAAGGTACRTCATGTAGATGCTCACACGCCCAAAAGCCGAGCCACTGAAGAACATTGAAACAATGAACAAGTAGACAAGGCTGTCAAAATTGAAGTAGCTCAGGTGGACCTGGACTGGGAGCGTAAGGGTGAGCTATCTGTAGCTCGATGGGCCCACGAAACATTGGAACATCTAGGGAGAGATGCAACATACAGATGGGCTTGTGATTGAGGGGTGGACCTGACCATGGAGGCCATCACACAAGTCACTCATGAATGTGGAACATGTGCTGCAATCAAGCGAACCACATGAATAAAATCTCCCTGGAATAGAGGGCGGTGGCTGGGTTTTCGATATGGCGAGGACTAGCAAATTGACTATATTGGACCACTGCCACRAACACGCCAAGGCAAGTGCTACATACTCACCATGGTGGAAGCAACTACTGGTTGGCCAGAAACATACCCTGTAAACCATGCCACTGGCCGAAACACCACCTTAGGCCTTGAAAGGCAAATTTTGTGGCAACATGGTGTCCTGGTTTCGTCTGGGATAGAGTTAATTTTCTTCATAGTAGTTATAGTGCTATGTTTTGGATTTACTGTGAGAATAACGTTGATAACACACTGATGTTTTAGTTGTTGCTAAGTAATGTTTACACTAGTCAAGGACTTTTCAGCTTCCCATGCTCTGCCAGGTGCACAAGAAGCTGGGAGGGAGCATAGCCAGGACAGCTAACTGAACTGGCCAATGGGGTATTCCATACCAGGTGATGTCATGCTCAGTATATAAAGCTGGAGAAAGAAGAAGGAAGGGGGGATGTTTGGAGTGATGGCGTTTTGTCTTCCCAAGTAACGGTTATGCGTGATGGAGCCCTGCTTTCCTGGAGATGGCTGAACACCTGCCTGCCRATGGGAAGGAGTGAATGAATTCCTAGTTTCGCTTTGCTTGTGTGTGCAGCTTTTGCTTTCCCTATTAAACTGTCTTTAACTCAACCCACGAGTTTTCTCACTTTTACCCTTCTGATTCTCTCCCCCATGCCACCATGGGGGGAGTGAGCGAGCGGCTGTGTGGTGCTTAGTTGCTGGCTGGAGTTAAACCACGACAGTCCTTTTTGGCGCCCAACGTGGGGCTTGAAGGGTTCGAGATAACGACAGATTTGATTGGAATGTGCTAGATCGAATTTATAGCTGTTATTGCTGTTTAGCTATTAATTGGCAGGCTCCTGTGCTTGCCATGGGGCTTGCTTGCCTTACTGTATATTAGAGTCTCGTGCTCGTTAGTGGCTGCTTTTTGCTTTCGCTGCTTACTGTACTGCTGCACTGCTGATCATCTTACTCTGCTGTGCCTGGGAACATTTTGATAACAGCCATGGTGATGCGCCTGGGCTGGCAGATGGCCAGGGCATCGCTGCTGTTTCTGGGCTGCTGCCCTGGACAGGCTGGAACTCCAGTGTGAACTCGAGTCGAAGGGACTGTGACCTGTGGATGAGTCCATGCGGGAGCAGGACACCCCGAAGCATCTGTGGCTGTGGATAAGCCCATGCCCAAGCAGGTACATCTCGAAGTGTCTGTGGCCGTGATTATGTCCGTGCCACAGCAGGTATACCTCTGAAGGGATTGTGGCCCAAGGATAAGTCCACTCTGGAGAAGGCACACCTCGAAGCATCTGTGGCTGTGGATAAGTCCATGCTGCAGCAGGTACACCTGGAAGCATCAGTGGCTGTGCATGAGGTCATGCTGGAGCACCTCAAAGTGTGTGGCCGTGGATAAGCCCATGACAGGGGAGGTACACCCCTGGAGGGATTGCAGCCATGGGTAAAGCCATGTTGGAGCAGGTTTACTTCTGAAGGGACTGTGGCTGTGGGTAAGGCCACGCTGGAGCTGTTGGGCAATGGGGCATGGAAGCACTGGGATACAAATTTAGCAGAAGCCACTTGGCTGGTTAACACCAGAAGATCTGCTAACCATCCTGGTCCTGCCCAAACAAAACCCCTACATACTGTGGGAGGAGATAAGGTCCCYGAAGTGCACATAGGGAAGTGGCTGGGGAAGGTGGTGTGGATTGCTCCTCCCATGGCAAAAGGCATTCGTGGGATTGTCTTCGTGGGTGTACTTGGTGGGTAATGTGGAAGGATGGGGAGACCCATTGTGTGCCTCAAGGAAATTTAACCTTGGGGGAAAAATAATCTGTGATGCGAGTTGTATGTTGTAGGAAGTAATGTAGCAGGAATGACCTGAACCGATGAACAGCGAGTTTCACAAGGAACCAGACGAGTGCAATGATGACCCAAACCAAGCCGGTGTTAGCGCTCAAAAATCAAACATACTGCTTCTCCTGTCCTGAGCACCCATCTTGACAGATGGGGCCCAAGTTATAGCCTGTTCTTATGAATATCTGGAGCAGTGGAGGAAGCCCATGGAATGGGAGAGTAATATCTGTTAAAGGACAGGGGATAGTAGTTAATGAGAATGTATAAATCTGTATGTTGGGTATAAAGATGGTTTAAGTATGTAGTTTAAGTTGTAAGTGTTGGTAAGAAGGAATTTCAGTAATAAGAATTAAATACAATGGGATGATTAGAAGACACACATATATATGTATTAAATTATGTGGGACCTGAGCATGATGCAAATGGTATGGAATAAGGGGTGGAGATTGTATTGGGTCTGGCTGAGATGGAGTTAAGTTTTCCCCATAGCAGTCCTCATAGTGCTGTGCTTTGTATTGGTAGCTAGAAAGGTGTTGATAACACACCAGCATTTTGGCTACTGCTGAGCAGTGCTCGCACAGCATCAAGGCTGTCTCTCCAACATTCCCCCCTCACCAGTAGGCTGGGGGTGGGCAAGATCTTGGGAGGGGACATAACCAGAACAGCTGACCCAAACTGACCAAAGGGATATTCCATACCATATGACATCTGCTCAGCAATGAAAGCTAAGAGAAAGGAGGAGGAGGAGGGGGGCATTTGTTATTACGATRTTTGTCTTCCAGAGCAACCGCTACATGTACTGAAGCCCTACTTCCCGGGAAGTGGCTGGACATCGCCTGCTGACAGGAAGTAGAGAATAAATCTTTTGTTTTCCTTTGCTTCCGCACGTGGCCTTTGCTTTTGCTTTATTAAACTGCCTTTATCTTGACCCACGAGTTTTTTCCATCTTATTTCCTCCTCCCGCCCGTCCTGCTGAGGAGGGGAGTGATAGAGCAGCTTGGTGGCCACCTGGCATCCAGCCAAGGCCAACCCACCACAGTATTACACAAGGGTGGCCCAAGGCTAGGCAGATATCTACTCTTGCCCTTCTCAAAGCAGTTCAAAAATGTTCTTTTCTAATATTCTCCAATAAAAAATATTTCAACAGCAAGACTTCTAGAACAAACTTTTTTTAACAACAAATCTTAATAAAAATTCCCACTGTAAAAATTCCCATGACATTTGAAATATGCTAAAAATAACAAAGACTACTTGTTAATCAAAAGCACTGTTTGTTACACTTTGTCTAGAAAAAAGTTACATTAACATATATAAAAGAATAATGATATAAAATGAATAATAATTCCTATTCTAATGCCACAACCACCCAAAGTAAACACCATTTTGTGTCAAAAGAAAATCCCCATCTCTCTTTGATTTGTACTCATCAAAAGGCAAGTAGACACACATCATTCAGACACCCAGCTGAAGTCACAGATACCTTTCCTCAGTTCAATAGTTTATTTGCCTAATTGCCTAAACAACTGACAAGAGGAAGTTAATTCTCAACATGGCTCCTATTTCTTTTCCAAGTTTCCAAGTTTTCCAAGTTTCTATTGCTATTTTCTCCTGAAGACTCGAAGGTAAAAAATATTCTTGCCTGAAGAGGGAATTTCATGTACAGTCTTGAGCAAAAGTGCTGAGAGGAGGGAGAAAATTCACTGTTTTTGTTGGATGCGTTCTTCTTTCATGAGCAGCCCAGTGCCTTGGCAAATTAGACAGAAATCTGAATCAGAGATTAATGTTTGGGTCCTAGATAGATCTTCTGACAGGCTGGTAAGATATTGGTTGTGAAAACGATAAGGTTGTAAGAACAGGGAACTGTAGCAAGATACAGAGTTTTGCCATCGCCTACTTAAACACAGTCAGAGACACCAGATGCTAATGTACCCTGAGTGATGAATGTTTTGAAAGCAGACAGGCTGGGTGCACTCCATATGACAATAAACACACTAAGCACATGCCCTTGTTCTTGGATGGTCCAGAAAGAGAAAGCTAGTGTTTGAGACTAAAACTATAATGAATATTTCATACAACAGGTAGATTAACAAACTTCATAGGAAAGAACCTGTGAGGGATGAAAAGGGAACTCTCTCTGTAAGTCTACTGCTATTTCTGACAAAAAACAGTCTGGATCAGTCTAATCCAGAAGATACTACATTTCTTTCCAACTCTTTATAATAGACCTGTAACTGTAAATGGAGTCTCTTACTATGAAAGACACTATCCTTCAATGTTTGAGCCTTTGGGAAAAAGAAAAAAAAAATTAATGACCTCAAATGTTGGGCGTGCATACACGTGTTTACATCTTTGTGAGAAACTCCCTGTATAAACCTTAGGATAAACATTTTGAGGCCTTCAGGGTCAAAGCTGCAAAGAAATTACGTTTAAATGGTTTGTGGCTTCCATGTAATATACAGGTGTCAGAATTAGCAGGCTAGAACAAGCACTGTTTACATGATTTCAGTGCTTGGAATTGGATTTCAATGCTTTTGTTTTAAAATAGGGGGGAGGGTAAGGGAACATGGAACAAAGGCTGGCAATGTGCTTGGCTTTGCTCTTGTTGTGATGGTACTCAGAGAAGTGTGAGCAAGAACGTGGTCTTGCAAACTGCCTCTAAAACTCATGTTTAATGCAAGCTCTAGCTGTACGCAAAGTCAGCAGCTGCCTATGGCAGCCGCCTGTAAGGAAAATGCTATGGCCACACGACAAATCACCACTCTAGTATGTATAAATTCATCTTGCTGGTTAAAATTTGCACTGGCAAGTTGACTGACTGAGGTAATAGCTGTTTATGTCAGTAAATTTATCCTGGATCCGGTATTGGCTATCCTGCTGGAATCAACATAGTCTCTGTGTGATGTACTCTATTTCATCAGAAATGCAATAGTTTGTTCATACCCGATACTGATCAGATTTGTGTTCTTAGATGGTCTGACATATACAGAAATTGTGCTAATGACCATGGCCCGATAACTAGCAACTTCTGCTTCCACACCTCCAATACTATCTCCTAGAAATAGCTGGATTAAGTTTACCCACCTCCTTTCCCTTTTCATGGTAGGAGTAGCTGAGCCTCAGTCAAGTATCTGAATTTTGGTGACGCAAGAACAATTTTGTCTATGTTACTGGGAAGCCAATGCACAGAATGCTGGTAATGTAAGTTTTACTACCTTGCTTATATGGAATTTGCATATAGGGAAGTTGGTTTCAGCGATGTGAAACGCCAGGATTTCAGTTAGGTAGTATTTTATCCTCTCTGACTAAATAATATGAAGGGGATATGGAATTAGGTCCTTGGATGGCTGACCTGTAGCTGATCTGTCCTACATGGGCATTATTCTTTGTTTTGATAAAGAGTTGTGAATCAAGTAAATAAAAATCAAGATGAAGAGAATGGAATAAAATGTCCTTTAAGTGCATCTGTGGTAGATCACAGAATCACAGAATGATTGAGGTTGGAAGGGACCTGTGGAGGGCATCTGATCCAACCCCCTTGCTCAAGCAGGGCCACCTGGACCTGCTTGCTCAGGACCATGTCCAGCCGGCTTTTGAGTATGTCCAAGGATGGAGACTCAACAACCTCTCTGGGCAACCTGTGCCAGTGCTAGGTCACCCTCACAGTAAAAAACTGTTTCCTGATGTTCAGAGGGAACCTCCTGTGTTTCAGTTTGTGCCCACTGCCTCTGGTCCTGCCACTGGGCACCACTGCAAAGAGCCTGGCTCCCTCCTCTTTGCACCCTCCCTTCAGGTATTTATATACATTGATGAGATCCCCCCTGAGCCTTCTCTTCTCCAGGCTGAACAGTCCCAGCTCTCTCAGCTTTTCCTCATATATGAGACACTCCAGTCCCTTCATCATCTTCGTGGCTCTTCTCTGGACCCTATCCAGAATGCCCATGTCTCTCTTGTACTGGGGAGCACACAAYTGGACACAGTACTCCAGGTGTCGCCTCACCAGTGCTGAGTAGAAGGGAAGGATCACGTCCCTCGACCTGCTGGCAGTACTTTGCCTAATGCAGCCCAGGATACCACTAGCCTTCTTTGTGGCAAGGGCACATTGCTGGCTCATGTTCAACTTGGTGTCCAGCAGGACACCAGCAAAGCTGCTTTCCAGGTGGGCATCCCCTAGCACATATTGGTGCCTCGGGTTGTTCCTCCCGGTGCAGGACTTTGCACTTCCCCTTGTTGAACTTCATGAGGTTCCTGTCAGCCCATTTCTCCAGCATGTCAGGGTCCCTCTGGATGGCAGCATGACCCTCTGGTGTGTCAGCCACTTCTCCCAGTTGTGTGTCATCAGCAGACTTGATGAGGGTACACTCTGCCCCATCATCCAGACACAGAACAGTTTTTGACTGAAGAAATTCCAGCTTATGCCTTACCCTGAGAAGAAACCAAGCAACAGTAGAAGTCAACATAGGTGTTAATGGGTTAGTGCATAATGGGAAACTTGCAGATCAAAATTAGTTAGAGCACCTCAAAGAGGTTGTTATACCTGTAGCTTGGATAAAAGGACTAGCTAACTTCTCAGTTATTTTGTAGTTATTTGTCCTTGTCTATTCCATGCTTACACCTTTTTCTTTGAAGAGATGAAGTTGGGAACCTCACTTTTTTGCTTATAAACAAAAATTGAGAAATTACGGTATTTACTTCAGGGCTTTACAAAACGTGCTAGGTATCAAAGGTGTGTAATATATTTATGAAACATAGTTATGCTGATGGTGCTGTTGCTCTTTTTGAAAAGTCTACGTGTCTTCAGTTTGAGCTATAGACCCTCTGTTTCTGAAAAACTGGCCCGGAGCTCATAACATCTTCCTGTTTCTACCTATCTGCTCATATGCTTGAAATTCAAGCTTGTGCATGTGAATATCATTTCAAGCCAAGGTGCTTATGCTTAAATCTAAATTGAGGCTGGTAGGGAATCTTGGATGTGCTCTTAAGAATACATTTGCTTCATTATTGGAAAGGTATCTAATAATAATACAGGCTTCAAAAGAAGGTCCAAAGGCTCTATCCTCATTTTGTGTAATCAGTGCTGTGCAACAGCCCCTTCTCATTTCTTTAGTCTCTTTAGGGAGGAGGAGGAGTGTTTTTCAAAAGGGTAATAAATAACTGCAAGACTTACTGAGCTATTGTAAGCTAATACACTTTTAGCCTAGAGCTATGCAACAGTGTTATTCTCATAAGTAGAACTGTTCACGTGTTTAAGCATCTCGCAATAGTGAGGCCACATCTAGAAGATCAATGGAAAAACCTCATCCCCAATGACTAATCATGTCCACAATTTTCTTTTGGAAAAAAGTGGCTGAAATGTTGCTAGCTCTGATGATCTGCAGAGCAAAAGAGGTTCACACTCCAGTTCTTTCACAGGTTCTGGTATTCAAAAAAGAAAACAAATCTTTACATAGGAGTAATCTGCACAGGTGAAGGGAAACTGACTTTAACGTTTGCACAAATCTCGATATGTGAAAAAACTAGAAGGTTTACCAGCCCAGATTAACATGTCTCTTTGATGCTTCATCAGTAGGTTAGGGGGCTTTGTGATATTTCCTTGCTTGATGTACTGCTTTATGGGTAACATATTCACAGTGGCTCCTGAAATGAGCAGCTACCCTTGAAACCTGATGGAACTCCACAAAGCACAACAGATGAGTTACTGAAAAAATCATTAATAAATTCTACTACTCTAGGCCACGGTGTCTCCTTTGCTTTATTTTGAATTTAATTACGTTGAACTTTATTGAAAACAATCATGTGGAGAATCTTCTTCAGGTCAGTGAAAAGAAATGAGAACTATTTTAATCATGTTCAGAAAAAAAAGGTGTTGGGTCCATTTGAGAATTTGGACAGATTCTTAAGTGTACTGTGGACGGTCTCCCCTTCCTAGCACAGGCCAGTGGACCCAAGTTTGTTTTGTTTTTTTTAGTAATTCAGTGTTGCAGGATTAAAATTCTCTGACTCTTGTTTTGTTTGCTTGCTTGCTTTGGATTTAGTATTTTGTCTGAAAGCTATTTTTTTTTTGTAGGAATTAGGCTTGATCTGTTGTAGGAGCAAAAAACAGGGAAAATTGAACCCAATACTTCTAAATGGGCTATGAAAGTGCATGGTGGAAATAATTACATATACCAATTGCTTAACAATTTATAAAAATGCTTTTGTTTAATTCAGCAGAAGTTAGGAAATCAGTTGTCCCTACTGTAAGCAGATACTTGTATGGAAGCTCCCCGGGAGAGAGTTCCTGGCATCTCTCCATACCTCTCCTTTTGGAAATGTAAGCTGTCATTCTAACTCTGTGCCGAGGAGGGGAACACACAGGAAGCACACTAGTTAAAAATCAGGCAATTACTTTATAACTCTGGGCTTTATTTTCTCCCAGTTGCTCTCTGCATTAAATTAATAACTGAACTTGCCAGATCTATATTTCATGCTTTCCTCTTAATCTTTACTGTCTAAAACACTGAGAAATAACAGACTACGTTTTCCTCTGGTGGATAGCTGAACTGCCCTTAGCAAGGAGTTCTGCTGTGCAAATGAGGCCAAGTTGGAATTGCTGTGTGGGCAGGCAATGCCTAATAGTTTAAGAAGTGGCTCAGAAGTCAGAAACTTTATAAAAAGAGTATCTAGCCCATGGAAATCCTCCCGCCCTCACTGTACGCTTGAGTAAAATCGTTACTTCGTCACTGAACAACTTTCACTGTGGTTCTCTGCCAAAATACTCCTACACCTCAATTTTTGTGTGTTTCCTGTCAATCTCAATGCTTACTACCTACCATATAAAGCTTGTATGTAGATGAATGTGCATTGAGACCCACAGGAAAAATACACTTAATATAATCTGTGTGGTAAAATATTGCCACTTTGGAATTTCCTTATATATCCTTTTATCAGAAACGTTGACAGGCGAGGAGATTCAATTTTTGCACTGGTAACAATGTCCTCCTCCCTGCTTTCTTCTCCTCTCCTCACTCCCTGCCCCCAAAAAACCCTCCCCTACCAAAACCCAAAGATGGACAGAGCGCTGATCTAGACTGAGGAGGAGAAAGTGGTGGAAGAGAGGAGACTAAAGCCTGAAATGTGTAAGAGCAAAGAAATGCTATTCTGCATTCCTTTTACCCTTCTGCCATGATGAGTACTGCCAGAAAGAACAATGAAAGACTGAAGCCAGATTTTTTCCAACTATTCTTTAAAGAAGTGCATTTTTAATGCCAATGTAGACAAAATGCATTTAAACTTATTAATTTTTGTAATAATTTCCTGTTTTAGCTAGTGCTTAGTGGTCAGAGGACCAAGGTGTAATAATGCATTGGAGGAATGTGTTTGATTCTCATGGCTGGGCCAAAAAATCTTCTAAGACATTCTCTTTATACCTATAAACCCAAAGATGAATAAAATGGTAAAACTGTGTTAATTAAGTTTCTCATAACTGCACTACATTAAATATAGAGGCTTTGGAATGTGCTAAGTCTCAATGTTCCTGAATGTGGAAAGCCTCAATACTTGGAAGTTCTCTAGCATGCGGTATTTTAAAAATTAACACAGTGTACTGTATAATAACGTATTTTTGGCTTGCCGTACTTAATGTGTCTCAAATCTTCAATGGTTTTGCTTGCTACACAGTATTAATGAACACTCTTTGTAATAAAAGAAATACAACTCTTTGGTGGGGAACATGATGCACCAGAGGGAATAAAAGTATTGTTTATGTTTCCCGTTACTGCAAATTCAAGACTGAGCTGTGACAGTCCACAGGAGTCCTTGCATGGTATTCTTCCCAGTGAAAGTTTTGCAGATCAGATTTTATTTTATTTTTTGCAGACTGTGGTCTATGTACAACCATTTTTCCTCTGGAGCTGATTGTGCAGGGTACTGCACTCAGCTGGAGTGAGGCAGCACGTGAGTCTACTGATGTAACCAGAACCGCCTAGCTCGTCAGTAGTGTTCCCTTCTCCTCCAGGCTCTGCTCCCCCACCAGTGAATTGTATCTCATTTTTAAAGTGAGGCAGGGAGCTCAGTTTTATTTCTGTCTGGGGAAACTTAATTTCCCAGGTGCATATTAAGATAAACACCRTTTGTATGTGTGTGCGTGCGTTTGTGCACCTCCAGCATTTCATCTCTACTTTAAAACGGCCATTGGGCATTTCAGTAAATCAGTTTTTTCTTGAGGAGTGCTTAGCAACTGAACTGTGTTGCCACAGCTTCTCTACAAATAGAGTGCAGGTCCTATATTCTCACTGTTAACAAAATTATGTAATACTACGCAATAAAACACACTAGAAAAATATATCTTGTACACAATTCCAGGGAATAAAATTGCAGAATTTGTCTTTCCTGTTCCCCTTTGCTTTCTTGCTTGCTACCATGCATATCGTCATCCTTCTTCCTTTTTCAAGATAAATTGCCATTTTCTTATGAAGCCTTACTTCCCATTTTTATCACTTCCATACTAAAATATTACTATTTTTTCTTCCTTAAAGCACTGTATTAAAATAAAGATGTTGTCTTTACATGTATGTTAATAATGCGGCACAGGAGCTGTAATTTTTTCCACACATCTCGCTTTCTAAGCAGTCACGGTAATTTTAAAGCACTTGGGGCATATATATGTCCACAGACTCTTGCTTGGTCAAGCTAAAATAATATTCTTGGTTTCCTGTTGAAAATTGTGTTAGATTTTTCATGTTAAATGCTTGGACATTTATGGCATCAAAAAGCTTAAAAGCGGTTTTAAATCTTGTTGAAGCCTTATGAAACTATATGATGGAGGATTTCCGAAGTACTTTGCTTGACCGAAGTGTTTTTGTTGGGCTTTGTGGAAAATATTAGGGAAGATGAATACTGCTGTTTCAATTAAAAAGTAATATTCTATAGTATTAGGCTAATTGATTCATCGAGTACAAAAAGCAAAGAAATGAGAGACACTTTCTGCACACGCTGCATAGATGTGCCTCGTATTAGAAAACAATTCAATTTTTTGACTGCTGTAATTGTTTTAGCAATTTAGGATTGGAAGGGACCTTCTGCACTATTGATTTCAGTTCTCTGCTGCTGGAGACAGCCACATCACACAAAAGCCGAAGAAACCGAGCCGCCTTCATTGTGAAATTCTTTCAGTTTCGTTCCCACATGTCTCCTACTAGCAGGCTGCTGAAGAATGTTATTCCTCTAATTATTAGAAACATCTTTTAAGTTTCCAGCCTTATTTCTACGTGGTGCCGTGGCTGCCCTTTCGCCTGAATACCTGTTTCCCTTTACAGCAAACCTCTCATCAGAAGTCACCGCAGCGGCCGCCCGAAGCCCCACGCACGTAGCCGTCACTGCAGAAAGACGCGAGCTGCCCGCGGCCCCCACGGCCCCCGCGGCGGGACGCCTGCCAGCGGCCGCGGACAGAGCTCCCGGGGGAGGGGGGGGTGAAGGAGCTCGGCGGCGGCGGCGGCGGCGGCGGCGGCGGCG
>JAYKAV010003406.1:126760-234118 GCA_035582835.1 Phoebastria nigripes | reverse complement strand
GCCGCGGGCGGGGGCGGCGGGGGGCGGCCGCCTCTCGGGGGTCGCTTTTCGGGGGGCCCGGCCCCCGCCCCCGCCCCCGCCCCTCCCGGCGCCGCAGGGGACGGTGCGAAGGCGGCGGTCTTGTTGGTCTGTCTGTTCTTTAAACCTGGGGTTTTTTGTTGGCACCACGCAGAAGAAGCAGAGGAACAGAAAATACGCAGGCACGTGTATGAAGGTGGTTTTGCCAGTGTCACAGATTGAAGGAAAGGAAAATAAAACCAGACGCAATCCCGAAGTGTCACATTCTGGAGAAAAATTCAGGGAATGACTACAGAGCATTACTGTAGCGATCTGAATAAAGCGAAGCAGAATTTATACGCTAAACGAATCAAACATCCATTTGAAGTTTGAGATAACATTTTCTCTTTTTGAAGTCGAGCTATGCAGGATTTTATTTTCTAATTTACATTAACTTGCACACTTTATTTTCTAATTTACATTAACTTGCACAGTCCAAAATTTTTACTGTTTTTCCTGTGTCCATTTTTCATGTTTCTCTCTTCAGTGATGTTTCTTGAACAGTACATGTAAGTGAAACAGCAGCAGTCCTTAGGAAGGCACCTTGCTCCAGGTGAGGTGATACTGTTTCTGTGGTTGCAGGGCAGAGTTAGTAAGTTCCGATCATACACGGATCATGCTTAGCCACGCAAGGCACATGTGAAATACTAACTTCATATACTGAAACATACAAAAAATGCTAACAAAACAGTTATTTGTTCATTCTCATTGACAAGATTCCTGAAAATCAAACCACTACCTTTAACATTAATAATTTCAACAGGTATTAATAAGTTCTCACGTGGTCACTCCATCATTTTAAAAAGCTCAGCTTTTTTTTAAGTTGTTTTTTCCTTAAAAAATGTATCTCAATAAAAAGAATTTTTGGACAATTGAGTACTTTTTACAAGACCATGTATTATGCATTCTGCAAGTTTCAAGTACATTCTACAAGTTTCCATAATTACAGAACATGTTTTTAAATCTCTTTGGAGCATATCGGGTCTAATCATAGGGCTGAAAGGTACCTGAGGAAATAACCTAGTCAATTTTGCTTCCTCAAGGAAGTATCAAATATACCTACATCATTCTTGATGAAATGTCTGTGTAATCTGTTCTTAATACATCTTCAGTGATGGGCTTTTTATGGTCTTCTCAAAGAAATCATAGTAGTGCTGCTTGGTGTCCTTACATCAGAGATTCTACGTCCCCATGTAGTCCAAGAAAGTTTTAGAGAGGTTGTAATCACCACCTTTCTCTTTTGCTTCTGCACTTTCAAGAATAGCTGGTTTTACTGCTTGTAACAAGAGACAAATATTGCAAATAAAAACTCCAGGCTGGAAAGATGAAAATCGTCCGACTGTCAGTACTGTGCCATTATAAATATAAGAAGTTCCCACAATCCTAGGAAAGCTGTTAAATCTTGGTATAACTGGGTAAATTTTGGTAGTGTGGGGAACTGATGTTGGAAATAAACTGACATCCCTGGACAGTTTCTACTCTTAGGGTGAGGGTGACTTAACATGATCTAGACAYTGAGAAATTGTTCTCTGTTGCTCTTGCTGTCCTCCAAGCGGAAACATCTTAAAGGTTTCCAATAATCCAGTCTTCAAACTAGGTAGGACTAAGGCAGGGTAGGCCTGTACCCGTAATGAGTCAATTACGGAAGGAAAACACATGGCTCCGTGATAAAAACGTGTATTATTGGACACCAACCCCTGAACAAATGTGTTAATGTTTACCAGGGAAATAAAAATAATATTTGAGGCTATAAAAGTTGTGAACTTCATTAAAAGTAAGCCTAGCAAAACACACATTATATTACGTGCTAATGGGCATTCTGTAACAGCCCCTTTTCCACACCACAGTGCTGCCTCTCAAAAGGCAAACTTGGAAAATACCTTTAATTCCTGAATATGGCAAAAGGCTTTCATTTGAGATGCTTGATTTGAAGTCGTTGAGCCATTAACTGTTATCAATACCTTTTAGCTTGTGTTTTTTCCTGAGATGAGAGTGCAGCTTGTCATATGCTAACAGATAGGTTGCAAACAGAGATATTATTGAATCCACACCACACTTTCCAAACTTTTAACAGGAGGTCACTGAGTTGCTAAAATATGGAAAAAGAATGTCCTGCTATTGTTCTGTCTTCACTTCCACTCCTGTATTGATTGCAAAACTTGGTTTTAAGACTTGACTTGAAATTGGCAGCCTCATGCCAGGGAAGATGAGTACTTTCAGCTTAACTGTTGGTAAATTATTGTCGTTCTATTTTAATTTCCTAAGAATGTTGCTTTCTCCGTCCTGACATATTTTGCCTATATGTTACACCAAGTAAGGAAATGGATGAAGAGTGGTGTGGAAGGATTCAAAGAAAGCAGAATTATGAACTGACCTATCAAATGCAATGCTAATTTTTTACACTCAGTTGTCTCTGAGCAGTAATTTTGGATCATTTTAGAAGGTGCATGTTCTTCTGTTATAAACACCATTTTATACATGTCAATAAATAAGAAAATTCTGTTTGTTGGCAGCATTTCAGAATTATACTTCATTCTTTTTTAGGTGGCCCACATACAGTTAGGAAACCTTTCATGCAGATTTCTGTCACAGATTTGGTGTTCCTTGCTGAATTAAAATTTTTGTTTGCCAGCATTGTCCAAGTTCTTCAGTCTTCTTCCAAAAGGTCGTTTCAGCCACATCTTTTCTCATTTGGAGTGTAGATTCAAAGGAGGACACAGACCCAGACCTCTAGACTTTGAACAAATAAAAGTACATATCTGTGTCCTGGGACCTGAGTGATCATTCCTTTTTATTGTTCATTTTGGACAATCACAGTCATATATCACATTTTCTCTCATGTTGAAGTTCTCATACTCAAAGGCAAAACAAGATAGATTTTGGTAAGTGTCCTGCTTAAGAACATTTTGTTTCCAGATCGTTCCTGAATCTTTACGATCAGACCCAGCAGAGTACCAATCCTGTCACATCTGTTCTCCATGCAGAGCAGCCAGGTTCCTCACTCAAACTTGAAATAACCTGCATGCTCTGCTAGGGTGTGCCAGGTGACTCTCAGGATTACAGTACAGCTGTGACACCCCAGTAAGACATATCTTGGTTAAGAGCAGGAAAGACTCTACCTGGTCTGATTTACTGAAATAAATGGAGGTGGTTTGTAATGCTCCCCAGAATCAAGCAAATCCCATTTTTCTTGCTTAATTCTTGGACATAAAGAGATCTGCCCTTTCAGTAAGTTCTCTGAGCCCATTTTTTCAACTGGAAATGTACGCAGGCTATCTTCTATACCTGTCATGAGCAAATTTCTGCAGTAGTCTTTGTTTTCCATCCAAAGATCTTGATCCTCAGTGGGATCTGATGTTAGTTAGCTCCTTCCCGATACTCAAGTTTTTCAAGCCCATGACCACTTCCTCACTGCCACATGTCTCTGAAAACAGTCCTTCTGGTGGTAAATACCTTTCTGAGAAATGTGTGAGAGATTCAGATTGTTAAATACAACCGCCCTTACAAAGGATTCTATAAAGACAAGCTAAATTTCTGTAGTTTTTGCTCAAGGTAATGCCTCATTTTTGTAATCTAGCACAATCCCACATTAGTTCATTAGTTAGTCTCTCATATTTTTCCTCAAACTTTGCTGCGCGTATCAAGTAACTCTCCATACTTAGATAGTAGGTGAGCTCTGCTTTGTATGAACAGGACGACAGCCTTCAAAGCATGATWTTTTTTTCATTCATAGCAAAATATCCAAGATGGCTGATTTTTAAGCAGAAAAGAGATTGCTTATGCTCCCAATTGTCATTTTGTAAGCCCTGTGGTGTCTGTTCTTAAGAGCAAAAAGAATTTGGAAACAACAGGGGAGAGAGGAAACTATAGCATGTACCAGAAAGCAGTGAAAATAAAGCTCAAACAAAATGTGGCTAAAAATGTGAGGGAAGCCAAGACAGATTTCTGCAGCCAGAAGACACGCAATTTGGGCTTACATTGTTGATTGGTCCGAAGGCACATGCTTTGATAATAAAGACACAGAAGTCCTGCAGTTCTCTTTGGCTTTTCCACAGGTTGCACATTGTGAATCTGTCAGAGCCTAGCTCTGCAAATGTGGGCATTTGGGGGCTTTTCCCCCCTGTTCCTCACATAGTGAAATTTGAAGTTATACTGTGCTATTTGGAAAGAGCAAGATGCAACTGAATTTTTTTTTGTATTGCAAGTAGGTTTCAAAACAAACCTAAGAGACTAATGAGCCCAAAAAGCTGGAAAGAAGTAGACAGTTGTAGACAAGGCAGAAAATTGTATTGGAAGCTGCTGTGATCATGATGGTAGTGAGGCAGAAAGACATACGTGACCCACACAGAGAAGCTGACTATATATTCTTAGCCATGGGCTTTACAGAAAATAGGGACAATTTTTTAACGGGTAATATTATGGTCCGAACGCAAGTTTTCACGGCTGTGTTGTCCCATATTATCATGCCACAAATGGAACTTCTCTGGGATTGAATTCTGTGAAAAATAGTTTGATCTGGTAGCTTGCACCTTAGCTAAAACTCCACCACATTCTATTTAGATGGCTGAATTCAGACAGGCCTTTATAAACCTTAATAAACTAATTCAGCCAAGTTAAGTCTGGATTTCTAACCATTTCTCAACATGACACCACAAAAATAGGAAATGCTGTCGACTCTCTGCACAGGAACATAGATCAGCATAGAACTAGAAAATCTTCCACGTCAGTCAAAATGCATTTTTGCTTTTGTATCTGTTTTATGCGGGGGGTTTGTTTCATTGTTTTTTCCCAATAAAAAGGTGGGGGCATTTATTTTTGTATAATGTATTTTTAATCTTATCAGAAGAAAAGAACTGAAGTATTCTGTTCTGAAATTGCCAAAATAGGGTTTTTTTACAAATATTGTTGAAATGTGATCTCCTTTCCTTCTGAGACCACATTCTAATGACATTAACAAGATTTCACAAAGCTTTTAGAGAATGAGTCAGCCTAAGGCAGAGAAGCTTAAGACTAAAGGGAAAATCTTGCAGCGCATCTGGATGATAAGCTTTTAGTTTATCTGGTTTTTAGTTGCCAATACACAACAATACATAAAGAGGTTTCAGAGGGAGACATCTGATGTTATATGCTGCTCTCTGCCAAAGTTCATGTGTTTTGCTGACATCCCATGGATGTTCCAGAGATGAAGTTCAGAATAGTATCTAATCTGATGATTTTTATTTTCCACCCAGGGTTCCAGTATTTTGAAATAACAGTCTGGCTTGGAGAAGTTTCTTAACTTTAACTTATACAGAGCTGTAGGTAGTCCATATTTTAATTTATTCTGGTCAATTTCAATTTAGTGCACAGGAATAAAATCTTTCTAAAGATATAGTCATTTACACTTAAAGCACTGTAAAAAGTATAGTATTTTCAATAATTTAGTATCCGTAGATATACTACTTACTGGATGACAGTATTTTAGCCTCTGTAAACTTTCTTAGTTACTAGCTTTACTGATCCTAATGTTGATAAAAGACTGTCACATAAATTTGGACCCACTGATGATTTTCTTCCTCTCAAAAGTCCTCAGAACCATGCAAGCTGGAAATAAGTAACTGAGTTTGTATCTAATACGGAACAGGTAATATAGCACATTTCTAGTTGAATCTGCCTTGGAAAAAGCTACTAGTAATGAGTAATTGACCATATTTGCTAAGAATTGTCCTACTAAATGTACTAATTAAAAATGATTTATCAAAATACGCTCCATCTTGTGTGTGTATAAATGGCATTATTTTGCACATTATACTGATTTGTAGTGTGTTTATGATCCTAACTGAATAGAAAACATTGTTTGGATTTCAAAAATACTTTCTAACATTATATTGAAAATCATAGAGGAAGGATCTGAAATGAGGCACAGCAATAAAAACAATTTATATTTGTTTATCTCCGAATGATTTTTCTTTTCCTTTTCTCCTTTTATTAAATGTTAGCAGGGTGTAAATAGCAGGATCATACTCTCCCTTTTCGATTGAATAATAGATTCTCTGCTGCACACTGAACATGTTTATTTACTATAAAGAACATATCAAAATTAATAGCAGCATTGTTATAGCATTGAATAGCTGTGATAGCCAAGGTTGTAAGACAGGCAACCTGACGTAGTCTGAAAAGAGCAGAAGGTTGAAGCTTTCAAGCCCTTTTTCAGGCCTGATAAATAAAGATAGAGCAAACATTAAACTAAGTGGGTAGTAATCGCTCTGGATATCATAGAATTCTATTCATAAGCTAGGAAATGTTGAGAATAATAGTAAGAAACGAGGGAGACAGAGAGGGAACGAGTGCCTATGTGCATGCTTATTCTAAAAATGGGTGCTACTTCCAGCACATTTGAGCTCTAAATAGGATGTAAAAATGGTGGGGAATTTGAAGCATATAAGATAGGAAGGAAATTCTAGTGGGCTGTCAAAAAACCCCATACTTTAGGCCAGGATTTCACTTATCCTGTAATATTATACTTATTAGTAAACAAACTAATCTCCTGAAAGTTTAGTTTTGAGTTTTGGAATTATTTTTTTTTCCCCTTAGCTAGATTGCAGCCAGAGCAATTCTTTCCAGTGCATGCTTGGCTCATGTTAGGCTTGAGAAAGGGCTTGTGTGCCCTAAAGCTTGATCTTTCCCTTTTTCTGACTGTACCATTTGGTCTAATAAAAGGTATTATTTCTTTCTGGATGTTGATTTTAAGAAGTGATGGACTAAAAAACGAGAAGAGATGGTGTCCACCTTTGGACCACGGAAGTAAATTCTAAAATGACCACTGATACCCGTAGAAGCCTGGTGCCGTTAGAAAGACTGTATTTTTTTTAATGTCTGATAATGACATTATTAATGATCACAGACAGTTCTCATTTTTCCAGACTAGTTCACAGTCATGTGSGTAAGTACCATTAGCCGGCATACAACAGGGGAGATCAGCTGATGTGTAAAGCCTTTCCTAAGCTTAATTGGCTAGTTTTGCATTTTGCAGATGTTAAGATTTCCCAATCAATAATCCTGTAAATGCACACAAGCAGCTCTGATGAAACACAGAATGCGATCTGCTGCTGCTTTGGCAAGACAGATCTCCTTTGCAGTGGAAGATCTTGAACCTAAAGAGACTATGCCCTCGCAAATTCTCTTACCCAAGGGTAAATTATAAAATTGAATGTCAAGGTCATCGTGGCAGACAACATGCGCCTTGCAGAAAATGAAGCTGCGACTTCAGACACGCTCTTTGTTAGTACTTTCACGAAGCCTGTCCGAAGGGCGTGTTTCCTTCTTCTACCTCGGCCTCCAGTCCGCACGGCAACAGCCGCCGCCGCGGTGCGGGGCTGCGTTGTGCGGGCGCAGCGGGCGGCTGCGGCGGGGCTGCGGCCGCGCTGGGAGGGGCCCCGCGCCCGGCGCGGGGAGAGGGTGGTGTGGCAGTTGCCATGGCAACCGGCGCGGCCCGGCAGCCGCCGGAGGGCTCCCGGCACGGTCGGGAATTGCTTCCTTCTCATTGTGCTTCAGCAGTGGGAAAAGGTGATGCCTGCCTGCCGTTAAATACCAATGAATACATTTAGTTTAAAAATTAAACCACATTTTTAGACTGCTGCTTGGCACGTGATTGAGCCAAAATAGATCGCAACAGCAATAGTGCAAGCAGACGGCTTCCTCGGTGTTTTTCAGGTTTGGTTTTTACAAGAGGAATAGATGTCCCTCTGCACACATTTCACACAATGCAATGTTATAATCTTTCCACAAAACATTGTCTGTGAGTATGGAACTTGAAGGGAAGGGCAGGGCACAATATGATAGCAATTTAGTATGGGAAAATCTTTCTATTTGAGCAATACCAGAGGGCGAGCAAGATGGGGGGAAGCATGTGAAAATTAAGTGATGACATTGAACTGATTAGCTGTCTAACAATTATCCAGCAATATTATTGTTTTGAAACTATCCGTGCTCTCAGTGTATGTCCTAGAGCATGCATTATTTTTCTTCTCTTCTGTGTACGTATTCTCTGCAGTACTACACAAAATGGCTGGTAAATGTCTTTCATGTAAAAGAGTGAAGCATGAAAGAGCAATGGGCTTTTGGAATTTTTATAAAGGATTGTACATGGAAGCTGCCACTGGTTTAATGATGTCCAGTGGAGCTGCTGGAAATGTATTCTATTCAGAAATATAATCCCATTCAAAAACTAGACTGGTATGTAATTGGCAGTGATCAAGATACTGCTCAGCTACTTCATACCACCATGCAATTCTCTGGTTATTCTATTCTTTGCAATCTTGCTTGTGAATATCTAATTTGCATAACAATTTTACAGTGACTTCTTAATAATGTGTAGCATGCCAAATGTTACTATTGGATTATGGGGTAATCTGATTTCTTGAAATCCATGAACAATTATTCTCAATAGCCTCTCTATGAACATGCAGGATCCTCTAACCTGATTGCTTCCTAGTCCGAGAATATTCAGGCAGGTTGCCCGTGACAAATGCACCTAGCTTAGCTTCCTTGCTCTCTTCCACTGAAGTGTGCATCGACCAGAATTTATATGAATGAGAAAGAAAATTAAACAATTCACACTACCTATTCATTGTTACTCCCCTATCCTGGTATTTACAATACTGGAGAGAAGACGTCTGGCTCTGGAAGTGCAGAGTACGTGTATGCGTGCGCTTGTGTGCATCGTGTATATGGGTGTGTGGATGTTTATTTTTTTTACCTCTGAAGCTTTTTTCTTCTACAGCTATATAGCAGGGGAAAAAAAGATGACCAGTCACCCACTTTCATTTCATTTCATTAAAAAATAATTTGAGGTCTATTAAAAAAAGTATTGTGAGGCTGTCCCGAGAAGAGGAAGCCGTAACTTTTCCTGTCTGCATCCATACCGTCTGTCTGGAGGTGATCCTGGCATACACTGCCATGTCAACTGTGCTCAAGTTGCGTGTCTGGAGGAGACTGATCAGCTTGCTCCAGATTGCTCTTTCTCAAAAGAGACCTTGGAAGAGAGCTAGAGGGTTTGTAATGCCATCAGCAGACTCTGATCCTGCCTGAACCAGCCCATGAAGTGAGCCTAATCAATAAAGTAAGCACATCCAAACACAAATAAAACTAAATGATTTGGAGCAAATGATGCACTCAGCTCAAGTAGCACCATGGGATGATTCTTGTTAGAATTGTTTGTTGGAATACCCCACTGAAACTAATGGGTCTACGTATCTGTCTGATAATAGCGGAAACCAAGATCTGAATCTGTATATGGAACCAATACATACGCACTCTTCATCATTGGGCAAGGTCTGAGATGGTGAATATCAAGGTCAGTCCAAGTATTTTGAATTGTGAATTGACATGTAATTACCACTTTGAGAAGAGGAGCGTTAGTAACTCAGTTATGCTGAATGAAAGGCATTTTGTTCCACGATTATGATTTCTTGTTAACATCTTTGGAAACATGTATATRTTTTTGGATATGGGTAACATCTAAGCCTAAGAGTCCCTATTTATCCTGAGAGTAGCTCTAGCCTGATAAATGTCCAATAATATCATAAAGATATATATTTAATAATGAGTGTGTTTGTGTGTTCACATGAGAAAACCCAGATAAAAAATTCTCCTCTTGCAAAAGAAGTCCTGTGTTTGTAAAAAGGCAGCTGATGAATAGAAAACAGACTCTTGTGTAATATCCAAGTCTTTGTTGGTAGTGAACAGATGCTACACCAGCAGTCCTGGGACTTTCATGGAACTGCTATGAATATGTTCACAGCATGAGAATACGGGCAACATGCTGTTAAAATGCTGTTTCCCAAGTCCCAGGACTGCTATAGTGCTGTTGTACTGTCTGCCTTAATTCAAAGGCATGCTTAAAAAAGGCCTGTTATGATGTAGCGTTCTGAAATTGTGTCAGTGATTTTATAGTTTAGCCCATTTAGGGCTGAAAGGCTGGGAGGGAAAATACTCATCTTGCTATATCCTAATGTAGAAGAATCTGTCTTTGGGTTTGAGATTCTTGGTTCAAGTACTAATAAAGAGCCTTTTCACAAATCATGAAGTAATTTAAAGGAATGAYTTAATTAGCCAGATTTATCTTGAGCTGCAAATACATACATAAAGAAGCCACCACTGTACGATGTCACAAGGAATTTTCTATTTTTAGAAGGGATGAATACTTTTGGGCAAAGAATCTTATACTGAAACTATGCAAAGTACAGCATAAAAGGAAAAGTTTTGTTTACTTTTGGTTTTTAAAGTCTTTTCAGAAACCTGTTTTTACCACTGCAGTCATGCTTGAATAAATTATGTGCTTGGAATGGTAAAGACTATAGCAGAAAGTAAACTTGAAGGGTCTAAAATAAAGAAAGGGAGAGATTGAGGACTGTGATTAATTAGCAGAGTATTAAACAAACTGTTCTTTTCTTCTGATGATAATATTTAAAGATAGGTACAATGTCAGTGACAACAAATACCTGCAAAACCAGGAGGAAGTAAGAAAGAGTTAGAGGTTGTTAGAGCTCTGGGCATGTTTTAGGTTGGGTTATGTATTACGTGGTTTCTATTCCTTAGTCCTCATGGAGGATGGAAAAATACAAGGAAATAGTGAGGAAATTCATATTTTCATTTTTTTACAGTAGTGACTTTTTACATTGCATTTCTGGCTTCCTGGTAGAGAAAGCATGACTATACTACACTCYGTGCTACCATGTTGAAGCTCCTTCGTGCTAGTTTGTATTTCTGTCTGCTGCAAAAGAGTACGAATTAGGCAATTGCAGTACACTGCAATTACTTCTGAAATGACTGCAGCGTAAACATACTTCTAATCAGAACCAGGCTTTTTGGGAGAGGGGGATATTCACATACTTTTTCCTGCCCTGAAATGTGATAGCGGCTCCTCTCTGTACTGCTGGTCATAGCACTTTCTAAGTGTAGTTGAAGGTAACAACCGTAACTGGCTAACACACTACCAAAACTCTCTGAACAGGAACATTATCAGGCACCAGACATTTTCTGCAAAGGCTTATTTAGAAGTATACACATCAAAATAAGCTTTTTTAGCAAAGCCAGGACTTTCTCTGTGTTGGCATAGAGAAGCAGTTCTTCCCAGGAAGGCAGATAAAGCCTTGGTAGTCCTGTGGACTTGAATGATCATTAATAGCTGGGATGGAGAGCATCTTTCAGTTTAGCTTCATCCAAACCAGATACAGTTCAAGCACTTTCAGACCGCTCTGCAACATGAACCAAAGTACACTAAAAGGGGATAATGAAATTTGTTTAAAAAATGTACTCCTCATCTGAACTAAAATGCTAATGTAAACATGGCCTAATATATCTTATTACATTGATTAATATGACAGTCCCACCCTATCATGATCAGATTCATAGTGTCATTGCAGCTAGCTGTACAAATATTTAGGAAACATAGCCTGGTGTCATTCATATCATATATGGGCACTTCATAATAAAACATTTATTTTCCTTTGTTTACAGACTTCTCAAACTATACTACAAGTCTAATTATTATTCTTATTACARAATTATATGACCTTGCTAGATAGCCATTATATACTTCGTGCATATGTTTAACACTCAAAGGCTTTGTGATAGAGAATTGAAGAAAACTTTTACCTCGGCCTCTCAAATGAAAGTGCTTTCTATGCTTTCTGTATGTACAAAATGGTTAAGGGCAAAATGGAAATACTACTACCAGCGGCAGGACCTCTTAGTGCCAGATCTCTCCCTCTCTTTTTTTTTTTCTGACCCCCCACCCCCGCTGCAAGTCTAGCTGACAAGCACATCAAAATCCTTTTAACTCATGGCAAGAATAACTGAAAATTTTCCAYGTGCTTGATACTGCTTCACTAACTTACGGCATGGACTGAATTCAAGTGTAAGGGGCATATATAATTTTTACCTTTTTGTTGTGCTTGCATTCMCTTATTTCGCAGAGCCATATTTCAGTGCTAGTGTATGTATTTGTGTACACATGCATACATGATACTGTATGTATGTTTGTTACTGGAAGACCGTTGTGGGTTATTCCATGCAGTCTCTGAGGGAGAATGGAAACTGAAATTGGACTGCAACAGCAGTTTTGAAGAGGAATGGATCCCACTGCCAGAGGCCAACTTTGAGGAAATGAAGCGCTGCTTTGCAAAGCAAGTTGTAGTCTATACTGAAGCTTATTATGCATTTCACAGGACTGCAAATTCCCATAACCTTAATTGAACTTTTGAGATTTTCCTGGTGTTGTTTTTCTAAAGCTTTGACTCTTAGGATCATGCATGCTTTTGCTTGAAAGTAACTTTTATACTCCTCATGGTTGTACAACAAGAGCTGTACAGGTGACTTGACTACAACCTAGTCATCAAAAGCCAAATGCAAAATACAAAAGAACTTTATGTGTATTTGTTATTCACARTAAGTTTTTTGGGAGCTGGCTTGTGGATTTTCTTTTCTTTAAATTCTCAAGGTTGGAAAAAATGATACTAAAGCTTGTAATGTTCTASTGTCTACCTCCACTGCATGGAATCATGGTAGAAAGTATTATTCTTGGTAATAAATGAAAGCACCCGCTTTTTATTCCTTTTTCTGTATTTCTTCTGTGTTTTGTGCTTGAGACAGACTGTGAAGTCTTCATGCCATAGCAAGTTACAAAGGGTTTTCAGTACTGCTGAAGGTTTCTGTAATCTTCCATTCCCAAATTTATCCCAAAGGATTCTTTTCTTTTTTTTTTTTTTGAAACAATTTTTAACTTTTATTTCATCAAAGCTAGCAAATATCTTGATATGAAGATTCAGATTCTGTTAAGTATTAGTACAATCAATTAAAAGACCTTGTTCTACTATGCAGATTTAATTCCTTCCTTCCTGACAGTGCACAAAGGCTTGCTATGGGATTTTTCTGTTCTTTCTTTTTTCKGAAACCTTGGTGGGATTCAGCAGTCACATTCCATGTGTCAGTGAAATTATTGTGGGTTATTAAGGAGACATTGCAGTGCTATCACTGCCACCAATATTCTGATTCTTCTCTGGATAGGTTGTTCTCTACCCACCTTTTTCCTTGCCTTCTCTTTTTAGCACTGATGATGTTATCAGTTGTCCCGCTGTTGAAAGGAAATGAATTCAGGAAAATGGAAGTAAGGAAATGGCAAATCTTTCAAATGACCAGACATATGTGAAATTGTTAGGTTCTCCATAAACAACAACAGGTAAAAAAATGTTTCTTCATGTTTGCTTGTTTTGTTAAGGSAGACATTGTACCCACTTTTCAAATAGTGTAATCCTCAATTCTGTTATGTCATATCAGGACTACTGTCACATGATCTGTTGTGTTTGATAGGCAGAACACTTGCAGAAGAAGAACAAGTTYCCATTTTTTAATCTGCTCTTGAAACAACAAAACTATGGCTTGGTTCAGTGCTGTTTACTTGTTGCTTTAAATCTACAGAAGACTGGTTCTGATTTTTAAAGACCAGAAGATACACATACTAAGACTATATATTCTTTAGACCTCTTCTAGGAAAGGTCCAGATGTCTTGGGGAGTGCTTCAAATGAACTTCCAATGATCAGGAAAACTGGCCTCATAGAGATTTTTTTTTTGTCTTATTTTTCTGTCATAAGAGGTGACACACTTTTGCAGGATGAACACCTGCACAACTGAAAGGTAATCAGTGGCAAAAGCTAAAGTCCTACCCTAGTTCTGAAATTATTGCCTAGACATTACAAGAATGAACAATGTGGGAGGCAACGCATGTGAAAATGCCATCCCAAAATTGTGTGTGGAGGTGGTGGTGGTGGAAATTAAACATAAGGGATTCTTTTTATTAAAATCTAATTTTTTGAAATGACTAAAAGGGAAAGCAAAAGCAAGAAAGATCCCAAATCGTAAGATGACCAAAGCAACTGTCTGTAAAATAGCAACTATCCCATTTGGGCATGTCTGAGTGGATATATGGCTAGTTCTGAGGATTTCAGTMCAAACTTTAGAGATCATTACACTTCAAATTATTATTATCTCGTTTGGATGGTGGAAGTAGGACTTTTACACAAACTGTATAAAATGCCTCAAAATACCTTGGCAAGGTTTGTAGGGAAAGAAAATATATTTGGTTAAACTAATTGATTTGGGGAGGAGAAACAGATAAGCTTTTGGAGACAGAAGCACATCTTCAGATCTGCTACAGCCATATATAGTTGTTTTGATGTTACAACTAGTATATCTCTGCTAACTAGCTGTAATTTTTCCCCTTTATAGTGTAAAGAAGGTGAACTGGAGGTTCTTTAAATCAGTGTGGCCCAAATGAAACATTGGGAGGTTTTGATTTTAGAAGTTTGATACCTTGTTCTGACTCAGCTACGGATTTCTGAGATTTCTAAGGCACAGTTAAAAACCTGAGCCTTACAGAAAATATCTCATTTGCTGACTGTCTGCTCTGTCATTTTTCTCTTTGTTATTTGTCTGCAATAGCTTTTACTGTTAGTTTCTGGGTAAATATTATTATCTTGTCTGACAAAGAAGATTGTGCTGTCATCATCCTCCTGTTTTCCTACTAGAGTTGTAGAAAGCCTGCATACTATGACATCTGTTTTTCAACATCAACAAGCAAGTAGCTTCTCATAAACCAACAAATGTGTTGACTTTAAACTTCAGAACCAAAAGGACCACTAGTTTATAGTTTCTACTAAGTCTTCCTGCAGATGAATGAAACCACAACACTGATAGCCATCCTGTGTTAAGTATCCAGTTTTTGTTCCCCACCGCTCTCTTTACTAGGAAAAAAGATACTTTTGTGTCAGCATTTTTGTACTTGAGTTAAAAGCGGCTACTACTAGTATCATGCTGTGTAGGCAAATGTATTTGTAGGCATAATTAGAATCTTTAGATGAGCTGTCTTCTCACAGAAATGGGAAAAGTTCTGTTTCTGCTTCAGGTTTTGAAATAATTTTGGTTTTAGATAGAAGTCAATTACAKTGAAAATAATTTAAAATTGGAGTGGAAACTAGTAGGTTTTTTAAGCTTTTGTATACTTGTTGGGAGGAGAATACATTTTGCTTAGTTCTTGATCAATTCTTTAGGCTAGGTATAAAAATGCACCAAAGGGAAAAATCTGTGGAGATTGGATGTTTCTTTCCCAGGATTTTGAACCATTAATGTGTCCCAGAAGTAATTTGTCAGCCACCTGAGTAGTGGTCCATGACATTTTTTTGTGTAGGAAGTGAGCTGGTCAAAATAGAAGCTGACCAGTTCCCCATAATGCTCCTCACAAATGCATATGACAGAAGAGACGCTAATTGATTAAAGCAAGAGAACAAGACAGCTTTACTACGAATGATTTTATAAGTTTTGGAGTTATTAGATGTGAAAGCTTGAACTTCAGGGAGCTCTTGGAATGTCTCAGTGAATATTACAAGCTTCATTTTAAGTCTTGCAGAAGTTACAAGGAAGGCAAGTGTGTCTGGATTTTTCATGTCTGAAAACAATAATAAAAAAGAATGTTATGACTACAAGCATTTACAGCATAAGTAAAACTTTAACTCATTCCATTTTTTTTGACCTGAAATATCTGGGTTATGGTTGAAACTAGATGAGTGCAGATTTGCTGTGAGGTAGGAGATGTGTCCTTGTACGTGTAAGCACTGGCAGGAGAAGCACAGGCTCCCGTATCAGTAACAAGTAACATATTCAGTATTCAGTATATTCTCATAAATTCCTATATTCAGAAACAAGTGGTGTCCCTCAGGGGGTCTGTTCTGGGACTGCTACTGTCCAATATCTTTATTAATGACATAGTGGGACTGAGTGCACTCTCAGCAAGTTTGCAGATGACACAAACTGAGTGGTACAGTTGATACATTTGAGGGAAGGAATGCCATCCAGAGGGACCTTGACAGGCTTGAGAAGTGGGCCTCTGTGAACCTCATGACATTCAACAAAACCAAGTGCAGGTCCTGCACTTGGGTTGGGGCAATCACCAGTATCAGTACAGACTGGGTGATGAATGGATTGAGAGCAGCTCTGCAGAGAAGGACTTGGGAATATTGGTGGATGAAAAGCTGAATATGAGCCAGCAATGTGCATTTGCAGCCCAGAAAGCCAATCATATCCTGGGCTACATGAAAAGAAGTGTGGCCAGGAGGTCGAGGGAGGTGATTCTGCCCCTCTACTCCGCACTTGTGAGACCCCACCTGGAGTACTGCMTCCAGCTCTGGAGCCCTCRGCACAAGAAAGACATGGACCTGTTAGAGTGGGTCCAGAGGAGGGCCATGAAAATGATCAGGGGGATGGAACCCCTCCCCTATGAGGACAGTCTGAGAGAGTTGGGGCTGTTCAGCCTGGAGAAGAGAAGGCTCCAGGGACACCTTACTGYGGCCTTTCAATACTTAAAGGGGGCTTATAAGAAAGATGGAGAGAGGCTTTTTACCAGGACAGGTAGTGACATTACAAGGGACAACTGTTTTAAATTGAAAGAGGGTAGATTTAGATTAGATGTAAGTAAGAGATTCTTTACTGTGACAGCGGTGAGACACTGGAACAGGTTGCCCCATCCCTGGAAGTGTTCAATGTCAGGTTGGATGGGGCTTTGAGCAACCTGGTCTAGTGGAAGATGTCCCTGCCCATGGCGGGGGGGGTGAGGGGGGTGGACTAGGTGATCTTCAAAGGTCCCTTCCAACCCAAACTCGTAAGAGTCTATCACATGAGTCAATGGGAGCTGTGTGGTTATGCAAGCCATCCTTGTCTACATCAGGGACAAGTGTATCCCCTCTGCTGGAGAATGAGTTCTAGATTTTACTTTATTTTTTTTTAATTTCTGGTTAATCAGAGGTCATCTTCTCAATGTCAGGTTTAGAATTCATGAGGATTATTTTGCTTTTTGGGAAGTTTCTGTCATTTGTTTTCTCATAGCTCAAATCAACCCTAGGRTTGGCTTAAAGCTTTATTTGGTCAAAGCTTTAGAAAAACTTGATGTGACCTTTATGAAAACAGCAGAATTGTTTTCATTAGGCCTAGTTGCTGCATTTTGGGATTATTAAATACAAAATGTTGAGCTTTAGTGAAAATTTTTGTGGGTAGTTTTTTAAACCTGAAGTARAAACTGGAAGTTATCAACAACATGCTTTTATGCTGAATCAGTTAAGTCTCATCATGAAATATTATTAATTTTTCAAGAAACTAATGGGTTTTGTCTCTGTAGTTGTGCTCTCTCATAGGTTATAGATAAGGAATTTGCAACCTCTGCTGGAAAAGCTAATATGGCTCACAAGTAACTTCTGTAAGAGATATGAGTGTATCCCAAASAAGCTTAGAACAACATTTAGTCATGTTAATTTCTGCAAATATAACTTGCAGCTTTGCAAGTTTGCAGCTTGCAGACTTTGGGTCTTTCTTCTAGTCCTGATGAGGTCTTAGGTCCAGGCAAAGGCACCTCATAAATTTATTCGGTAGAGGTGTCAGTTTGGGCTCCTACGAAGWGTTCATCCTATCCTTCCTCTCCCTCTCCAGAAGCTGCTGCTGAAAATGTCATTTTTAGTGTTCAGGCTTTCAGCTTTAGATTAGAACTCAGACATTTCATACTAGAAATTGAAAATCTTAACTATACTCCCATGTCCCATTAAAGTCATTCCCTATTACAACTCATAAATCTATGACTCTATGGCTTTTGAGTCATTCATGATCCTAAATATTCCCTTTCACTATCYGTATAGGTCTTGCATAATGTGCTAGAGGCCAGAGACGCCAAGATCTCAACCACTAAATTGGATATGCTGACTGTTTTCATATTTGGTAGATATTGGCCGCAAACTACACTGCTCCGTGCCCACCATTTCTCCTGGGGTTGGAAGAATCTCCAGAATTATGCGTGATATTAATCTTCTAGCTTCCTCACCCATGTTTGAAAAACTTTACTCTGCTATCCTGAGGATAAAAACTAGATTAACTCTAATGATGTTCATCAGCCAAAGCTTGAATCAGCAGCTGGCCTGAGGCCCAGGAGCACCCGAATCTCTGGAGTTGGTAGTGATCAGTTATTTTCCATCAAAGAAAAGAAGTGTCATCATGAATGGTATACAATTTTTCATTAACATCTAATGACTCCCAAGATTATTTCTAAGTCTCCTGTAATTACTCTTCTTTTTTCCTAATTTCCATTCAACGATGGGAGGGAAGAAGTTTACTTCTTTATGGCACTACTGTCACTGTATTTCTTAATTTTTAAGTCTTTATGGCTTCAGAAGTGCAATGTATTTGTCTTTTGTTAATGGCTAATACTCAGCTTCAAAAATCTTTCCACAGTTCATCAGCTGTAGGGAGCTGCCTTTCACTATGCTCAGTTAGCAAACTGGTTTGATTTCAGCTGGTATTCCCACTGTGGGGCAGATGGCAGAAATGGCTGATATCTGTGCTACTGAGGCATGGTGTCTTCAGATCCCTGCGTCAGAGCTGCATAATGTARAGGGAAGCAATTTTTGGCTGCTCACTCAAGATAGCTCCCTTGAGTGATGAGGCATGTAAGCCTTCAGGCTCAAACCACAGAACTGTTTTGTTTTCCTTGTCCCTGCTCCCTTCCTCCTCTCTCCCTCCCGTCCCCTATTTTGATGAATTAGGATGTTCACTTATTAATTCTGTTCTAAAACACTGCTGAATGCAAAATAATATCGACTTAGTGATTTCATTCTGCTTAAGCAGAACATGCTATTATGTAATACGAATCTCAACGTATTATAGATGGCAAGTGCTGACAGAAAGCTTACTGGTGTTAAAACAAAGTATATATGCTGTAGTCAATCTCCTTTTTAGCTTTCATGAAACCTTAATATCTGTGTGTGTCACACAAAGCTGTAACTATGATTCTAATGTAAAAAGAAATCCTTAATGTGAGATTTCTTTACTTCATGTTATTACTATTCTGCTTAGTCTTTTTAGCTTGTGTAGTGCCTATATTATAAAGAACACAATTGTTTGCTCTCATTTTCTCTAACATGCATTCCATTTGGCAGACATCAGGRCCAATGCAGGCCACAGCAAAAGGCTATTTAAGTTGAAGATTTCTACTGTACAGTCCAAAACTTTAATGGTCCTATATAGTCTTTTAACTCATTTGCGTTGAATTTTAATTCTGTATATTATTCCCTGAACTTTAGCTTTAAAATCTAGTGTAAGATAATAGCTTTATTAAAATACTGTAAAATACTGAAGTTCTTTCCATGTTTCTTGAAGCACTCTGGGTTCTAAAGTTTGACTTAGGTATGACTATGTGCCAGCTTTGTTTTTAATATTTACGGATGGTGCATGATAAGGACAACAGAAGACTTTTTATTTTCTTAGGAAGAAAGAAGATATTAGATCCCTAGGACTTGAGTATGTATCCCTTCTGAGGTGGAGAAAGAYGTTAAATTCTTACACTTCTTTCAGCTGAGTCATTTTGTCATTGATGTGCTATTAACAGAGTTGCATCCAGCTAAACTACAAGCAAAGTAATTCAGTGTGTGGTTTGGTGTGAAGGTTGTAACCCCATTCCAAAATGCCTGTGCCCCAGGTCTTTTAAATGCATGTATTTCCCACTGTAACTGGCTCACTGTCCTTCAAACCACCCAGCTCAAGGAGCTTACTGCTTTCAGCTTTAGATAGTTAAAATATCCAGCTGAAACTCTTGTAAAACTACAATAACTTACCATGGTTTGACTTGTTTCACTGTAGGAAATACAGGAAAGAGAACTGAAGTCCTAATTCCACAGCAAGACTTCTGTATTTTTTATGGATTCTGGGACCTCTTAGAGCCTTTGAGGAAACTGAAAAAGATGAGGGAACAACAATGAAACTAGGGGAATCCTTCCTTAATAACTTATTTTAGAAAGTGTTTGGACTGATTTTAATCAGAAGTGAATCTATAGAAATCAATAGATGGTTTCAGTTCCCTTTCTGACTCTTTCCTCTTCTCTTCATTTTCCACAGTCTTCATGGTATATATGCCTGCCAGGTCAGCTGCTTTTCTGAAAACTCATATAGAAAGAGAAATTTGGCCTTTGGTTTTGTGTCTTCCTCATACATCACCATGGGGAGAACAGGTCCTGTGGTGTAAGGAAGAATTTTGCGTGCTGAAGGAAGATACAGATGGAGGGAAGAGGAATCATGGTTTGTAAAATATGAAGATTTGTCATGGCTAGGTGGGGTTTCAAAGGAACTTACATAGACAGCTGAATATTTTTGTAAGTCCAAATTCACATCTGTGGAACTACTGTCAATCAAAATACTGTCCAAAACKTCATCATTTTCTGAAATTTTCATCAGTACCTTGAGAATTCAGGAGAAATCGAAGGTCTCCATTGTAGTAGGGGCTGTAATAACTCAGTTCCTGTCCTTTAGAGATCATTCCCCAAGGAGAAAAGGAACAAAAGAAGTAAGGGGGAGTTGAAATTACTTACCAGGATTTATGGAGCTTGATTTAGAAACTAGGTCTCAGATTTCCCAATTTGGGTTTCTGATCACTTTACTATGAAAAGCATAATCTTGTATCAGAAAGTCACATCTATGCCAAGTAAACCTAGAGAAGAACCTGTAAGCTATAAAAAGCTAGTGTGCAGTTGAAGTGGAAGGTGATAACATGAACAAACACACAGTAGCCAGTCTGTAAGTATTCTAAAAGCAGATTAATTTATAAACTATATATACTTTAATGATTTTTAATGTACTTGATTAGTGTTCATTTGTACCAAACATACTGAAGTCTGGCTTTACATTACATCTGTTCTTGGTCATAAACTCTTTATTGAAGATTCCTGAAGGTTTTGAATTGAATTCTAAAATGGAAATCCTGTGTGAACCATTTATCATTGGAAGCCCAGGGAAGCTTTGTGTACAGAAAGCAAAAGCACAGTATGTATGTGTCTCAAATGTATAAACATAATAGAGACTGCTTGTAAATGACATCAGCTTTTGAGCTAAGGGCAGAAATGACATACAAGCAAGTTAAATGGTATTTTTAGCTGAAAGGAATGATTACAAATCTCTGTCTTACGCATTTCCAAGAAAAAAAGGAAGAAACATTTGGATTTTTTCTTTGTAAAAACAAGATTTWAAACTTTTTTCTTTAAACAGGAAAAATGCAATTCACATAGCTTTATAAATAATCTAATGTTAAATTAAGATATTAATATTCTGTGATAGCTGGAAGTTAATTTTCTGATTTTGATGTGCAGTCATCATTATGCTGCTAGCTTTGTGTGTGCTCAAGCTTTGGACCACATGTCTGGTGAGATTTGCAAATACACATGAAAAGTTTTACAAGATTTAATGGCTTGTGGCTCATATATGGAAGTCATAGAGTTAAAAAGAAAATATAAAACACAAAAAAATACAGGCTTTCATCCTGGAGGCGAGCATATGAAATATCCTTTAAAGTTACTAGTTGATAGTTTCTGGTGAGTAAGTTGAAAACAATTGTCACAGCTGGGGTTACTTTTGGAAAGACATTGTATTGTATTTAGTATGTGTGACAATACATGTACAGTAACTGGAAGGAAAGCATATACTGCAACATGATAAGTTACAGCGAAGTGACAAATAAACTTAATTGCTTTGATCTCAAAACCAGATATATTTTGTTCGAAAAATACATTCCTTCATAGTAGTATAATAACAGAAATTAAGTGACAGTAACTTAAAGAACAATATATCAACTTTCTTCTGATGACGGCATTAAGTGGGTCTAAACTCACAAAATACAATTAGTAACTTCAAATTGTCATGAAATTGAAAGAATTGTATACTGCTGTTACTATTTTGACTTTTTCAGTGTGCTGAAAAAAGCACACTGGACTGTCTGGACATTTTTTTTTTCCCTTTTACAGCGTTCCTACCTTGAGAAATGAGGCTGAGATGTTGAAAAGGTCATAGGAATCAGAATAAGAACACAAAACATGATATAGGAATCTGTTTTCATGATTTGCAGAGAGATGAGGATAAATATCAAGAAAATTAAGAATGTGCGCATAGCTGATTGGAAATTAGTACTATATCTTTTTTCCTGAACTATTTATTCTAATTTTTATCTCAATACTCTCAACTTAGTCTTTAATGAAGTCCAGGACAGTTATGGAGAAATCCATCCATCAGAAAAAAAATACAAGCTTCTGTTGACATGACCAATTGCCCAAAAAGGGAAAGAAAAAGATTATGCATACAAGCATATACTTTTTTTAACCCTTTCCTTGTTCTAAAAGGCGTATTTGGGCATTTGATGGAAATACGCTTCTTCGGTGGAACAAGCCAAAAGCAGCTGGAAGGAGTTTACATGAGACAGCTCCTACCTCTTTCTCTTCATGCTGTGCTAATGCAGCTATGGTTTTGCAGTGCTCCATTGGTAATTTTTAAGACCTCATCTGAGTTTCTTTCAAGAAATATGGAAAGTCTTGAGATCTTTCTTMCTGAGTTAGAATCAGTGAGTTTGTATCCTCTGCAGCTTGAACAGAATTTTTTATTCCATTGCTTGTGAAGGAAGGATTTCAGTTGGTGTTAAATGTTTCATGTCTGTTTGAATTCTTTTTTTTTYCCTTCTGAAGTTTTTCTATATCATTCCCCAAATGCTGAAAGCTCTCAGTTTATTGATATTCTTGATTATTCCCCCCTCTTATACTGCCACATTTCTTTTTTTCTCGCGAGCTTTTGGCTTCTTTTTCATGTCTTTAGCTGATTTACAGATTRTTGGGAAGCAATGTCACCAGGGTATCTTCTGATGTATGAGGTGGCTGGMGTGAAACATTAAGATGAACCCTTCAAGTCTAAATACCTAAAGTGTGATTGCTTGTTATGTGAAACTTGATAGTGTGGTTAGATCAAAATTTTCTTCTTTYAGACTGAACTATATAAGCACAGAAAACCCCAAATACATAAAAGCATGTTGAAGGTTCTTTTCTTTTGGGTGAATTTCTTTGCTCTATCAACTGTAGTAATATCTGATATATCACTCAAATTCTGCCTTTCTCTTTGGCTAGATTAACTATATAATATTGCCTTATCCCCTATTCATGTCACTAACACCATATGTAATTGTTCCAGGCTCCTTCCAGAGTAGCATTGCCAGGATTGGAGCTTGGCATGGAAAGGGGGAAAATATTCACAAATCTGAATTTGTCTTTGTTTTGATTTCATTTTGGTCCTGTCTTAATTAAATGGTTTTATTTTTTAACAAAAAATAAACATGGCTTTTTGTACATGTCTTCTGTCCTTCCCATCACAAAATATATCTTTCTAGACTCATGCCTAAGGTTTCCAGACTCAAAGAAATAGTCTCAATGTTTTCACAGAAATACAAATTAAAAGTTAAGGAGAGCACCTTACYCTCTCTTCTGTGGCGGGCCACAAGCCTRTAAGTATGTTTGTGCTGTTTAGTACATTCACTTGTACGTACGAAATAGCTTAAACAATATTTTTACCTTTCTTCAGCTATTMTTTTTTTWAAAAAAAATAATTTAAACAAAACTAGTTTACTATAGATTTTCTGTGTCAGTAAAGTTAACTTTCATTTAYGCAAATAGAGAGTCTTTTGTCCTCATTTCTATTTATGTGCTATGGAGCCAAAGATCTCAAGAAATCTCCTTCTTTTCCTTCTTACAAAACTTTAAAAGTTGTGCAGGCTTCTGTTCGTTCTCCCTGTAGGTGTAMCTTGGGGCTGGACTCTCTGGCACTCTTCATCTGAAACTCAAGTATTTTAGCTGTCCCAAAATGCCACCACCCTTTAATATCAAAGGATAACAGGTTGCCTGGTTCTTTGTAGCCCCATTAAGCTAACATGGTGTTAGAGCTTCCCAGAATCCCTTTTCCTTACTTATACCACTTTTATTTACTTAAACAGATCTAGAAAAAACAGGTAGTATATGTCACTATCCAGTGTATTGGTGTAGGATATAAGCTGTGATCTTGCATTTTTGTTTTTATATTTAGCCCACGTTTTGGATTTTAATTGTAAATTGTAACGTTTATAGATATAGAGTTCAGGTATCTTCTAGCAAAATTTGCCACAATAGGGAAGTACTAAAGTTTCAAGAAGTGATTTGCAAGCATCCTTAAATTGAAAGTGAATACAATAAACAAACCTCTTTTCGTTATGCTGTGAAGCATAATAAAATGCTATTTATTTGGTGTTGACTTTAAAACAGCATCGAAGTCTTTGTGGGTAATTGTGGGTGAAAAGCAAGTAGGAGTAAGAAAGTAAAATACTATTGTAAAGGGAGTAGAGATTAAACATATAAGATAGGAAAGGAAAAATTGAAAATTACCTAAACACGTTGCATGCATGCATGAATATGCAGACAGCATTAACTATTCCATTAGGATTTTATTCAGTCAAGCTTTACAAAATTAGTGTTAAGAACTTGAAACTTGATAAAATGTCATTCTTTTCAGTACTGTAGCTAAGAAAAGAATTTAATAAAGTAGGTGAAATACAGGACCTTTTATCACTGAGGACTTACATAAGCACAATATTCAACACTGTAGCCATCATAAGCAATAAAACTYTTGCACATTAAACAAACAGTAGTGTATTTATGATTTATTAAGTCTGAAATGTTGCTAGCTTTCATGTATATCCACATCACCTGTACTTTTAAGACTGATGTCTTCATAAAATGGAATGTGTACACATACACATGCATGCACACACTCATGCTGTGCATGTTTTAACCATATAGTTGGTGTTTTGATTCCAGTATTCTTTGTTAGAATAATACATTTTAAAAGATATATGCTTTGAGCTAGATCTTTATTTTTTCACTCTTCTTCATTCTCCTTTCTTTGAAAGTAAGTTCAATATTAACATTATTTTTATTATTTGTTTTTCTTTAACACCCTTGCCACCTTATCCAGAATAGGGGTACAAAAAAAGACATCTTTGTCCCAAAAATCTTTTCGTATTTTTTCAATTTATTAACTAAAATGTGCTTTACTGCAATGAACAGTAGGTCTTAAAAAAACCTGCTGTCTAAGGCAAAGATTTCTTTTTTTTTTTGTACCTCTGTTCTGGCTCAAGGGAGATGTTATGTGAATCATGTTATAAACCTCAGACTTCTAAGTTACCTCTGTTAAGAGACTTGAAGAGCTGTATCAGTGAAAGATGGGAATTACCTCAGGCTGATTGGCACCAGAGGCTGGTACTTAGACGTTTGTGGCAAAGCACTCATGATCACCGAAGGGAAGAAAGAGAGGGAAAGACAGGTTTTCTCTGAGCTCTCAGACCTTAGTAAAGAGGTCGATTCTTTCCACAAAAGGGCTGAACATTAATAATCCTGCAAATGTGCTTTTCTGTTTTCTGATTCTTTATTCCACACTATAGTCATGGTGCCCTGTATTACAGGGTGGGGTGAGTTGAAGTCTACATGACTTTTTTTTAATGTTCCAGCTATGCAAGTTGTAGACAAGATTTTCTTACTTCCATCTCCATGGGGAGAGYGAGCTTGCATCACTGTACAATTGTGTGAAGATTAGAAACAGATTACTGTTCRTTTTGGTTTTTACTTAAGTTGGCTTACCAGGAAGCAGTTCTAACCATGTGCTGCACAAAACTTTTCTCAGTGGGGTCTGCAGCAGAGCCTCTACTGTTGTTCCTTGAGAGTATGGTAAGAAATACGTTCTTCAAGAAAGTCAAAGCAAAAACATGCCTAGGAAACTTGGAAAGACTGGGAAAAATTTGTACATAATATGTCATTAGAGTAATTTGATGTGGACACATCTGGAGATGCAGATCTGAAACAATTTTTAGTGTTTGAGATTTCCATATTGGACTTGGACTCTGACACATTTCAACAGCCAGACTAAAACATTGCTTATTAGTTTGTGGTATCTCAGTAATATAGAAGTTTTACATAAATTCCATTATCTTTATTGCTAAAATACTTGAGACTTTTCCAATAATGCATTAAAAATGTGACTAATATCTTTAATGTATATGTTTCCCAGGAGAGGAAATGAGGCAGCATGTGTGCAGTAGTGTTTTGATTTGAGTAGTACAGCTAACTGAATTTTCTCCAAAAGCCAAATGAATCTACCCAGAGTGAAAATATTGACAGAAGAGATGAAATTTGCAGGAAAGCTCTTTAAAAATGGGATTCYTTTTTAAATATCCTTATTCAGCTGAAAAATTCTAGATGAGATATCATCTAACTATTTTGTCTGTTGTATGGTTACGATGCAGAATATCACCAAAAATAGCAAAACAATGCGGCTCTCCAGATTTTGATTGCTAACATTTATTATCTTATTGTGAGATATAAATGATAACAAAATACTATTTTAGATGTTTTAATTTAAAAAAAAAAAAAGTTTTTTAGAGCCAATGAATAAGTCTTCAAATGTAACTTAAACAAGAAATAAGAAATAAGTTTAGTTACTTATAAAAAATAGTGTAGTAAGATATGAACTGGGCTAATTGCTTGGATTTGATAATCTGTAATGGAATCCCTTAGCATTTCAAAATGGCTGGAATTCTTAAAGAAATCTAACTTTTGGAAAATCAGTGCTTCAATACTTTTAAAAGAGCAGATCTTTAAAAATTTTATCACTTCCTAACCAGTATCATTGGTTGCTTCTGAAAAAATTTAGTGGCATGTATAAAATGGCTATCCTGGAAGAAAAGAATTGCTTTTAAAATTTGTAGATGCTTATATATTTTTCCAGAGTAAAAGGAACTGAAGTGTGCAGATCAAATTAAAACTAGGATTGCTATTCAATTCCTTTAAGATTAGTCCAATATTTTGTGGTTTTCCTTATTTAATTACTTGCTGTGCATAAATTGATGTAACTTGAGTATGCAGTATCGCAGAGCAGCAGCAAATGGTTGGAGACACTAAAGCTAGTTGTCTTGACATATAGGATATTGGATTTTGTTCTCAGTATAAAACAAAGAAATATAAACCAACTTTTCTTTCCATAGATGTTACTTCGTATCACTAACGATGAAAAGCAAGCATATGATTGCTGAAAGACAGGTGACTGGCAGTGTTGTTACTATTCTGTTTATCCAAAAAAATGGATTCTTGAGAGATGTGTAATAGATGTGGTACTCTTATATCTGCGACTTAGAAGGCAAGAGTGGAATGAGGTTGTTTGACATATATTGGCAAAGACTTCCATAATATAGTTCATCACCAAGAGCTCTGCTGGCAGATAAAACATAAGTTTTTTTCATCTCTTTTTCTAGAGTATTTTGTGGCCAGCTGCTGGACATCTTCTGTTAATAAAGGATTTTTCCTAAATGCGGTAACTTTTTTTTTTTTAATCTTCCTGGCAGCTTTCATGAAATGTTAATGGCAAAACGGAGATACTTGGACCTTCCTTATAGAAAATTAATATTCACTGTCTACACTGTTTTGGAAGCCCATAAAGTTAGCAGAGGTAGGGAAGAAACGACATTTAAAAGACACGCTATCATTGCCCATGATCTCACCTCTTTTCCAGCCTTTTGAATCTGCCAAATGCTCATAGGTAATGCAGAGATGTACAAGGGAAGTGTTTGCTTCCCTACGAAGTAATATCAGTCATTTGTTCATTAGCACTCTGTGATGGATCAAGGGTGGGTATTCTGCTATTTGGAAGATCCATAAAGCATGATTTAGAAGTAGCACTCAGTACATAATGTTTTTCTCTTGTAGGGAAGTATTAGACTGTACACCTTACTCTCTACATTTCAGCAAAGCAAGTTCGCTATCCTTTGTATCCTTTCTATTTGGATTTTAGCTGGATATGTATTTTTCCAGGAGACATGATTGAAGAGGTTCCTATTTTATGTTACTGTAGGCTAGATGATGTTAAAGAGTGATCATATACTCAAAATAGCTGAAATGGCGGTAGAAGTAATCCTGAATACATGCATTCCTATAAAAATATTTTATTGACTAGGGACCACAGGCACTACAAAAAGGTAAGCTGTAATGTTTGACATTTCAAGGAAGTATGTATGTCACAAGTATAGATCAGTAGTTATGGGAAAAAAACCCACGTAGTCCAGAAATGGGAACTTTTGTAAATTGCTGATCTATCTTCAGAAAATCACATAGAGTTATGCATGCAAAACTTAATGATTGCATTGATAGACAAAACTTTGTACAATCTTTACTTGCTTATTTTCAATAAGCATGTTTAAAACAGAGCTAAGGTGTGAAAATTACCCAGTATGATATAGACATTTGTTTATGAAATAGCATAGGAAAAATATATTTTTAAAATATGATGAGATTATTGTTGGTCTGTAACAGGCACCTTTGCCTTGCTTTCTATGTATCTGTTTGAACAATCCTCTTGTAGCTGCTTTTAGAAATTACCAGTTAAACAGAGTTATTCAAACAACAGGAAACTGACATTTTGCATGAAATAGTGTGGCAGTCGCAATTCTGTGCAAAAAAAAATTAACATACTTGCTTTTAACTTGCATGATAATGCATGTATCATATGCTGCTATATTGCACTGTTGGTGTATGAATGAGGATGTGAAGGCTGAAGCTAGCTTGCTCAGAAGCTCTGGTTGCATTTACACTTTAAAGAAGTTATTTTCAAAACCAGGGTCCAATCTTCAGAAACTCAAACACCTTTAATTTAAGAATTCAAGTATTAACTGTATTTAGCCAATTATAATAAACTGTACTTAGCTAATAAGCTTGGAGTTGTATGCATAAAATAAAACTGAAGAATATTAATAAAATTTGTTCTACAAAATAATAGAACTATTCATACATAGTTGTCAAAATGTTTTAAAGTGCTTAATTTAAAAGAAAGAAACATCGGCAAAATTAGAATTCTTTTTCTCTCTCTTCCTACTCATTTTTATTCTCTATTACTTCTTCTAGTGATGTTTTTAGATACAAATGCCTTGACTTTCTGAGGTGCTGAACATCTCCAGTTACCTAAAAAGAAAGTAAGTAGAGAGGACTAAACTCTGTTCTGTTTCATACTGTAGTGATGATGACAGTGGTTAGTGTGACTTGAAATAGTATCTAAAATGTGAAACTAATGGGACGGAATGAGCTGAGATATAGGTAATATTTCACAGATAGGGTCACAATTTGTCTAAAGGAAGCAGTGACTCATATAATGCCCCAAATTATGTAAAACTTCTTTTACTTGATTTAAATCATGTGTAGTATGTATAAGAAAACAAACAACCAAAAAACCTTTATAACATGGAATTTTAAACGATGGATCTTTAAATTTAGCAAAATAGAGAGCAAACTAATTTATTGATTTCTGCATCTTGATGAATCTTACTTTTATAATACAGTATGTTCTGTTTTTCCTGAGTTTTCTGTCATCATGCTTCCTGAAGAAAATTTTACTGTTTTCTAGACAGTGCAAGTATTCATTAAAATATTAATAGATTTTACGTAAGACATCCACTTTGTATTTTACAGACTGATCTTCTATGAATTTACAAGCATAAGATAATAAAATAAAACAACATAAATAATTTAATTTTTTTTCTTGTTCTTTTACACTATTCAGATTACATGGCTACTCACTCTAGTGCTTAGTTATTTCACTCCTGATAATTCTGAAGTCTTGGAAGATTTTTGCTTGACTAAGACTTTCAAGAACAAATCAAACTGGGTACGAAAAGGTAACAGAACAGGCGTACTTCACAGAGGACAACTACAACACGCTGTCTACCTAAATTCTGACCTCTGTCCTTAAGGCAATTTATCTCTTTTACTGTCCTCTACAAAAAATTGTGGCTTGAAAAGACTTGTTAGCTTAGCAGGAGGCAAAATGCACGAGGCAAAAAAGGAGGATCCTGCAGTTTAGGACTTCTAAGAATTGATATTTTTAGACAAATAGTGTGAATTATGACAAAAATTTCAGTTGCTCTCTCTAGTCTCTTGAAGAGCTTTCTTAGTTTATGACAGCAAGGACAGCAGAAACCTATAGTGGCCTTCCATATTTACAAAGTAAATTGTATTCTTTGCAAGCTAATTATAAGTATGAAACATTTTGTTAGTTTCACTTAATTTACACTGTACTTATGCAGAATATTTCAATGTGTTCTAGGAGGGAAACAAAACAAAACTTAAGAATAGTCCCCCTAATCAGCAGGATAGTGGAATGATGGGTTTAATCTTTATGTGCTCCTGAAAACCTTTGCTCCTAAAACTCTACACACTGAATATTGRCATGAAACCAATATCACAAATATAGGGATTGCTGGCAAGTGCAACTGAAGGAGTTGTGAGAAACACGAGTCTGAGCTTGCAACAAATACTAGTAATGTGTACTATCTCCTGCTATGGATTATTAAATCCATTTTAGGGTTAAAAGAATGTCTAAAACTTGAGCCAAATTATTATAAGGATTTTGAGAATTTTTATAGGACTGGCTCCTAACCCAAACCACCATGTAGTTTCAATATGGTGTTAGACTGCTTTGTAGATGACTTTTTGGAGGGACATGGCTAAGCAAATTTGATTGGAATAATTTCAGTGGGAATGTGTTGACATAAGCTTTGTGTTTGTGTGTTTACATTCTGAGATATTTACAAACGCTGCATTGATTTATTTTTTAATGTTTTGAGATTTGATCTATTTTTCTATGGCTATCTGCTTCTATCTGTGACAAGAAGAAGGGAAGTATCTCATTGTATCCATGTTCTTATGTTTTAGTTTAAGGAGGTATTTCCACCTCCTAGATTGATTGCAGCCTAACTCCTTCCGCATGCATGTACCAGGCCCCCGCTATCAAGGCAAAAGAAGTTTATCCCCTGTGTCCTGGTTTCAGCTGGGATGGATAGAGTTAATTTTTTTCCTAGTAGTTGGTATAGTGCTATGTTTTGGATTTAGTATGAGAATAATGTTGATAACACACTGATGTTTTTAGTTGTTGCTAAGTAGTCTACCAGTCAAGGACTTTTCAGCTTCCCATGCTCTGCCAGGTGCACAAGAAGCTGGGAGGGAGCATAGCCAGGACAGCTAACTGAACTGGCCAATGGGGTATCCCATACCATGTGACGTCATGCTCAGTATATAAAGCTGGGGGAAGAAGAAGGAAGGGGGGGGACGTTCGGAGTGATGGTGTTTGTCTTCCCAAGTAACCATTACGCGTGATGGAGCCCTGCTTTCCTGGMGATGGCTGAACACCTGCCTGCCGATGGGAAGSAGTGAATGAATTCCTTGTTTTGCTTTGCTTGCGTGCRCGGCTTTTGCTTTCCCTATTAAACTGTCTTTATCTCAACCCATGAGTTTTCTCACTTTTACTCTTCTGATTCTCTCCCCCATGCCACCATGGGGGTAATGAGCGAGCGGCTGTGTGGTACTTAGTTGCTGGCTGGGGTTAAACCACGACACCCTGTCTTCCCTATTAAAAATTTTCATTAGTTCACATTAAAAATAGCATTAATAGCCATGGTAACTGAAAGCTACAAAGTTCTAAACAAATACCAGCAAAGTAAGCACATTGCTCAAAAGCTACTATAAAAACCAACTAATCTTCACAATACTTCTCTGAAGTATAGATCTTTATCCACAGAATAAATCCACACCTGGCAGCAGTGATGAAGTGATATTTCTAAATATATCTATGCTTGAGAAGAATATGCATATTGACTATTTGCTGACATTAAGGGGAATTCATGTTTAGCAGTAATGTGTATGTATGTTTTATATGTAGCCATACTTGGGGCCCATGTATTCCTTCTCTCATTTCCCACTTTGCTCTTCCCTTCCATTCCTGAAGTGTTAACTTCTCRATATGCATCATGGGTAATATATTTCTGCAAAGTGAGGAACCCTGTTGCCCACTGGGAATCTTATATTTTAATGTGTGCAATCTGGACACCATGTGGGAAATCAAATCACGTCTTCTTCAGAGACAGGAAATAAAAGACCAGAAAAAGGACCAATCTGGGGAAACAGTAGGCAACCGTGCAAAGCAAATGCTAGCTGTCTAACATTGGGAATTTCTCACAGCACCCAGATGAAATGATGGGCCTGTATTCCCACAAGATACGGAAGATAAACTTCTAAACAAAATGAAAAAGGACTAGAGAACCCCAAGTTGGGAAGGCACCAAATGTTTGAGTACAAATTGTCCTAGGCCTTTGAGTTTTGTTTGAATGGCCTTACCTTCCTAGAGAGAGAAACTTGAGAAATATGGTGTTCTCAGTCCTGGCTGAGAATACCATACTATGCTGCCAGTAGTGGTTAGTCAGAGTTCTCTGTACGGCCTGCTGAACCGCCCTTTCACACTGAACAAACAAGGTGGTATGCCTTGAAAGTATGGTGATTGGGCGTAACCTCACTACTGATTCCAGGTTTGGAACCTAGGTCTTCAGCATTTTGGGCTACCTTCCACTCTTTCTCTCTTTTCATCTTACTTCTCCCAGTTCTCTGAGGCCTATTGCAGTGCTGTTAATTGCTGCTTGTTTAGTCTTCTACGAATGACAGTTGTTATTGTTCAGCCTTCCAATCACAACTAAAGAGGTAAAAGGTCTGTCTCTCAACTCCATCTCTGTATGTGCTGCTTCATACATATTGTCATGTAGTCAAGGAAGTTGTATTTTGGCACTATGGGAAGAAGCTGTGTACGCTATTACCTTGGCTTCCTTCAACACRCTCTTATGTTTTGAATGTGCTCTTCTTCCCATTTGCTGAATAATCCTACTTCTTCTTTACCAAGAAATGAGTAGCTCAACCCACCCCCTTAGGTTGAATGCAGGTATACTTAACTGCAGGAATAGATTCAGCGGATATTGTTGGTCTAAAAAAAATCCCCCCCATATACTGTACATGTGCACTAGGAAAGGAATCTGCATGGACAACTCCTCCTAAGAACTGCAGATATTGTAGGGTGAGTAACCATTCTGTATGTGTTGAAAGATCAGTGAGACAGGATCCAGTATGCAATATTTTAAGCTTAGGTAAATAAAACAGTTTCTCCTTTTCTGTTAAGCAAAGGTATTGTCATGATTTGAGCAACCTGGTCTAGCGGAAGGTATCCCTCCCCATGGCAGGGGGGTTGGAACTAGATGATCTTTAAGGTCCCTTCCAACCCAAACCATTCTATGATTCTATGATTCTATGATTTATGATTCTATGATTTTGTTATCTGAAATGCTAAGTATATACTGAAGAGTTCAGTGTTTGAAATCTTTTTTCTGGTTTAAATTTTTGCTGTGTAGGGTAGAAATAATAAGCACTGGAAAACAGGCATGAAAGAAAGGTCAGTAGTTTTGCATCTGCAGTTCTATATTTGCACAGGTTGCTAGGCAATGTGAGAAAATCATAGCTCTTAACTGCAAGATTGTGTTTTCAGACATCAATTATTAAAAAGAAATCAACAACTGTACTCAGTAGTACAATTCAGTACAATTACTTTTCACTAATGTTACTAATCCTTGACAATTATTAGAGGTAATTGATATTGTATAGTCTGCATTTACTTCAAAATGGGTGGGCCCCTCCCCCTCCTTTCATGGAACAGCTTATATTTGTTTTATAATACCATGATAAAAATCTCTTTTTCCCTCTTTGAACATAGAAATTGATTACTTATGCTTTTGCTTCAACAGCCATTGACTGTCATGATATATGTCATGCGAGTTATCAGATTTAATGAACATGCCCTCTTCTAGATTTACAGCTGCTGTTGAAACAAAAAGCATGGTTCTAGCTGGCACTCAAGAGGTGTGAGCCACCTAACATATTTCTGATAGGGACTGAGGAAAGCCTCTCAAAAGATTTACAAACTCTGATATCAAAGTATTGGGCCTGAGTTTTAGGATGCGGCTGTAGAAAGAAACTTCAAATGCCTTTGGAGGGGAAAATAGAAGACTGGAGTCAAAGGAGGAGGATGCTGCCTGCCCTGGGGCACTGTCTAAGGCTTTGCCTACGTAGATTTGGAAGCACAGTGACTCAGCAAGGTGCCTGGGGATATAATTGTGGTGGGGCAGAAGGTGAAAGAAGCTTCTTTTCTGGCTCACAATGTCACTTCGTATTATACATAATGGATGAACACAAAGAAGCACAAGGTCTAAATGCTTTAGAGTCCGTGCTTCACTTCAGAATTTCTGATTCTGTTGTTAGCAATCGAGATCAATTCCTCTGAAAGCTCCAAATTTGTACCAGTGAGGGAAGAGGAACTGGGTTTATGAATTACACCCTAATTTGCTGTCTCAATATTTTACATGATAACTAGTTGTAAGAGGAGAATTAAAGTGTCAGTTCAAGATTTTTGTTTCTGTGACATTATACAAAATTCTGAATGTTCTTTAACCCTTTTTTTCCCTGTTCAATACATTTCATTCAATAACACACATGCAGATGTATTCTGCTAGTAACCTGGATTCCGCTCATTATAATTAAATGTCATCTGAGACAAACAGTCCCTTATGATTCCTCCCCATTGCAGCCTGGAGCTGTTCAGTTAATGCTCTGAATGTTTATCTCTCAATGCCTTGGGTTAAGTCAGTTTTAAGCAGACAATCTCTGTCTGAATATGTGAAATGCTTGTGTGGCTACATAGGGTTAGAGTTTCCAAAAGCTTGAGATTATGTTAATATAATCCAGAAGGTGAACGTGTCTTTTCCTAGCTAACCTGATTAGAGGCCACTGCTCAGGAAATTTACAACAAGGAGGCCTGCAATGTAAATCATGTAAATCTTTCAGGTATTTGCATAACATAACTGAAGTGTGAGTTTAGTTATTGAGGAAATAGAGATGAAGCAGAGGTAAAAATTATATTGTGTTCTACGAAAGGCCAGAAACCATTTTTAGAGTGTGAAGATTTTAACAACATAATACAAATGAATGTCCAATGAAACCTCAAGTCTGACATTAAGCTTTCTTAAAATAAAGTCAGTGAACAGTAACCTGGCTGCTCTGGTTCTCAGCTCACTGAGGGACTAATGCCTTGTATTTATTCAGATATTCTCAGTATAATCAAATGCAAAAATAAATGTCAGTAAATGTTTGACCCTCTTAAATAGAGATTAGATATTGCAGTCATGGTCAGCACAGTTTTGTAAACCATTTATAAATTTTATTCCCTGTGAATTTTACTTTTTTAGTGAAAAAAGCAGAATTGCCTCCCTAAAATAACCTTTATGCTATTACAGGAATGAGTTTTAATTGTTTGATATTCCCATTAAAAGACAAATTAGGCCTGTTTTTCATGTGCGTGCGTGTGTGCATGGGTGCAGTGCTTTGCAACAGTGATGTGTACTCACAGTATCTTTCTGAAGCAAGATGAATGCCTTATTCTTATCAACGACTGCAGAGGGCTTCAGAGTGCCAGTTGGGTAAACAAGACGTGCAGTAGCTGCTACTATAGCAGCTTGCATGGTTACATTGAGCATCCTATTAGCTGCTCTGAATTGCTAGTCTCATGCACTTGTGACAGTCAGTCCTACTGGCTTTAACAAAGAAGAGAAGCAAAGTACAGACAGAAAATGATATTAGAAAGTGTTGTGTGATTTATTTTGTCAGCTTCATTTCTTTTCTTCCTGCCTTCTAACCTGCCACATCTAACTTTGGAGTTTAAGACAGACTATGCAAGTGGAAGTGGTCAGGGAATGTTTGGAAGAACTCTCAATGTGGGCCCAAATACAAGTGACTGGACATTTCAAGCATATTCTCTGTATGGAAACATACTGCATTGCTGTGTTATGCATTCTGATTAGTCATTATTCCAGTTAAGGAGGATAATGCCCAAATTCCCTCCCTTTCTACCTTTCCCGCCTCCAGTCCAGGTGTTTCAGCTATAGAAGGGCATCTTGGATATCTTCTAGGTAACCCAAGTCTGTTGCATTGCCCTTTTACACCGGGAAGGCCAGCAAGGTATTCTTAGCATGTTGTTGTCAGATCTGATTTGCCTTTGCAATTAATTAAATCCACAGAGGAAAGAAGGTAACATATTTTGTCTTCCACTAACTAAGTTATATTAAGCATAAAACTGGACTGGCAATTTTTGCTAGATTGTGTATTTGTAATTCAAACAACTTTCAGAAGCTCTTGAGAAATGACAGGGATTTTTGCCAAGGAGAAACCCAGCTCTTGTTTTAGGCAGATTTTTTTTTCTTTTTACGGGAGTTGGATTAAAGAAGGGTGATGATTTCTTGATTCAAATGTGGGAATATCCATTCCTTCACTTGCAAGGAACTGTTAATGAAATCATCAATAAAGGCTCAAATAAAAATGGAGTTGAAATTACCAGATCTTATGTAAGAAGCCTGAAGATCAAAGTGATTAAAAATCGGTAAATTAATCTGTTTTGACATACAGAACTTTTGGGCAAATCAATACTAATAAAAGGCATTTACAAAATGGAAAAGAAATATTAACTTCAGTAAATTCTCTTCTGATTTTCATTTTAAATAACATTTCAACCCAGGCAGGAAATTAAATCTGCATATAGATTTATCCAGCCATTATTTTTATTTTGCTGTAAACTAAGAGCAGCAGTTCAAAATTAGAATTCATTTGTATAATCATTTTTCAGTATAAATGGTTTTCTATAAGGGATATGGGGCAATTGATCCTGATCTTTGTGGTATCTTATCACTTTTTATCTGGCAAGAATCACATTTCAGATACATACAAATGTGTCAACCTAGAAGGGTGTGGCACCCTAGAAGGGCGTAGAAGGGGAAATCATTAACATTTACTACACATCTAATTAATTCATTTGCAAAGAGAAATATTATGAAGATATTTAGGAAAACTCATATTTGCAATTATTGGACATGAGATAATTAAGTTAGTGTGTCCCTGGTAGAAGCTGAGCTTCTGACGGCAGATATTTCTGGATACTGAATTTTGTCTTGCATTCAATAATATATGCATTAAAAAATAGAAAATGGTTACTGGAATCAATTTGAGACATATTTAATATTAAATCATATTAAATGGAACTTGTTCTAACTGGAGACATTGCTGGACTGCTCTATCTAAGTGACAACACCGAAGTGTTGATGTATGATTTGGTTACCTTCTAAAACAAAAGTTTGGGTTATCTCCCAAGAAAAAGCTGAAAACATCCAAAATAAATCAAGATACTGCTAAACATTCTGAGTACAAACCAGGTTGTTGTGGTTTAACCCAGCAGGCAGCCAAACACCACACAGCCGCTCACTCACTCCCCTCCCCCACAGTGGGATGGGGGAGAGAATCAGGGAAAAAAAAAAGTAAAACTTGTGGATTGAGATAAAGACAGTTTAACAGAACAGAAAAGGAAGGGAAAACAATGATGATAATAATAATAATAATGATGATGATAGAATATACAAAATGAGTGATGCGCAATGCAATTGCTCACCACCCATTGACCGATACCCAAGCAGCGATCCCTCCTTCCTGGCCACGCCTCCTATTTATATATTGAGCATGACGTCACATGGTATGGAATACCCTGTTGGCCAGTTGGGCTAGCTGTCCTGGCTATGCTCCCTCCCAGCTTCTTGTGCACCTGGCGGAGCATGGGAAGCTGAAAAGTCCTTGGCTAGCAGACTACTTAGCAACAACTAAAAACATCAGTGTGTTATCAACATTATTCTCATACTAAATCCAAACCACAGCACTAGGAAGAAAATTAACTCTATCCCAGCCAAAACCAGGACACAGGTACTTGCAGAAATTTTATGCTATTGTATAGAGCATTTTCCCTCTGTTTAAGTTTGTTGTAGTAGCATCATACAATGCTTACTTGATGATAACATGTTGATCATCTTTGTTCTTTAGAAGTGATAAGAAATCCATGATTTCCACCATGTGGAAACATACTGGATACAAAGCACTCTAAATATTTATTTTCTGTAGAATAAGAGAGATTCTGAGATATATTTCTTACATATGGTAGTAATTTCCTTTTTCATCCTATGGGACCAAGAAATACCTTGAATTCTGAAAAGAGATTTCAAAGTTACAACAAATGCATTTGGGGAGCAGATTTTAAATGTTTTTACAAGTCTTTCTGAGCCTTATTGCTACTAACACACCTGGCTTTCTGGGTGTTGATGAATAAGTAAATAAAAAAGAAAAAAGTTGGGGGACATTTCTACACAAGTTGTCATTTAATTCTCTAAAGTAAAGCAATCATTTCATTTTCTTTCTCTGTGATTTTCAGCTTGTCTCAGTTGTAGTAGGAGGCACTGGTTTCCTTCAACTGAGGCACCAAGTTGCATTGTACTTGCTATATTTTTATACTGGCTGGCTGTGTCTCCCTGTTGAGTCACAAAGTACAGGTTTATCTGTTTGATCAAAAAAACCTATCCCAAAGTTGCAACCACTGCTGTAAGGAGGAGGTTTCTGTCAGGCATCTTTCACTTTTTGTATTCTGGACAAATATGGTAATAATTCATCAGGGTGGTTTTTTTAAACTTTAATGCTAAGTAAGTACATACTGAGAAACTGCACCTGGTTCATAACAACTTAGTAATATTTGCAACAGCTTTTCTGTCCATCTGTTTCATAGCACTGCAAATAGGATTTGGAAGACTCATGTGCTGGACCTCAATGTTTATATATGCGCTAAAAATAAAGTGTATAAACCTGCTACTCAGAATGAGAAAGCCACAGGCAGTTGACCTTCTGATCCCTCCTTCCATTCTGATAGTTGTTAAACTCCACCAGAAAGACTTCAAATAGGAAAAACAATAGGAAAATAAAAAGCAAGCTCACAAACCTGGACTTCAGGAGAACAGAATTTGGCCTCTTAAATGTTCTGCTTGGAAGACTCCCATGGGATAAGGCCCTGGAGGGAAGAGAGGCCCAGGAAAGCTGATTAATAATTAAGAATCACCTCCTCCAAGCTCAGGAGTAGTCCAACCCAACGAATAGGAAGTCAGGTAAAAATGCCAGGAGGCCTGTGTGGATGAACAAGAAGGTACTTGCCAAACTCAAACACAACAAGGAAGCCTACAGAGGGTGGAAGCAAGGATGGGTAGCCTGGGAGGAATACAGAGACATTGTCCAAGCATTCAGGGAGGAAGTTAGGAAAGCTAAAGCCCAAATGGAATTGAATCTGGCTAGAGATGTCAAAGACAACAAGAAGGGCTTCTATAAGTACATAGGTGACAAAAGGAAGACTAGGGAAAATGTGGGCCTATTGGTGAATGAGATGGCGGACCTGGTTATGCAGGACGTGGAAAAGTGAAGTACCGGATGTCTTCTTTGCCTTAGTCTTTACTAAAAAGACCAGCTTTCAGAAATCCCAGGTCCCAGAGACCAGGGGAGTAACCCAGAGCAAGGAAAATGTACCCTTGGTGGCAAAGGATCAGGTCAGGGAATAATTAGGCAAACTGTACATGCTTGGGCCCTGATGGGATGCACCCAAGAGTGCTGAGGGAGCTGGCAGATGTCATTGTGAGGCCACTCTCAATAATCTTTGATCAGTCATGGTGATTTGAAGAAGTGCCTGAAGGCTGGAGGAAAGCAAATGTCATTCCTATCTTCAAGAAGGGCAAGAAGGAGGACCTAGGGAAGTACTTGCTGGTCAGCCTCACCTTGATCCCTGCAAAGGTGGTGGAGCAGCTAATCCTGGAAACCATTTCCATGCACATGAATGACAAGAAAATCGTCAGTAGTAGTCAGCATGGGTTCACCAAGGGGAAGTCATGCTTGACCAACTTGATAAACTTCTATGATGAAATGACTGGCCTGGTAAGACAGGAGGAGAATAGTGGGTATTGTCTACCTGGACTTCACTAAGGCCTTTGACACTGTCTCCCATAAGATCCTCAGAGACAAGCTCATGATGTATGGGCTGGATAAGCAGAGAGTGAGGTGGATTAAAAAACTGGCTGAATGGCCAGGCCCAAGTGGGTGGTGATCAGTGGCACAAAGCCTAGTTGGAGGCCAGTAACTAGCAGTGTATCCCAGGGGTCAATACTGGGTCCAGTCCTGTTTAACATCTTCATTAATGATCTGGATGATGGGGCAAAGTGTACCCTCAGCCAGTTTGCTGATGATGCAACACTGGGAGGAGTGGCTGACACACCAGAGGGTCGTACTGCCATCCAGAGGGACCAGGACATGCTGGAGAAATGGGTTAACAGGAACCTCATGAAGTTCAACAGGGGTAAGTGCAAAGTCCTGTACCTGGGGAGGAACAACCCCATGTACCAGTACATGCTGAGGGCTGACTGACAGAAAAGCAGCTTTGCAGGAAAGGATCTCTGGGGGTCCTGGTAGACACCAGGTTGAACATGAGCCAGGAGAAACGTAGACATAATGGAGAGAGTCCAGAGAAGGGCCACGAAGATGATGAAGGGACTGGAGCATCTCACATATGAGGAAAGGCTGAGAGAGCTGAGACTGTTCAGCCTGGGGAAGGCAAGGCTTAGGGGGGATCTCATCAATGTATATAAATATCTGAAGGGAGGGTGCAAAGAGGAGGGAGCCAGGCTCTTTTCAGCGGTGCCCAGTGACAGGACAAGAGGCAATGGGCACAAACTGAAACACAGGAGGTGCTGTCTGAACATCAGGAAACACTGATGGTTTCCCAGAGAGCTTGTGGAGTCTCCCTGCTTGGAGATACTCAAGAGCCATCTGGACATGGTCCTGGGCTCTAGGTGGCCTTGCTTGAGCAGAGGGAGTTGGATGAGGTGACCTGCAGAGGTCCCTTCCAACGTCAACCATTCTGTGGTTTTGTGATTCTGTGAAATGATGATTCTATTCTGAAGAAGGTCAGACATTGACTTGGAAGTACTGGGCACACTTTGATTTTACTGATAGCTGAGATGATTCAACAGTTTGCAGTATTCAGTTAACTGACTGGTTAGATTGGCACTCAATAAATGACGCACATTTTTCTTTGGTTTAATAAATTATGGCATCGACGTATTTGAGAAGCCACACTCTTTTGGCAGCTATTTTGTGAGAACACTTTAATGCATCTTAGTGAATGCTGTGAGAATTCCTCACTGTGGTTTCTGTCAATATGGCCTTTTCAGAATGAGATCCCAGGGTAATTTTGCAAAGATTAAAATAGTAAGAGTAATATATGTAAAATAAGTAGTAGAGTGAAACCAGTTGGATAGCTGAGAGTGCAGAGAAGCAATAAATACTTTTCTACAGCTTGTTGTAGTGTAAATCACATTTCCGAGACTACTTTAACAAGCTTTGCTACTTTTCATATATAATATAGTACTGCCTGTTTGTGGGCAGACATACAATGTTCAACGTGCAGAAAATACTGTAAGGTCTTTACAGACTCAAATTTTGACATCACTATTATGTGGCAATATTTAAATACTTTATGAAGCTTATGCATTTACTTCCTCATACAGCGTAAGTTAAAGAGGTCTCACAGCATAAGTTAAAGAGGTCTTTTTCACCCTTTCTTTGCTGTAGATGCATAAAGAAAGTCATGGTGGATGAAAATCTGAAAAATGAAAAAAATCTAAAAAGTACAGCAGTCATATTAAAGATCAAGGAGAATCAACTTCAAAATGGAGGCACAATCTAGGACACAAAAACTTAATATTTTCTGTCTGATACTTCTTCATTTGGAATCACTAATAATGATATTTACCACTACATCTGTTATCCACTTAGTGTAAAACAAAGTCCCAACATAAGGGCTGTTTTTCATCACACACTTTTATTTTAATAGTGGTTGATATTTTTGATATAGCATTACTGGTTTACATTTTATAGTGCAATTGATCTAATTACAGTGTATTGATCTAATTATAGTGTATTGATCTAATATTTTATCCATACTTGTGGCAGTTTTCTTATGTAATTATTTGATTTCAATTATTTTAAGGAAATACTAGTGTAAGATGATAAGATAGGGGAGAAGAGATGTTGCGTAATATTTTCCTTAATAGCATAAATTCTAATTCCTTAGGCCATTGACAGGCTGAAGTTTTTAGGCTGAAATTTTCTATGCTGGCTGCCTGCTTCATGGCTGATGTATTTTTACTTGGTTTGTAAGGAAACAAGACCTGTTCAATGATGCTGTCATATTAGTCCCTACTTCTTTTGTCTCCAAGTGTCAATTTCAAAGGTTTCAAGGATATCAAATAATCACAGATTTTGTAAGAATCATCAACTGCGTAGGGGAGAAAAATGAAGTTACTGTCTCATCTAAGGGGGAGCAGAGGAACTGACTATTAACTTTGTTAACTGCCAGCCAGCATGCACATAGCTATAGAGCAGCCACAGCATTTGCTGTGTTTTCACAAGTCAGCATGCTAAAAAGGTAGGGAAAGGACACAGCAGGAGCCTGGGATCAAGGATTTGCCTCTTGCCCCTTTGATAAAAATCCACCCTGATTTGGCCATGTTATTACTCTCTTACTAGTGCAATTTTCGTATGCATGTGTAGAAGCTGCTCTGACCGTAACTAGAGCTGTACATTTAACCCAGGATKAAAAGCTTGTCAATTTATGAATCAATTAACTCTTTGTTGGCAAGAAAAGAGATGGTTTAGAAGATTCTGACCCTGCTCATGATCCCTGTTGGGTGTGGTGCCAGGGCCCTGAGTGCACTCATTAGCCTTAATTGCCCTAATGGCCTTACCCGCTCCCTGCCCTGCCCATGGGTCCATTTGAACTCAGGACAAGGTAGCCAGAGCTTGTCTGAGGTTTGGTTGGATTCAGGCCTGTCTCACTGACTGGGTTTTCTGGATAGACTCCAAAGCTATGTAGTGTGATTGTCTCCTATCTGGGCCTTGAACCTGTATTAAGGGTAGCCTTGTCTCTTGAACACACCTTGGATCTGTGTTACAGCCTGGTCTCCACCTCTGGCTCCTTGGTGAACCTTGGACCTGCATGGTAGGTGGCTTCTCTCCAGTCCTGTCTTTGGCCCTGTCTCCTGCTATTCCTGACTGGACTTGATTGCATAGACCCTGGGTCTGGCTGGCTTGTTACTTTGTCATGTCTAGGAGTGCGGATAGACCCTGTTACTGTGATGGGGTGTGGGTGTTGTGGGATAGTGCCCTATCAGTGAGAGCCCGACCCGCAGAGGGTCACCTTCAGCTCCTGGTTCACCCAGTCTCTTCCAGAGGTCCTGTTTTTATTGATCTCTGGCACTTGGTATGAAAATGTGGTGAATCTTTCCTCCTTTCGTTTGCTTACCACAAAGGCTGGAAATCTCCTGACATAAAACTACTTCGAAAAAAGTCTAAGGTCTAAGTTAAGCATTAAGGAATACTAGAATTAAGGTTGTCCGTAGAATCCTAATTTGCCAAACTCTTTTGAGATTTCTAGCTATGTCTGTTGCTATAACTTCTCCATTTTACTCAGGGTGCAGTAAAGCATTATTCAGCAAATCAACAGGCACACTTTGTTGTTTACTGTGCAGCTCAGGCCATTTTTTAATCACAGTATTTGAACATGGAGATATGTGAGGCTTAATTTTGCATGTACTTTTCTGTGCTAATCACTGTTGTACTGCACAGGCACTGAACTAATTGTATTAGATTTAGCTTGAGTGTGATTTCCTCCTCCACCCCCCCCCCCCCCCCCCCCCGCACAGTGACTGTCCAAATGTGCTTATCAGGCAGATGTTAAGCTAATTTATTTTTCTCTTACTGGGAAATAAGCTGCTTACGTCTACTGCACAGAAAAAGCAGGTTCATGGACACTTTAGATAAAGTTATTGACATGCTGCAAGCTGTTGCCTTGCCTCTTTGTATATGCCGTCAGGGTGCTTCCAGACCATGAATTTATCCATTTCTAGAGCACTTTGCATTTTATCCCACTCCTTGCTTTTGAAGTCTATCTCCTACTAACCTTGGATATAGGGGTGAGTATTTAGCATTTCAGCAAACTGAAACTCAGAGTCTCAGTGGCAGGGGATTAGAAATATGCCCTTTGCTGACCACTTGTGAAAAGCTTCGTTTAGACTCATAACAGAAACCCTGTCACCAGCCTTCCAAGGCAGCATTAAAAGCATTTTGCCCATGAGCTCTTTTCTTTTGTGTAGCTATCTTCGTCCTTTACCTTATTCACATTTCCAGCACTTGTAACAAAGGAGCCAAGCCTCTTCTAGGAAGGTTTGTATTATGCAATGTATATTTATTAACTTCTGAGGTAACTCAACATGGGTTTGATTCAGAAAAAGAACAGTGTCCTGGTCTGTGAATTTCATGTAGTGTAATGTATAGAGAGGAGAGTGACTCCTCTGAGAGAAATACCATGCATTTGTGTCTCTGAGTGTTTTCTTTCGGCTCTTCCTTCTATGTGTTGCGTAAATACAGATTGGCCATGCATGCCTGGAAGGTGTTACGTAGTTGGAAGAGGTTGTACAGAGACTTGGACCTCTATGGTTCTTCAATAGGTTTGTTTTCTAAGCAAGGCTAAGTCTATAGGTAAACATAGTGACTTCTGTTAGGTCATCTTGTCCATCAAGCACTGTAGCTAGCTTTGGTCTAAGAAGTAATTACTGGTGATCTGTTGGCTGTAAGATGAGCCAGGTGGGGAAGGAGAAGCCTGAGCAGTGGCTGTTTGGCTGATATGTGGGTAGCAGCAGATGCAGGGCCAGATGGTCTAAGGAATGGGAAGTGTGACAGCCAGTGTGAGTTTGAGGGAGTAGTGTTATCCCATGAGAGGAGACAAAAAGCCATCTGAGTTGCAAAATCACAGCTATGAAAGCACATGGGAGCGTTCAGGGAGCAGCCCAGAGGCTTAAGCTTGTCCAGCTTTCTTAAAGGGGCTTCTGAGTGATCCAGAGCTCTACAATGTAGTCTTCTGAAGCTGAGCTCCCTCTGTACCAAAATGAGAAAAAGCAGAGGCCCCCGGAACCTCCTGTAGTTTCAGTCCTCTTTACTGCTATAAAAGGTTGTCTGACCACCCTCTCGGTTAACTCATGAAAGTTTCTGGTGTGTAACTTTGTTCAGCTAGGCTTGCAAATATTTAACCTAATGAGTAGGGGTTGCAGAGATGTGCTGTGCTGTCCCTGGGAGCTGATCTGCTGGCTTACGTATCTGCCTTCAGATGTAATGAACCCAGAGAGTGTGACTTCTTGTTAATGGCAGAATTGAAATTGGTTTTGTAGCTCTTCCTTTTGCAGCTGTCTCTCATTGCTCTATGAAAACTGAGAGTCTTTTTTTCAGCTGTTTGTACCAGGCATGTTTTGACAGAAAGGGTGTTATTTCTATGGAGCTGGAGTTTCTGGAAATGCAAGTTCAGCACAGTGATAAAGGACCCTGTGGAGTACCTGAGTGGTTCATCTGTTACCTTCACTTATTTTACATATTCCTGTATCTTTTTCTTGGTTTATGAATTTCTTATGGCTAAAAGTGAAGACAGAACTAATACGGGGAGAGGAAGATTGGAAGGTGTGGGAAATCATTTCCTAAATACCTTTGTAGAGATTTCACCCCAAGAAGAAATAAGGAATCTACTTAAATTCTTTGCAATGTGGCTAATGTTACATTACATTTACAGTAAGTAACTTTATGATGGGTTGCTCTCAAACCAAATACATTTAAAAAAAAAAAAAAAAAAAAAGGGGTGTGTGTGTGTGTGTGTGACAGATTCAGTCCTATAAGGACTTAGGGTGGATTGACAGATAGATCTGGTAATATTCCAGCTAGTCTACTTTTGTTTCCGAACATTAGTTCTTTTCTTCCTTTCTGGGAGCAGACAATCTTGAATATTAAAACAGACTTTTAAAAGAGAAACTAACAAAACAAAACCAAAAACACTCACATCAACTAACATTCTGGTTACACAAAACAAAAGGCAGGAAACATGGGACTTATTCTGTGCCTCAGTATTCCATTCTTTTTAAATGCCAGCATGTGTATTTGTAGATCTCTTTTCTGCAGGTATTTGATTGTATGAGTCAATTTTTTCTTTTTCCTGTTCATTATTTTACATGCATTTTGCCTATGTATTAATTTTTAATGTGAATTTTTAGATATAAGAATTATTCAGAAAGTTCCGCATGTACTCAGTATTTGGGATTGTTTTTTTTTTTTGTTTTTCTGACCTTTTCCACCTTCATGTGATAATACTGCTAAGCTTCAAAATAACTGAATTACTGAGCCTGATAAATTGAAGGCCTACTCTGCACAAAAATTGTCACTTTACAATTGCTTTTGTCTACCACATGTCCATTTGTACTGGAATACCAAATTTGGTGTGAAGAGTAAAAAACATAGCCTTTCTCCCTGTTCTTTTAACAGAACCACATCTGCAGCTTTGTATATTTTAAAATGATATGCAGCTACCAGGAAAGGAAGGGTGATATGGCATGATTGGCAGCTGTGCTAGTGGACAAAAAAATATCTGTAGCAAGGCTTTTTGCAATAATAATTTCCAGTAACTTGCATGCAGTGCTTTCACTAATAGAAATACTTATGCAGCAGTTCTTGCTGCTACACGAGCCTCAACTTACACCTACTTAGCAGGGGCAGTAGGAGTTTACTGAGGAATGTTTGTGACAGTTTGAAGCTTCTGACAAAAGATGCCTGACATTAGTGAGACTCGGACTGTTAGTGCTTACATAAAGTTAGATAAATTTAAGAATGCACTTTTATCATAGCTTCTTTGAAGGAGTTATCTGTGTGCATGAGCTTAGTTCATGCTATAGCCCCACCCCAATAAATGCAAGCTAATGGGGAGAGGGAGACTCCTACATTTGCAAGATACGCATCAGACCATGCATCCAGACTAGCTGACAAGTTGCCACCCATGGTAGGTTCTTCATGCACCCATTCCATGAAACAAAGTTTCTCAAGAGAATCAGTTCAGTCTGTGAGACTGCCTCATTTTGCAATCCCCTTGTAAAAAGGGCAGCACGGAGCTGCGGTGCCCCACTAGGAGAGCATCTTTGAACTTGGTACCTGATACACCTTAGGGCAGAAGAATCAAGGTCCCAGCTGCTTCTTGCCACSTTATGCAGTACTGAAGGTATTTCTGCAATGGAGGCAGCTCCTTCTTTCCCATCATAAAGTAACTCTCACCAGAGTGTGGTCTGATTTCACAAATGGGAGGACTGACCTGGTAAGGTCAGGTATTTAAAAAGTCTAACTTTGTGTTTAATACTGTAGAAATATTCTGAACACAAACCATCCTCACAAAATAAATGAATTCTCACTATCCTAGGGGCTGCAGAGTACTTCTCCAGGGTGTTATGAGACGCAAGTATCGTGTCTGGGGCTTAAATATCTTGGCAATAACAATATGGGCCACATAGTTCACCTCGTTAGCTGCTTCCAGAGATGATGATAAGGAGCAGAAAAATATATTCCCCTTATAATGAAGGGGTTCAACACTAATTGTTTACTGTAACAGCTGAATAATTTATAGAGGCAAGAGCTGCACACAAGTTGTCTGTGTAATTTATTTCAACAAATCAGTATGAGTGGGCTAGGAAGGAAGTACATTTGACATAGCCATGGATTTAAGAATACCTACACTATATTTAAAATTTGGATGTTGTACTCATGCTATCACAGTGACTTTCATTACCAGCACATCCTTAATTTTAAGGAAGTATTCCTGCCTTTTCTAATTTTACTTACTGATGGCAAGGGCTGTGGCGGGCAGTGGTGACTTCAGATGTGTGCACTTGCATGTCCACAGACTGTGAAGAGAACCGAGATAGTAGACGCAGCTTCTTAGTTTTTTGGCTAATCTATATCCAAGTTTATAATTCCTTTATATGTCTGTGTTATGTATTGATACTTGGGTGGTTTGGAAATGATCTGGAATGGTACATGGGTGTTTCTGTACTGAGTAATCAGTCTGAAGGACAACAGCAATTGACGAGTTTTTTTGTGAGAAACTCTCTCTCACATTGACTCGGATGTAATTCAGTAGATGATTCAGGTGCTGTTCTTAATCCAAATAATATTTATTGCTCCATTCCATAGTAATTGGTAAATTCTCATGTCAAAGGTCTATATTTTATAACAAAAGAAAAGGTTGACCTGCTGGTTTGTTCTTATTGAAGCATCTGGAATTCAAATCAMATGTATGGCCTAAATGGCATGAACACAGTGAGTTCAAACTCTGACCTCGTTCTGGTAGGTTATGGTGACTGTCCAGAGGGGGAAGTAAATATATAAAAAAATTACATAACTGCTTCTTATTTCATGTAGGTCAGGATATAGAATAAATCCATCATCACTAATTTATAGTGCTTTCTTTAGTTGTGTAAAGAAGTAAATGAATAGCTGTACTCTCCAAGTCTCTCTGCACACTAATATGTTATAGTTTGAGGAACTTGACAAAATGCTTGCCTAATGTGAAAATGGTGAGAGAACAATTGTAAGACTGCATGTTTGTGACAAAGCAAAGCAGCTGTAGTATCAAACAACGAATTAAAAAATATATATATTTTGGAATTGGAGATCTGTAATATTTTTAATATGCCTAAGACAAAAGTGAATACTTCCTGAATGAATGCTTAGGTTAGATCAGTTATATTTCTGAATCTCAGTGTCATGCAGTAGGATGCTATAACAGTTAAGGTCATTACTTAATGCTAACACAAGCTTATGCTCCCCTCCTTTTCTGTGCTGAAATAAACATTTATAGGTTTAGAGAAATAAACCCAGTGACTATCCACAAGATCGTACAACTGGACTAGATTTCTACTACCTATGTTACCATTTCCTACCAACCAAATAGCTGCCTGAACCTGTTCCTTCCTTTTTTCTTTTATTTGTCAATGAATTGCAATGGTCAACACTGTACTGATGGAAGAGCATCGATTTGGGGGGGGGGGGGCAGTGGGGAAGCCTGAACCAAAACCTACTTTTACTTCCTGAAGAGGTGCTCATCCATTCAGAGATACATGGACCTGTGGATTTTACATGTCTCTTTAGTCAAGTCCTGTACCCAAGTGTCTAGTAGCCAGAGAACCAGCAGAAGAGACACTTCCACCATAGCAAGATCCCTCTGGAGGAGAAGGGTGGCTGTTTCAATCTGCAATTTGAGTATTGTGATGTGGGACAATTAAGTTGCTCCATTGGAACAATTTGCTACTAGCAGCATACCTAACACTTATTAACCTGGATACAGGCATGTTCCTAATGAAAATGAGAACGGTTAAAAAAATATAGCAGTAAAAGCTGATCTTTCTCCATTGCCAAAAAGAGATCACTATACATACTTGCTAGTATCTCACTACAAGAGCTTAGCAGTCTTGCACCAGATATAATACTGAAGAGGACAACTGGTATAGATTTCTTTGCTTTCCAGAGATTTCTTTAAAAATAGGCATACAGACTTTTCCTCTGAAAAGCCCTGACATGCTGCCATTAAAAGGAGACTTTAAATATGGTGGCCATTCGTTGCCTTTCTGCTGACTGAAAGTGCCTGAATTTCATTCTCATGTGTTAGAGGACCCTGTGCCTTCTGCAGTTATAATAGCAGAAGTAGGTCAGGGAGCGGGTGCTCTGACTGTGGCGACTTTAATGGTGCCCTAGACAACTTAAGTCCAAATCTATAAGATCCTGTCTACAAATGTAATGACTTGAAAATGCTTCCTAGCAGGAAATGCTCAGTTTCATAACTTGGCAAAACAAATCCCCAACAAGCATTTTTCTATCTCTAGTTGTTGTCAAAAAATGGTTTTTCTTCAATCTTTCTAAATTTCCTGATTCTGAAAAGTGTATAAAGATAGATTTTGTAATTTAGGTTTGTGATTGGTCCTTTTGATACATCTAATTTAGAAACTTTTCTCAGAGAAGTTGAAACTATATAAATCATTTTTTAATGTTATTTTTCACATGATGAATTTGGTGTTCGGGTAGTACTGAAATTGTAATTTTTAGGAGAGTAAAAGCCTTTTTTTAATTCACGACTTCTGGTTCACTCAACATTTTAAACAATGGCATAATTTTTGATAATGACTGTTGGTCAGTCAAGTATGTTCCATTTCAATTTTGAAATAAGAAATTATGAAATTGACTGTCAAGGCAATTATGATGGAATGAATTTAGCTAGAGTTAATTATAGCATGAGATTGGCTAGCCAGGCAGTTATTAACTAACTACATGAGCTTTGGGGAAAATTATGCATTTTTTCTGAATCTGAAAATGAATTTTCTTTACTCTGTGTATGCTCTGTCTACGATGTAGATTATTGTTCATTAATCTTCATGCAAAGAATCAATTACTTCGTATCATGTTTGAACACTATTTCTTTCCAGAATACCTGTTTCATTCCTTTCAGTATCTGACATTAACATGCTTCCAACTGTTCATTTGCATAGGAGGTTACTTGTTGGTTGCAACCAGAAAAAGGAGATTAAGTTATAGCATGAAAAGACACATGACGGCAAAAGCTTGTACGAGCTAAATAAAAACAGCTTTTTTTTTTTCATTCCAACCTTTAAGCAGCATAAGTGGGCTGTGTTATAGCAATAGTGATACATAGCTTTGAAGTTGTGTTGATAATTTCAACCTCCTAGTTTTAGGTAATCTCTAGAATGAAATTGTAAACGTTATTCCTGCAAAGAATCTTCTTTGGTTTTAGCATGTGTTCTCCCCCCACACCCCAGAGCTCTATGAAATAACAGTTTAGATGTATCCATCTGTTTTCTCAAAAATAAAACCTTTAGTTAACTAAATAAAACTGGTTATGTTTATGATTGAATAATATCTGGAAATAAGCTACATTGTCATATGAAATTAGAATAGTCAAACTGTTTAAAAAAAAAAATCAAGGAATTTGAAAATAAATAAATGTTTATTATTCATTCTAAAGATAGGTTTGTTCAGTAGGAATCAGACACTGGGATGTGTTGTAGCTGAGCAGCCCAGATAGTGACCCCTAAAGGTTAGGAAGTACTTGCCAAACCTACATAGTCAGAAAAGCACGCACTGTGATTAATCAAGCAGTCTATTATATTGAGCTGCTCTACCTATGCTTTCTTAGAAGTTTGGACTCTTCCTGAAACAAGATGTGATTTGGGAAAGGTTGCATTTGAGAGAGAAACTGTCTGGGGTTAATATTTTGGCTGCACTAATTGAAGTTGGGTAGGACATCTGATTTATATACAACTCTGTTCCAAACCTGTTGAAAGACCTTTTTCTTCTTAATTTCTTTCTGGTGTGTGGTTTGTTTGTTTTCGTTTTGGTTTGTGTGTGGTTTTTTTGTTTGTTTGGTGTTTGTGTTTTGTGGTTTTTTTGTTTGTTTGTTTTAAGGCTTTCCGGTGTCAGAGGCACTCTGTGATAAATGATGTTAGGGTCCATCATACAGTTCCATGAAACACTGAACACATAGGTTAGTGATGTGTGTCACCACTCGTAAAATCCCTTCTCTGGGCAGATTTATCTTGTGCTAGCTGCTAGATTTCTTGGTAGCAAAAAAACCTGAACTATTATGCAGCATTCTGGCCTGAGGTTTGGAACAATACTTCACTGTGAAGTAGCAACTGGCTTAAAAAGAATTATGTCTGTCTAGAGATGCGGAAAGTACTGACACCAGAGATTAAAAACAGAATATATGAAGATCAGGCAAATCAGTTTATTGTCAGAAGTTGTTACTCCTTTTTTGAGCAGAGGAACATTATTCACTTCAAAATAGCTGCAACTTTTTTTTTAACTTAGTAAATGATTGTTTAAGAGTCTTAAATACTATGTGGCCATGCTGTAATGATGTGACTGAACGCTATCTGGTGTAGGAGATGGAAGTCTGGTAGTATTGCTGAGAGAGGAGTTTAATATAGGGAGATCACTGAGATGTCATGGTTGATTAAGTAAATTCATTAAATTTACTGATTGCTGCTGATGTGTTAACAAAATGGTGTTTTCTGTGTGTGTGTGTGTGGGAAATCTGGCAGAAATTAACAATCGATTTCTATTCATCACTGTTGTCCTTAGACCAGCCTTCAGAAAGAAATGTTATTGCGTTGTTACTGTTATTCCTATGTAACATTATATTCAGACTGCATTCATGTGTTGACTCCCATTTCAAATCACACTGATAATATCTGTGAAAACATAATACAACTACCATTAAGCACCATGTACCTTTTGCTCGAAATTCAAATTCATGAGCAATATATGGGTCTGATTTTGAAAGTAGAGGTCATGTATCTAGTAGAAAAGGTGATGTGAACTTAAACTTCATCTTTACCTCACTATGTAGGAATGTAGAAAATTTCACACATGCAAATCTACCAATTCACAGAAAGCATAAGGAAAATGCTTTATATATAGGAAAAAAAAAATCCTTCCTGGGAATTGCTTGTCCTTTGAGGTTGATATTATCTGAGGGAACAACCTTGCAAACTTTCTTTTTCATTGAGATTTTCCAGTTTGGCACAACTGACCCAGAAGTTCTGTTAGGTAAGCCACATGCCAGACACGTTTCCTAACAATTTGGCGATCTTTCTCTCTTGTAGCCAGTCTACCAGACTGGTTTGGGCTTCTAGGGCCTTTGCCAAGTAGTCTTTCTGTGAGCCAGGATATGCCACATGATAAATATTTAGTTTTATTTGGAATTAGGAATTCTGAAACTTCAAATCTCTTGGCAAAATAAGATTTTGATATCTGTCCTGTTCTAATTTCAGTTGTTTCCTAAATATTAAAATTCTGAAATTACATGTAGTATGGATATATTATTCACTTTTACTATGMACTAGCTTGCTTTTGTCAATGATTACAGCAGTTTTGCTAAGAAAAAACATACACCTACCTCTGTTAGCTAATGTGCTGCAGGAGGTAAAAATTCTTGGGGTAGAAAGGTAACTTGATATTTTACACATATGTAGCTTGTGGTAAAGATTACACAGGACGAAAATGCTTTCTTGACATATAAAGAAAGCTGTAGACCATTTGCTTTCACTGGAGTATTGTCCTTTGCTAACTAGCATGTATAAACTAATGTAAGTTTTTCCCTTTGTAAAAAGAGCTGAAAAGCTTCCACACGTTTAATTTAATAAAATTGTAGAAGCTTATTTCCAGGTCATAATCAAACAATAGTGATTTGTATTTTTGTTCTTTTTAATTCTGTTTGGACACTTACCAAGGAAGCTGGGAACCAGGGCTGGCAAGCTAAGGAATGTTTCTTCTCCCCTAAAGAACTTACACATCAAATCTGAACAAGCCATGGCAAATAGGGGGTCATAAATGAAAACAAGAGGAGAGGAGTAGGTTGACAATATCATGTGGTTATTTAGTAAGGCATGCCCATATCAGAGTTGGTTTTGTTTTACTTATTTTTGAAGTTTGAGGCTTTTGAGGGCTTAGAGAACATGAACTTTATATGAACTATGGTTTTCTTGGGTGCCTGATGGCTGAGCTGCAAGGCTCTCAAGCTGTATGTAATTGAAAAGACAACATATATTGGTGTGTCAGGAAACATCACTTACATCTTTTTATGCTGCATTTACATCTTAAAGAAACTTATCAACAGACGTTCCCTCAGGTCTAGAATAGCCATTATGAATGGGCTCTTATAAACAAGTGAACAAATACAAATTTCTGAGCCTTATTTTTTATTATTTTCTGCTCTGGAAAACAAATTCTAGTAAAGTCAATGGAAAACTAGAACATCAAGGTTTTTATTATGGTTAGCAGAGCAAGTTTTCAGTAATAACTAGTCCTTGACTTTGTGCTCAACATTTGAGGTGGGGGGTGGGCAATGGAGAAGATGACTCTCCTTTTCTTTAATCATACTTTAATTACCATAGCTGCATGAATAGGGGGAAGAATAGCAACATGCTCACCTTTCCAAGTGTGTCGACTCTGACATCCTGCAAAACATTTTCCTAACAGAAAGTGCTTAGCAGGACTCTGAAAGTCTTTACAAAACTGCAGAGCTGTACTTCTAAGATCCAAAAGGTGAAGGGGTATCTTCTGTCTCCTTGTTTCCTTAATACAATAGACCTTTAGCTCTTTGAGGGTTTTAAAATTAAGCAGATGTGAAGTAGAACCCTTCAGTAGTTTTCACGAGTGTCTTAAGACAGCACAGACCTAAGAGTGGTCAGAAAGTTGCAGGATTAACAGGCTGTTAAAGGATCTAACTCTCCTTTGCTAAGGCTGACAAATTTGGAATGCCAAAAGTCTTTCTCAGAAAATGTCTGTCTTTTATCTTCTGACAGTAAAAAAAGTTTAATTATATCAAGGCTGTTTTCTTACTGACAGTTCCTTAATAAAATACTTTTTTAAAAAAAAAAAGGGGGGGGGGAGGGGAGGGGGCAGTGGCACAAATTTCCTCAGCAACAGAACAACCAAAGGACCGAATGCTGCTTTTCTGGGGGGGGGGATACAGTTCAGTTTCTCACAAGGAAAAAGTTGAATTTATGTTAATCTAGTTTGCTGATTTTTCTGGGCATGTTTTGCTGACGCTAACTGGAGCGTAAGACAGGGTCTTAACTATGCTAGTGTTGATTGATTTATGCAGAAGAAAGTGTGCAATTAAATGCTTGTCCTTTCATCTCTTACAAAGTATCTTCCAGCAAATCGTAAAATAGTATCATATTGGTGGTTCCTCTGTTCTGGTCACTCCTTAAAAAATGGTAGTCCAGAATGGTTCAGGAAAATAATTTGAATGACAGAGGTGTTGCAACCTTATGGATGGAAAATCCTCTAACAATTAATTGAAGCTTAACTTCCTTTTGAGGCAGCACCCACTGTCCTGGTACCTTGATACATGTAATGAGCCATCTGGAGCTCGTTAACAGGAATTAAAAATATTGCGAAGAGATAACACTAAAGAAATACCTGACACTAAGCAACTTGTACGCAGCAGGTGATACCATGAAAGTATTACCTCTCTGCCTTTTCTGGCACTTTCATTTCTGGACTGAGCAATAACCAAAAAGAAGTTACTATAAAAAGGATATCTGATGGTTGTTTTCAGGATTACATCAATAGTCTTAGCTGACGATGACTTTTGTCTGAATGACATATACTCTCTAACTTTTTCAAATCTGGCTTATTCACATACCCCAAAACTGGTGCATGTGCTTTTTTCCTCAAGTATGTATAATCAGCAAAAAAAAGTCTGATAGTATCAACAGGGATGTTACTTTAACGTATAGTTCATTTGATTTGCCTGTTCTTAATTTAAAGTCTTAACTGAGCCTTAGAACATTGTGTACTAAGAGTATGCTACTAAACTTATTAGTAACAAGCATTTACAGGTCATCTGCCACTGATATTCTTCTTCATCTGTAAACAAAAAACTGCTTAGCTTGGAGTATTCTGCTGAGGCTATTTTGCAAATTGCTTTGTGTGTGTGTGAACCAAATAAAGCACTAAAACTTCAATTCTTCTATTTCTCCAGTTTTTGCATGTGCAGAAGTATTTAATAACCCCCATAATATTAACTTGCCTCTGTACTATGTCATTACTTATTTGTTTTGCTAAACTATGGTATGTGCAATACAGAATTGTTCAACCTTTCCAAACTCCGAGAGGTTCCACAGTTGAATAGCAGGGGATATTTTTTTTTTTTATCCTTGTGAAAAACAGTGGTTTAGAAATAGCTTCATCAGCTGTATCCATTTCATGCAGAACTGCAGGAGCTTGTTGTCAGCAGGAAACAGAACCAGATTTTACCAGTTCTTAGTTTCCTTACCTCATAAGCACTGCAGCAAGCCAGATCTCGGGGTGTTACTGAGGTCTCTAGGAAAACAACAAAGAAATTGGCACACCATGGTTGCCATAAAGCAAAAATAATAAGAAAAATAGAACTCTTCGCAGGTAGGCAGTAGCTAACACTGCAGTCCTCTTTAGGTAAATAACCATCTGTCTTATAAGTAATTTCTGTTCATTTTGGTTTTAAATAGCAAATGAGTGATACAATTCATGCATGACAGCTTTTTTTTTTTTAATACCATCTAGTTTTACCCAGGTGTTTACTTATTAAAATCTCGAGAGACTAATACTTGAATTCGCAATGTTTTCAAAAGAGCAGTGGTGGAAATCTCAGGAGACAGTCTATTTGTGAGCCTGAGACAGCAACATTTCCAGGTAAAATAATCACAATTCTGAGTTTAAACACTCAAAATGCCAGATGCTTTTCTACAGCTGTAGAAATAAGATCCACATTGTGGTTTTGCAGAATGTCTAGAATTATCTGGTTAGTGATTTTTTTTTTTTTTTTAACTTTGCAATGAAACTTAACACTGATAGTCTTTACTGTTATAATGGGATGTTATTATTGTTACAGGGGATGCAATGACCTTAAATTTGGGAAAGTTTTGAAGGTAAATGGAAAATAAGTTCTAACTTTAATATTGCAACATGTAGGTCATGCCAACTTAATCAGGGGTGTGGGGTAGGGTGGGAAATAAAGCAAATACTAATCAACTGATGTGAATAACACTTCATGGGGTGTCATAAAGGATGGAAAAGAATTAATAAAAGAACTGATAAGTATGAAGTGGATTCACTTCACATTCACCAAAACTTTTCTTGAAGGAAGAAGTATGTAGGCATGAAGTTGCTGACAGAATTTAAAGGATCCCTACTGGGATTTACTTTATGTTATTTTCTTTGCAGGAAAAAGCAGGTGTGTGGTTATGGTATTTGTTAGTGTATAATGTGTCTCAGGTGAACTACAGGACTGTAACAAAGTTTAGTAGTGCTTAATAGTACAAAAGGCAAGGACATGAACTTAAAAACTAATTCTTGAACTTCTGCTGTTTATTTGGAACTTATACCCTGAAATTAAAAAAGACAGACCTGAGTGTGATAGGTGAACCCGAAATAAACATGTGACGCAGCTGCAGGAAGGGCAAAAGAAATTCAAGTATCAGGTGAAATAGAGGTGGTGGTGTTGACACTACATAAAAGTCATCAGACCTTCTTGTCTGTGGTGTGGCCATCTGAGCTGTAATAAGTGCAACAATGGCTGCGAACAGTAATTGGGAGATTGGAGGAGCTCGTCTCAAAGAAAAACAGTGTGGCATGGCCAGCTAAAGCCAGTGCTGAAAAGGGGCAATAAGCCTTCTGCAGAAAAGGAATCCTCAGAAAATTGGAGTAACTAGGGAGGGGGGAAAAAAACTACTAATGATCAATGCAATACTTCATGAAGACAAATGAGTATAACCTAGTGATTAATGAAGTTAGACAAGAGATTGTTTCTAAGGTATTTAAAGGGCCTGCTACTGGGAGTAGGTTGTGTGAATGTGTATTGTGCAGGAAAGTCCTGACAATATTTAAGATGGCAGTTGATTAAGGTTATGAAGAAGATTATATGATGTAGTGTCTACTCTGGTGGAGTGGTTGCTCACAGTCCATGAAATTCTTTATTGCCTTGTTTCTATGTTAATTTGTCCTATGGTATCACAGCAAATGTTTGCTTTGTAGGAAAGCAGAGTATGCAAGCCCATACTAGTCCCCTTAAGGAGTTGGTTGGGTTTTTTTAAGCAGAAAGGGGACCGGATAAGTTTACTTGTTCTTAAAATGCTTAGGTTCTCTGAGACTTCCAAGAAAGGTGAAAAATGCTGTTGCAATACTGTAATTTGTACAAGAATCCAGCAAGACTTTTCTCATTTTACAAATGTAGAATTCTAATTGATGCTTCTTAATTTCCATGCATGTAGAAATTGGTTGGATTTAAATTAATAGTCTTAAATTAAAAGATCCYACAACACCTTTCCAGTTTCTGATGCCTAATCTTCTATGTCTAACTCTTTACTGACACTTTGTCCAACATGTTTGAGCTTTTTGTCTCCAAACGCATTAAACTAATGTTTGGAGATTCTTTGACATATATCTAAAAACCACAAGAAGTCTTTCATTAATATAGAAAAAATAATCCTGCAGAAATGGAAAATAAACATAAAGCTGTTCTGTGTCTGAAAAGTTATGTAAAATGTCCTTATGATACAGTATGCTATAGCGTATTTAATACTGTGCTAAACTCTTCAAGCATTGGTTCATTTGATTTTTTTTTCCTATTAGTCTTTGTGAGACTTTTTGGTTTGCTACTTTCCCATCCAATCTCTGTTTTCCTCTGTGAAGCTGTTTAAAGCAATTTCCTCTATATTGCTTTCAAATGGGCTCAGAACCTTTGGCAGTTCATGTGGGTTTGTCAGTAACAGGTATTTTAAATTCAAGAAATTCTTATGAATAGTTTCACTCCTGTGTTTCATGGCAAGGAAATGAACCATCCATACAGCGTATTATGATTTCTGAATGTATGTGGGACTCTTGTAATAGCCTCAAGTATTAAAAGAGCAGTTTACAATGTGTCACACTTATTTGGGAAATGTAAGGAGCCTAGTGGCTAGGGACAGTTTTGAAATATTGCTTGATAGTACAGTAATTCACTGTTTGAATACAAAGCATGTATTACAAATACCTAAAACACTTTTCATTGGGAAGGAAAATGTTTATACTCCCCCCCCCTTATCTATCACGATAGACAGGTGGCCCAAAATTTTAGTAGCTTAGGAAAAAGAACACTTGTACATGTGAATTATACAGAAAAGAAACTTAACAGATCTCTACAATGTTTTTCTTAATGTAGTTATTTTATTTACGTAATCAAGCCATGAGACAAGGAAAGAAAGTTATTGATGTCTCCCATGTATCCCGCAGCAAGCCCAGCTACAGGTTAGCTTCTAGTAATCTTTCAGAAATAGTCAAGGATGCTTTAAAAACTTCTTTGAATAAAATACAAAAATTATGGCACTGAATCAATGAGTTATTTCTCTTCTTTTAACATCTTTTAACATACAGTTACAGTTGACAATGTAAAATCTTACTAATTTCCCAGGTAAATATTGCAGAACACTTTAACAAATTAAATGGCAATAAATGTAGCTTAGAATCTAATTATTGAGTTAAAATTGTCAAGATAGGATTTATTTAGATGTGAGGAAATAACTAATCTGTATGTGGGGTTTTTGGTGTTTTTTTTCTATTAATTCTAATATTAATGAATGCTTTCAGCATTGGGTGGGAGAAGGCCTTTTTTGCTGTGTATATAAACCGTGGTATTTTCTGACATTTACAGCAGATGCATACTGGAAAAATGTCTGAAGGTGGAGAAAGAAGCCTTATATGCTTGTCATTTCCAAAGTTCATGCTCAAGTTTACATGATGATACGGTCAGTGTCTCAGAGTCACTCTGGGGAGTAACATCTGAGTTTGAAATGCATACTGTGTGAATTAGCCATGATGGCTACTATAGCTGTCTCTGGAATATGCTTTAACTTGTTGTGTATAATGARAAATAGGCATACTTCTAAAGAATTGACTTCCCTGATTTTGGKAAAGGAAGGCAGGGGAGAATGAGAGAGAAACAAAATGGTAATTAAAGGTCATCAAGAAGCATTTTCCTTCTCTATAATGTTCCTCATTTAAAAACCAGATAAAATAGTGAGTGTCATTTTTTTGAACTGGTTATTGATTACTAGACAAATTTGGAAATATAATCTATTTCTTTGATTATAAACCTGARTTTAACTGAAGGTTTTTCAAATAGCTTTTTCACAAAGGACTTCTCACTCACAATAATAATAATAATAATTCCAAAAAAATCTATCCCAGCCAGCTAAACAGAAAATGACCGTGAGTGGTTGTGCTACTACCACCTAAGGTATAAACTTTAAATGAAATCAGGAGCTATCTTAGCAGTACCATCAAGGTAAAAGAGAAGGTGTATTTCTTCTCCTCTAGGAAATGATATAATATTATACTCTTCTCTTCCCAGTCTTGGCTAGAACATGTTTCTCTTGAACCTTTTTCAATATAAGAAATTTAACCTCATATATAATAATTAATCTTCATAAAAAGTAGAGTTTCCATTTCAGAAAGCGAATGCTAATTCTAAAGCGAGATTCAGTTAAAGCTTTCTTAAGTAGATTCATACTGATAAAAAAAATACACTGATACCCAAAGAGTTCATTACTTGCCAGCAGCCAGGGGACTAACACATTCAGTTGAAACAAACTTTGGAAACTGCTTAACTGACTTAATACTCTCCAATAAATTTATATTATATTGAAGTTGTTAATCTTAAAGTAATTGTTCTTTTTTATTCTACTCTCATTTGACTATGAAAACACTTTGTTATTTAATCTGGAGTTATTTTTCCATTCATGAAATGCTGGACAATTAGCTTGGACTCTAAACTCTGACTGGTTTGTGTGTTTCTTTTCAAATCTCTAAAATAACTTACTACAATTTACTCGGTATGATCAGAATTAACTATAATTTGAAAGCAGACTTTTACTGAGATTTCTAAATACCTCTACAGTACAAATAAAACCTAAACTAGCATATTACTTGGTGCATGTCCATATTGAGGCGTACAAGAGGAGAATGAGCATTTGTACATATTAAACCACACACTACAGTTATGAATAAAATATGGATTTTTATGGCTCGGCAAGATTGATATGTCTTGTAACCAGTRTTGGTTTAATATAGGAGGACATAAAAAGTGTACTCATTTCTCTGAAAAGTGCTCCAAGTTCACACAGTGGTGAACTTCCCGGTTTATTGTTATTGGGATAAAAATTCTGTGTAGGAAACTGTCTAAACTAATATAGATACTGAAGAGTTACTGTATTAACAACATTTCCCATGGCTATGCTAGCGCAGTAGAAGAGAAGATGGTGGTATTGTCTTCAGTGCCAATGGTACTTTGAGAAACTYTGAACCAATTTACTTCAAAACAACAAAAAAGCTCATTTAAAAATCTGAGTTTTAAAATGTTAGAACACCATGAATTGTTTTTGTCCATGTAGGACTAAGAAGGAATAATACAAGCCATATATATATTTGGATGAAATCTTGCAACACAAATTCAGATGGTGGCTTTCTCCTCATGTTTCATTTGTCTGTCTTCCTTTCCTTGTTCGAGTTGGAACTCAGCTCCTCTACCACAACTTGGTGAGAAGGTGACTGTTTTCAGTGKTTTTTTGTTTGTTCATTTGTTTTCAAATGCTTTTTAGCTAGAGGCAAGGACAATGGGACTTGCTTTTGATGAAATTTGCCATCCATGTTGTACTCCTGGGAAACTTGAATTAGGTTCAGATAAACTCTCAAAGTTTTGACCAAGATCAAACATCTTTCAGTCCTGGTACAACAAACTTCAGTGAATGTCTAATTGTGAAGTGTTTGCACTGGCAGTGAAAAAATTGGATACTATTTTTGCAGGTAATAAAATATAATTAAATATGGTCATTTAGCACTGAGTACTGAAAGGGAGTTGTGTTGGTCTACRTGTATGTTGATACTATCTACAACCATGGCCACTTAATAGTAGTTACTGCAGGAAAATGTATTGTAACGTGTGTTCATAGATGGTACAAATCCATTCTGTCAACCTTACTTAAAGCAAAGCGATACTTTCCCTTAAAGGAAAGTGGTACAGACCTGCAGATGGCTAGGGCAGGTAAAAAATGGCTTAGCTATGTAGCTCTTCATTTCACTAGATGAGATGACTTGCTGCAATCTCAGTAGTGTGAGAAACTCTGGAAAAGTCACTAAACTATGTAGCACTACATAGGAAAGATGGATGAGCTTGATATTTTTATTGCTGCTTCACAGTGGATGGGTGGTTAAGTGTTCTTAAGGTCATTATGTTGCTGTAATTTCTAGAGCATCTTTTGGGTTATGTGGCAACTACAAGATTCTCCTGTTGTTAAATCATCACCTGCAGACCACTTGCTTCCTGCTTACTGTCATGTAAATAGGAACAAAATAGCAAAACCTAAATGAAGCACCCTTCACCTGGATGTTAGTTGTCACCTAATGTACTAGTGGAAGAATTAGTAATGAGACATTAATTAGAGCATTTATATATCATGTGTGCATTTGCATGTGTGACTGTGTGAAGCTGTTTTTCTTCTGGCAGGATTAAATGAGAGAAAGAAACTCTGAGTGGAGAGAACAGGTTCTGACTGACAACAGGTAGAAGGCATGCCTTACATAGAAATAGGTTGTTATAATGCTTCTGTGATTCAACACTGAAGTCTTGAATGTTACGTTAACAGTCATGACATGACAAAGAATGTTATGGGAATGAAACTGTATTCTGGTTGCGCTTTAATTCCTGCAGCCTTCTTGCTGAATATAGACAAATTTTGCTCTTAAGGATTTTGAGTCATGTAATCCTGTTTCAGCTCTACTCRTTACTTCATGTGATGATTTTATTTTGCTAGGAAGCAAATATTTCAGCTCATAAGATTTTTGTCTTTATATAGAATCCTTCACCTAAAGAACTTAAAGTGAGGAAATACATCATAAGGAAAAGGAAGTAGAAAATTAGCTTTGTTTCCTCAGCAGTAGTCAAGGTCAGAAGCTCCGTCCTGCAGCAACTTCTGCCCCAACATTTTGGATAAGTGAGAGGGGAAACTGTGATCTGTATTAATTACATGGAGTRGTTCTGGCACAAACAAGTTACCATTGCCTATGTAAGCCTTCAGAAAATCTGTTTCTAACTTTTAGACTTTGGTCATTTAATCAGTGCAGTTCTTACTCTGAGTGGCAACTTCATTGAATTAAGAAGAGAAAGTGATGCTTTGGTAAAACAGAATGGCTTTACATGCTTGCTGTAGTTCAGAAAACTGATTCTAAACACTTCTCCCTGAAATTAAATACATCATTGTTAGTGGATTATATATTGATCAGCTGTCTTTGGAACTGCTTGGAAATGTAATCTGCTGCATGTGTGCAAACCTGAAGATGCGTGACAGGAGAAATGATTACTGTGCACACAGCAAGGTTTGTCATCAGGTCCTGGCAAAAAGTAGATATGAAGCTTCTAATTTGGTTTTCTAAACAAAGGTCATCAGATAATGGTAAACTAGAGAGACATTAAAAACGACCAGAAAAACTCCGTAACAAGCCACCCACCCCCATGTCACAATAAAAATTAGGCAAATACAGATCTTAAAGGACTCCTGTCTTTGTGATGGGGGAAATGCATTAGAGCTGTGTTTGTTCACTTACTTAATGATCAACTTGCTTAAGGGCTAAGCAAAACAAGTAGTCACCAAAGGAATTATTTGCCTCTCCTGCTTTGAGAGGGCAAAAATTCTAGATGTTAAACCTGTGAGGCTATGACTAGGGTGCACCATGTCTGCAAAAGCTTGTATGGTTTGAGGAGGAAAATACTAAGATTCACAAATRCTTGACTGCTTTGGAGACTAGAAGAAGAGGTAGCCAGTCCTGGCTAGTTAATGTACTGCATTTTTCAACTGTTAACCTCAAAACCTTTTAAAAATTATCATCCCTTCCTTTTGTAGGAGTAATGAAGCTGAGGGAGGATGGACTAGTTTTTCTGACAGATATCAAAAAGACAGTACACGCTGAGAAGTAAAGTCTTAGTCCCTGGGGCCTGGTCCAGTGCACTTTCCAATAGACCATGCTGCTTTTTTGGGACATTGTGACAGAATATTTTTCTTGAAGACATCTCAATATGCTGGCTGTATGTATCTAAGACGTATGAAGGAAAAAACAAAGCCAGGAAACTCTACTTTTGGGTAGAGGTATGTGGGCTGAAATGATAACATCAGACATGCCTATAATCTATTTAATATCTGTTCATTTAAGATGGAAATAAGTCATGTTCAAGGTCTTGTTGTTTTGATGGACGAAGAGGCTTTGCTGAAAAACCTATATAACCTATAAGTAGGAACCAAACCTGAAAAAGGGTATGGGCTACCAACTCCATCATCACTGTAAGAGATTAATAACTTCTACAGGTTATGAAGATGCTACGCTGGCACTTATTTCTGAAGGGCACCCTATAGCTTGTTTATTTGGGCATAACTTGGGGATGGGATGGAGGGCGATYGGGGAGGGGCGACCTTCCTTGCCAAGAATCTGCCTGAATGGGATATTTGGAGCCTCCTCATCCAAACACAACAAGATTCAGTGTACTATTTACTGAAACCGTTCCTGCAAGAGGCATTTACACTGACATAAAGTCCATCATAAGAGAAATAACATATAGTAAAAGAGGGAAGCTATGTTAAACACTTTTGAGGTCAGGTAAAAAAAAATGGTCTGGTCTACTGAAGGATGTCTGGAAATATATCCAGTAGGGTATTTAGAGAACTTCCATATCAAAGTGTTTGGGTGTTTTTGTGGGTGGTATGGGGTTTTGGGGTGGGGTTTTTTGTCTTTATGCTTCAGAGAAAGCATTCAAGTATCTGTAGAATGTGTTGGGGGTGTGTGTGTTTTTGTTTTTTTTTTAATGGGTAAACAGTGGGACTTGGATGTTACTCTTGAATCCAGTCCTCACTTTGTGGCTGTTGTCTACCTGCTGATCTGAACAATATACTCTTTTCTTCTTGCTTCAGTGTGGGATCCTGTTCAACACACTAATTTTTTCCTCATTGGCATCTTCCCTATTCTTTAAGACTGCAACACTTTCAAAACTCCTCCAACTTTGCTTTGAACCACTGTGAACTACTGCCTTGTCTTCTGTATTGATTATCCTCATCAATCTAAACTGTATGCAAGACTGATCCTTACATGCAGAGACATATGGTGACAAGAAGTCCTATAATTCCTCATTATTTGTTTTGGGGCTTGAAATACTTAATCTTTGTCAAACCTGAAGCCTTAATACATATCTTTGTCCTGCACAATTGTATAAGCAATTTTGTTCTGACCTATTGTTCTATAAGCAGCTGAGCAGTATGCTGCAGGGATGATTTGGGGCTTTATCTGATAAATAAAAWGTCCAGAAAAGAGAAGGACCTGGGAAGGGGGATAGAGAGGGGAAGGAAGATGTAAAATAGCAGAATGTCTGTTCTGTGTCAAGCCTGAAAAGAGATAAATTCTGTACCTCCAGCAATACTAGAGTACACAAGATGTGAAATAGTGTTACTACCTTCATAATGACATGGAGATGGAAGGACCCCTTACAGAATCACCAGCCCAATTTCTAGTGTGCACTGTCTGCAAGCTAAAGTGAATGGGCAAAGAGAAAGGAAAGATGGCTTTATTCCCTCAGATAGGCCTGCGATGTAAATATTAAGATAACTGCAGGTTCTGAAACCTTCTTAGAAGAAGAAATGCCTTTAAGATCCAGAAATCTCAGCTCACATTGATATAAAATTTGGGAAGATTATGTTTTAAGTCATCCAATAAAACTAGGAATGTAGTAAAAAGACAGACATGACACATTTTCAGCCCAGATGTGTTTTCAGTAAAGCTTTTTTTTTTTTTCTTGTAGTAGAATAAATCCTAAAATATTTTCCCCCCAACTGTTGCTAATCAACAGAGAGGTTCCTGGCTATCAGGCAGCTAATCTTGCAAACTTCTTAACAGAGAACAACTTAAACCACAGTCTTATCCTCTAAAAGAAAATCTGCTGTTTGTTTGATGTGAGTTGTATTGATGAGACCAAGGAATTCAGTGGTCTGAGAGACATCAGTCTTGATAAGATGAGTAGTTTTCCTTTCCTTGAGTTGTAGCACATTGCAGCTGCTTAGAAACTTGCTATAGAGGCTTCAAAGGAAACCACATAACTGAAGGCAGATTGTCTGCTGCATTAAATTTTAGATTTATTTGGAATGCAAGTTCCTTACTGAGCACTATGAAGATAAACATGCTAAGCTCTCTTTTGCTCATCCTCCATCCAGGGGAAAGATTTGACTGTCACTTATCAAAAAATATTCTTTCAATACTTAACATATAGAAACCACTTAATTATTGTACCTGTTCTGTTGTATAGAAACCACTTAATTATTGTACCTGTTCTGTTGTACTTCACTGTATCCTACCTGCTTTTTCCAGTTCATTTTATACTTAAACTGCACTGCTATTTAGTTCATTTGCATTGTAGTCCTGCTCCATGGGAAGTGGAGGGAGGGGAAATTACCTGTATTGACATGTAGAAGCACTCATGCTCTATAAAAAGTAGGGAGAAAATAAATCGATCCTGCAAAGAAAAATGTGTTTAGGTTTTGGAACAATCAATCTTTCTTTGCAAGGTTTGGGACGTTGTTTGCTTATTGTTTAAGCCTCGGTGCTTTCAGAATGAGAATATCTCCCCTGCCCTCCACGTATAYTAGATGTTTAAATGAAAAGTAACAGTGGATTCAATAGTTTTTGGTGATGTTAACACCAAAAGTTTGTCATGTTATTTGTCTAGTGTTTTTTTCCTATGCGTTTGTCTACTCTCTACAGCAGAGGYGTGTGTAGCTGTGGCATGACAGGCCATGAGCACAGCACTAAAGTCAAAATCCAGGCTGTGATTTCATTTCCGTGTGTAGAGACTGAACACTGAGAATGGTTTTCAAAAGATTTATTTCAAGTGTCTTACTCTTCAACTGYGTTAAGCTGAATGGAGGTGGGTTCAACCAGGTATGCTATGTGATYTTTGTATATGTTTATTTTTTAGAAAGCACTTTCTGCCATATTTTCACTGTTTCTTCAGACAGTGGTGGATCACAAAGTGATTATTATATTCCTGAGTTAATAATTGCATAGAATTCAGGATACTTATTGGGCACTTTTAACTATAATGCCACCTAGTTCTAATAATATTTGTCACCTATRAGATCATAACTAAAAATACAAGAATCACTGTAACCTCAGAAAGTACCCCTAATAGCAGAACAATGATACCAACTGTACGGGTTTGAAATTACTGCAGTATTTTATACATTGTCTTGCACGACACAGTATCAAGTAGAAACAGAGTATTTTTGGCTTTCCTGCTAACAYGCAGAGATTCCGGAGCAATTAAAGAGTGTAGCAAACAAACTAGGTTTTGTCCTAAACTTCTAGATGATTATTATTTAGATAAACCTCCTATGGAGACAGGTTTGTAAAGAAAACTATATTCAGCAGCAATTGCTGGAATAATATAAAGTCTTATCTAATGCTGCACTGTAACATCAAAAGACATAAACTTTAAATTGTGAGCTGAAGTTCAGGTACCTCTGAACACCACCCAGTTCTATATTCATAATGTGCAGTTTTTCTCAAAAACAGGCTTTCCTCTAAGAAATTCAGTATTTCTTGACTACAAACAAGTTTTTTTCTTTCTTTTTTTTTTTTTTCCTTGACAGTGAATGAATTTTGGTACCAGCAATGAGGAAGTAACAAGGGCTGTGAAAGTTTGATTTCCTGATCTTTTTACTATTTTAAGGAATGCTCTGCAAGTCCTCCTGAAAACTAATCTATTTAATCTCTCAGATTGGAATTTAGCTGAAGTAGGAGAAAAAAGTATCTCAAAATGGCTTTGGTCCTCTTGACAAATACCTGTAAGTGCCAAGCAGGAGGTCTTCTGATGTGCTTTCACTTTTCATATGAATTAGGACTGTGTATTCTTGTTTAATATAACTTGTTCTCTTCTGGCTTCAGTAGCAATGATAACATTTAACTTTAGTTAATTAAATTGACAGGGAATTACTTACTACTGTCTTACTACTTAATAGCTTGTATGAAGTGTTTTCTGTAAACTTGTAGAGGGGGATAAGAGTTAGCAAAACTTTTTTTTTATGCAAAATTTCATGCAGTCTCTTCCTGCTCTAAATCCACTGTTTCTTAGAGTTGGCTTTCACTATGGTTCAGTTGATAGCAGATACTGTTGATGTCTCTGACATGGGCCTCCAGTGAGGTAAAATATCTGTGCTGTATACAACTGTTGGTAAATATTTTAAACTTTTATGAAGCCAACATCTGTTGGTGGGGGGGAAGGACAGAATATTTTAAAACTAAAGGCTTTTGTTTTGAAGAATTTTCAAGTGCCGTATCTGGAAAATAATTTTTACATCTCTTCTTGCTTTTGTTGCTCTATTAGTGAAAGTATTTTCTGCTCATAATAGTGTGACTGAATCCTTCTTGGGGTTATTTTCCCTTTTCACTTTATCAAAATGTGATTAATGTAGTCAAATGTGAAAGGCTGGCTATGATTCAAAGCCATATCTTTTACAATGGGAGCCTGAGACTTCTGAGCAACATTTTTAGTATTGGTTACGGATACCACTGAAGATAACTGTTTTGACTAGAAAATCTGTTTGAAGAGAAACTCTGTCTCAGTTGCAATTTTACCATGAACAGAAAAGCTTTATTCAATGCACTGCTTCAAGCAAATTTTTCAGGCTATTGGACTAACACATTTATTTCCTGTCTCCCAATGTGGATTTAATTGTTGTATCAATTTGATTTTTCTGCCTGCAGAATTGATTTTAGGGTTTGGGGKTTTTTTTGCTATTGGAATGTGACGAAATTGATGAAAAATACAGGATATTGCATGAAAATCCTTGCAATGTTTTGAGAAACAGTCATGCTGACAGTAAAGGCATAATTTTATTGTTAATGACTTGATAATTGCTCTAGTGATGATTTCTATAGTCATCACTAAATTGATCCATAAGCCCATTGTGAAAACAAGAACTCTTTATTAGCTGAAGAAAGGGATAACAAGAATCTCTTTAGCCCCTTTAAAAAAACAAAAACAAAAAAAAAAACCACCAAAAAACCCCAAAAAACACTTATTCCAAAGCCAAAAAATTTGTTTGTACTTTTCTGGCTTTAAAAATCAAAGGCAGAAACAAACTGTAACAACTTAAAGTATGAAAATACATGCACCTTTTCCCTAAAAGACCTAGTTGTGCCTGATCTTGTTGGAGAAGACTTGCTATTTACAAGACTGAAAATTCTGTTAGTCTCACTACATGGATATCTATTGACTTGCTAGCTGAGGATTTTGACTTGTACYCCAGATCAGAGTGTTTTATTCAAAATAAAATGTTTTTCAAGGACATACTGAAATAAATTGCTTAATAGCTATCTCACGTTTAGAAAACAAAATGCTTTGAAGAAAAAGTGCTCTCTAAAACAAACTAGTTCCTGCATTAGCAGACTATACTATGCGCTGTATTTCCTATATATAAGAAAAACATGTATTTTTTGTAATTTATCTTTTCTTATTACTTTGTGGTTTAGAATCTATTGAATGTTGCTGATGGTGAGATTCTGGTATTGTTGGAACACTACTAATAAACTGGAAATAAAAGTAGGGAGTTTATTTTATCTGCACAAATGCAGTTCATTATTAGTTTTCCTTGACTGAAAAGTTGAGAAATTAACATCTCTGAAGGCAAATAATCGTGGTAGCATTTTTCACGTATCTATATGGCTGCCTAACATGATGGAGAATAGTCTCAAACTCTTCTAACAGATAACAGCTTTCACTTTAGAGTGTAATCAGTGATTATACAGAAGAATTGAAGAACGTTGATCATAAAAACAGTAAACACAAAAGCAGTTAAAATGTTATTCTGTTAATTTAAAAAATTTGCAAAGTGCTATAGTAATGGTTTGCAGGGAGCTAGAGTTCTCATTGTGCTCTATGTATGTAGAAGAAGAGAAAGGTGATATTTAGATGATAAAAGTTCAAGTCCTGCAATAATTTGTGTACTAATCAATAAGAAAACATGGAAGATTAGGTGTAGGTGAACCAGACAAGATAGCGGGAAGAAAACCAGACAAGAAGGGGAAATGCTATTGGCTRCTTTTTGGGGAAGGCAGCTGAAGAACAGTGTAGGTAAGGAATTTGTTCAACAGTATGAAGAAAACTCATAACAGAAGGAGGAACTGAGGTCCACCCAAAATGCATGCCTTCAACTACATGTAGTTTTCCCAATAATGTTAAACACTAATGTACTAGTATTTTTTTATGTTTGTTTACATCAAAATCTCTTCCTTTATAACTAAGTAAATTAGGTCAGCTCAAATGAGGATAAGACTATTTGTATTTATCCCCATGCCATACATACAGTGTTTGCAAGTTTGATTATATTTTACAAATAAAATTAAAAAAACTTCTGTGCTTCATTCACTGGTCTATATGCACCAAGAGAGAAGCTTATTAGGAGTCTCTTCAAAGTAAAAGGATTTTTCAAAGCAAAGTGCAACAATAAGAATTTGCCCCTAGTAACCAGCATAAGAATTAGTAGGACAGAGGAGTTGCTTAATCTCTTCTGAAACAGCATTCTGCATTTTATATGGGGCAGCAGCTGCAAGATTTAGGAAGGTATATTTTCAGTAGAACTTGAATCCTTCCTTAACATGAACTATGCCTTTTATGTGTCAGAGCATAAATATTTCCAAAATGAGACAGTTCACTCTACTCCAGGCCAGGGAAGATGCTTTTAGCAAAGCTAGTCAGAATTTTTTAAAGGCTTTTCAAGTTGCATGCTGGTTTTCCTTTCTTYGTACTTCTGGAAATGCATCTCTCTTGACATAGTTTAGAAGCAAGATTGACTAGACTCTTAGATTAGATACACCTTGGTAAAGGTCTGAGGGGTAGGTGGGCTGCATACAGGTGTCATTTGCCTTTATTCTATTTACAGCAACAAAAGTTTTCTAGCCTAGATTTTTCTCTCAATTTTTTCTAGCCTTGTTGCTGTGTAATAATTAAAAAAAAAAAAAAAAAGTCTTATTTTCTAAGAATTGCAAAAGCTGTATCCTTAGTAAATGAAACAGAAGAAGGCGTCAGGTAATATATGAAATAACCTTGTATTTTTCTTATTAGACTAACGTAGGTAAGCCCTGCCATTGTCATACTAATCTGTATGTCTCACTTATAAGAGTCTAGATTTGCAAGCCTAATCATAACCATATAGCGAGAAAGTACTGTTCAGATTTACTCTTCCACATTTAACTCTTCATTGCTGTTAAATTCATGTGTGGGGTTTTTTTTTGGGTTTTTTTGTTTGTTTGGTTTTTTAAGAAAAGCAGAACACATACCTAAAACAACTTGCACTTCCAACAGCAAACTAACTTAATAATCTTGTCATAATAATATTGTCATAATTTTCAACATAAAATTATATGGGCATACACAGGCAACGTCTTAGCAATTTTGCTCTGTCAATTTCTCTACCATTCTTTCAAGTGATTGCAACCTAAGTTTCAGTACTCCTTTGGTGGGTCATACCCTCTTTTATGGAAAAGGAACATATACACCAAAAACTCTTGGCTATTAGGAGCTTTTTTTTTGTGGAATGTCACTTTACTTTAAAAGACAATCTTTAAGTGGAAAAAATGAAATAGGAAAGAATATTTTATAAGTAAATCAAACTGACCTCCTGGTTAATTTGTAAGCATTGAAATGTCTAATAGCATCTAAACATCAGAGTGCCACATTCACGGGACTCTTAGGTTCATGTATCAAGTTATGTAATTTTTGTGCCAATCTGCTATCTAAATGACTTCATGATCATTTTCAGTTTTCCAAATATTTTTTTGAAGTTCTGTTCCCAAGCGAGTACAAGCAGTTGAAAACAAACAAGAGAATAATTTAATAAAGTACCTTGAAAACTGTTTGAGAAGGTGTTTTCCACTATTGGGAGACTTTATTGGAAAAACCATGCTAATTGAGGATACTAAAGATGCAGTTTACAGCTGTGTTGCATCTCTAAAATGATATACCTAAAATATTTTTTTTAGAATGTCATCACCATAATATCAGTTGATGGTTTAGTTAAGCAAGTTACAGAAGCCAAAAATCCACCATTGGCAATAATATTTTTAAAACATGATAGTCTACTTGAGACTTCTTGTGGGTTTTTTGTATGTTCACGCATGCAAGCTTTGAGAATACCTTCAACATAAAAATTCGAGGGAGAGGACAGAGAGCCTACAAAACTGGTGGAAGTATGTGTACTATAGAAAGGATAAATACAAGATGTGATCCTTTATGATTTTGTGTTTGGGAGGGGAAAAGAAAATTGTCAAAACCCCATGCAATTGTAGAGAAGCTGGTTTAAAAAGATAAAATTAAAAAAAAAAAAAAAACAAACCCACACAAACAAACAATTGAGTGAGAATTGCTCACTCAGTGCTTGTCTGAGGAACAGGTCATTCAGGAGGGAAAAGTGAGGCTTGTTCAGAAATGTAGTAGAGAAGAAATCTTTGCTAGCAGGGGTGGGCTGAGGACTACCTTGTGGAGGAGTACGTCTGGAGTGAGATTGGTAGAAGCAAATTTTGTGGGTGTGATATGATTGCTTCAATAGGAATAGCGTTATTGAATAATGCAAGAATCTGAAAGGCCTAAATTTGGGAAGAATTAAAGTGTTCCAAGGATGAGACTATAATTAAATTAAGGTAATGGCAGGAATGAAAGAAATTAGTAGCTGGCAGTGGTACAGTAATCAAGTCATCTGGGAAATGATTATATTGTAATTGATCAATAATATCTAAAACCGATTGAATGATGATATAGTGATGCAGAGGAGCAATGTATAAAACTTTTAAAGTAGAAAATTATTAATGAGGTGAATAAGTTAAGCTCATAAACAGATAATGTAATAAATCAATTAATTACAGGGAATTAAAAATGCTGACAATTAATTATGAAGTCAGATAGGCAGAGAAATGGTTATATAGCTCTTCCATTATAGTATTAATTTAAAAAATGCCAAATATTAATTATTGACCAAATTAATCATACAGGGAGCCATCAAAGATTTAATGTAAATGGTATCCAGTGAAAAGCCTGACCGTATCAGATGTTTTTGGTGCAGAGCAGACAGTTGGGGCTGACAACAGAGAGCATGACTGACTGTACCCTTTAAGCCCCTGACAAGCCTCAGAAGTGTAACTCACCACTTCAAACAAGGTAGCAGAAAAGATGGTACTCATTAAAGCAAGAGTGAGTTTTAAATCCTCTCCTTAGCAAACCTGGTCCTAAATCAATGCAGAAAAGTATTAATTACATCAACATATTCTAAGAATGAATTTTTGGTGAGACATGAGACATCACTTAAACCAATCCACATCCCCAAAAAGCTTCCCAAGTTTTCTTTGAATAGTTGGGCCTCTCAAAATGAGATAGCTGTTCTTTCTCTCTCTACTGTATATTTCTTGGTTCAAGGGACTTAAGCATCACCAAGAAAGCYGAGACCTTCTCTAGAACTAAAACTAGACTCATCACAGTTTCCCCAACAGTGACAAATTYCAGTAAGAAAAAGTGCATCTGTAATGCTTGAGTAGTATCATTTTAACTGTTGTGGTCTCAGGATGTGGCATGGCTTGCAGAATGACCAACTGATACCATTAGGAAAACAGACAAGTTCTTGGGCATAGTTGTTAAGCTTGAGCAATTATTCCAAATCTATACATAAGTTGAAGTTGGCTTTTCCTCTTTAATCTGAAGGGTTGAGTGCCCCAAACTTTGTCCCTATTTTTCCTAATAGTATCACTTCATTTAGTATAACTTTAATTCTCCTTATTCCGTATCTCTGGTAAAGGAAGCTTGGATATGTTTCCGAATGCCAGAAGTGTAACTTTTGGCTTTATTGCTAATAAATTCTTCTTCATCTGAATGGGCTGGAAATGATGTGAAACTGTCCTTTCTGTAAATATCTTGACTGTACTTGCAGCCGATTATAAAACAAATGTTGACACCTTTCTGCTCTTACTTTATTTTCATTTTCCCCTCCATTTCTCCTATGCATGTTCTCCAGGCTGATTGGAAGCTACCTGCCTACAGCAAGATTTTAGAGTAAAAGGGAAATTGTTGTATTTGAAAAATTAAGGTATAAGAAGCTAAATTACTGGTAAAGCAATGTTAGAAYGAGAAATGAATGAAGCTTTTACACAGGTCTGCCACTTTAGAGTCCCCCCCCTCTCTCTCTCTCTCAAATAGAGTCCTACCTGGTTTGGGCACATGAAATTAATGCTGCTAAAATCAATACAGTTTATAGTAGTTTAATTTCTTAGGATGCAGCATATGTAGGAACTGCATTCCATTTGCATGCTTTATAACCGAGTTAGAGAAGAAAAACTAATTTCCAGTTAAGTGTTTGATTGCTGTGGAAATGCAAGATTGACTACAGATTAGGTTATCAGTGCCTGGAGCAGGCACTGGGTAGTCCAAAAATGTAATATTATTGAAGATCTTTGGTGGGGTAAAGTGTGAGGGTTAACTGAGAATGAACATGGTTAAGCTTCTTCTTCCTTCCTGCCCTTCAGATGGACCTTCATTTCACATATGCACAAATAAACACATACGGGAAAGGTGTGTGCACTGTAGTAATAAACTATTCCCAAACCTAGTAATTTTAATTTTCTTTCTGAAATTGTATCTGTGCAATCTTTTAAATATTTTTTCATGTTACAATTTATATTACCAGCCTTTTGGTTTCTGGCTCTTGTTACTGCTTTTCAGGAAAGAAAGAGAGGGGAAATAACATTAATATGTTTGCTTTGGAAGAGAGAAAGCCTGTATAAAAATTCAATATCTGCTCTATTAAACATAGAAGATGAAAGAAAAGATAAGTTTAATATTATACTGACTGACCACCACAGCGTAACCTTTCAAAGGCATCACAAAGTTCTTCAAATTATATACTTCATAGTAGAAAATCATACACTTGTGGAAAGTTGTTGACAAGTATTCTGTGTGATATTTTTAAAGGTAAACTGTCAGCCCAAATTCTACACTTTGGAAATAGGCTGAAGTTGCTAAATAAACCCCAAACCCAGCCAGCAGGAAGATTGGCACTAAGCCTGAAAAATCAATTCCTGTCCATAAATTTCATCTGATATCTATTAGGAAAACCAACAGGAACTAATCAACAGCTTCCTGAGTTGAATGCAAGTACAGACCAAATTAAATTTTCTATATATTACAAAGGATTATCACAGCTTAGTGGGAAGAGCCCAGCTTCCTGGTTTCATTTTTAATGGTTCCATTAAAAGAATTGAATCGCTTTTTAAAAGAAGTGCTTGCTCCTACAAAAGCTTCAGCATATGGATGGTGTTAGGTTGTATATTTTGTGTGGTCTTTATCCCATTTTGCATTTCTTTGTATCATCTTAATTCTCTGTACATGTGATCTTGTCTTACTGTCTGATATTCCAATCTAGAATATATAAAAACAGTTTAGTTGAGAAAATAAAACCTAGATTCTTTCTAACTTGACCTTACAGACAATAATGCTAGCCTTTCATTATAATGCATGTATAAACTTTTCCTGGAGATATTCAACAGAACCTGCACAAGTGCCACAGATTCTGTTATATGCTGTTTTCCTCTCTCCCCAGAATAAGCATTRGGCATTGTCTGGAATCAGTCTACGAGGTCTAGTTTTTGCTTTTAAGATACAGAGCAGGGCATATTTTAATGACAGACATAAAACAGTGGCAAATCTGGGAATGGTTACAAATGCTGTTGGTCTGAGCATTTAAAACTTCCAACATATTTGAAATCGACTTCTCGCATTTGGGAGATGAAGCCATGGAAAAGAGGAACTTTCTCATTCCAGGTTTCTCATTTTTCTTCAATTCTCAGTCACTGAGGTATTACTCATTTCCCTTCCAACCTGAATCAAGGAGCAAGTGTAATCCTAAAAATCTTTTTCACCTATGTTGTGAAGAACTGCTGATAGAAGAGTACTAACTATGTGCAGAGAATTTCGTTTCATGGTTCAGAATTTTGGATGAAATTATGGAATTTGGAGTGAGCTAGACAGGCTTTGGAGAAAAGCAGGTGCACTGTTACTGCCACTCAACGTTTGCATAATCAGAACATGGTATTCAGTCTTTGAAGCCTTACATAATCAGAATCTTTCTTGCCAAACTTCCTTTACCACATCTCTTGGCAAGCAGACGTGTCATCCTTAGGCTAATATCCAAACAAAAAGCGAGCTTAAAACAAGTTAGGTACAAAGGACTGAAGGGAAAGCATGCTTTCTAGTCTAGTGGTCCTCAGAGAAATTGCTGCCGTTATCTTTTCTATAGTATCAAGGGAGCTCAACTACCAAATAAGAATTATCCATTTTACTGTACAAGGAGAAGTGAGGTCTCTCAGGTAATGCAGTAGAGAAGGAAGCACTGACAAATGTCTTAGTAAATCATACATCCTGTGGAGCTTCCTCTAAAATCCTTTAACTTTGATTTTACAAAAATAGTTCAACATAATAATACATACAGCTGTAGTGTTGAAATCAAAGGGATTTTGAGCTTAGTCAAATCAAGAAAAAAGTTACCATATTTCAGTGGAGTAAATCTAGTCTTAAAATGAGAGAACCTACATCAACATTAGTTGGTGTATAGACTAGGAAAAGTGTTATCGCACATCTAATCAGAACAACAACAACAAAATTACTTGTTTTCCCGAGGATGGGCGATGGAATGCTTATGCCAGTAGCAGTTTAAAAAAAACCAAAACAACAACCAAAGCAATTCAACAAAAAAAACCCCAAGCCAAACCAAAACAAACCAAAAAGCCACTTGACTCTATGCATGGTACTTCATGCCAACAGCCTTGAATGGTAGATCCTTTCCTTATCTCTTTGGGGAGAGCTTTTATTTAATCATGGGGCCCAAGAACAGTCTACCACTGATCATTAGAGATTGGAGGCCCAGAGCAGAATGACAAACTGGATATGCACAARGACTGAAGTACTTATGCCTGGTATCAGACACTAGTACTTGCATGGAATCATCTGGTCTATGTTGTTTCTTCAAAACCTTCTTCAAAGATTTTTCTCTCTTTTATCTGGACAGAACAAAATTCCTGGAAGACGTTTTGCTGTTGTTCTTGTGATTTCAGAATAGGATTTGCTGGGAACAGAAACAAATAGTAGATAGGGTATTTCTGCCATGCCAAGAGTTAAAATATACAAAAGGTCTTGGAATATAGTTTTTTGTATTATAAGAGTATGAGCATATCCAGGCTCTCTTGAAGGCCTCATATATTCCTTTTCCCTTCTTCCAGACCCATTTGGTAGGCAACCCTGTCAGAAATAGTGCCTCTAATCTCTGGTGACTTGTCTCCTCCTGCACAAGCCTCTACCTCACACCGTTCTTACAGCTTTCAGAGTTCTGTCCTTTGAAACACAGAAGTCTGTTGAGAAAAAATACCATATTTTTCTTGTCATACTCAATATGTTTCCCAAAGTTACTTGCTATTTCTAGTACTGGTTAGGATAAATAATTTAAATCTCTGTTTACTTTTATACATATTTTACATGCAAATGAAGAATCACCCACTCCATGGCCACCTGCTATTCATTCCACCCCAGCACCTACTCTTTTAGTGTTTGTTATCTGAGTTCAGGTTGTGACTGTCTTTTGGACCTCATTTTAAAATGAAATGTGGAAATAGCAAGCTTGTTATCTCTTAGTATTAAAATAAAATAAAAAACAAGTGATGGATTAACTCCAGTCTGCTAAAATTGTAGGCAGGAACCTGTTCTGGCAAGCAGAGAACATAAAAATACATGCTTGTAACAAACTGTTCAGGTTATCAGTCCATTTTTCTCTTCCCCTTTTTTGTAACTGTAGGTATGATCTCTGCTTTTTTACTTTCCAGATGTTTAGAAAAGTTCTTTGCTTAGCAGCCTGGATATTTTAATTACTAGCTTATTTTTGTGCCAATATAGACTTTATATTAACTATTTCTTCTTCCTTGCTAATACTGCTACTACAGCAAGCCTATCTATAGGCAGCCTTCTGAGCCTTCTTTTTGCAATGGTGAATAAGCAAAGTCTTTTTACATATATATATATATACTGTAGACTCTCTGATCTCCTGACCTGATTAGTTGACTTTGGTGCCTGCTGAGGATGTGTATACCTGGAAGATTTAAATTGATATACACTGGAAGATTCATAGCACTGCCAGCTTGGCACTGAAGCCACCCGTCACATTAGGACCGGAGCTGAACATGAAATAGCCCTAAAAGACTTACAGGTCTGAAGTTCTATGGAAAGGGAAAGAAAGGATAGGTCCCTTTGGTACATGATAGTGACAGGGGCACAGAGTGGCCTTGAATCTCAACTGGAGAGAGACCTAGAAGRGCAACAATATTTCTTCAGTATCTGGTAGAGGATTAAACCATCTGGCATGACATGGTGTGGCGCGCTACTGTACTAGTATCAAAACAACTGAAATTGTTTTCAGTATAGAAACAAAATGTGCGCTAAAGGATGGAATCACTGGTAGTCATGTCTGTTCTTGTATGGGCGGTGTGATGGGGGCTGGTGGCAGCCTAACCAGCATGGCAAATGGGAGCAAAGGCCAAGAATAGCAAAACAGATTTTAAAAGTGAAGGGCTTTATTGAAAAGAGTCGCCCGCCAATGATGACTCCACTGCACAATATTCTGTGTGTTACTGACTTTTAAATAGGTTGAAACGTGGTGGTAGCTGTTAAATTTTTTTGTGTTTTACTGTGTTGATGAGGCAGCAGACTAAGACAGAGTTAATACTGCCTATGTGTGCTGGAGTTACTATTTACTTATAAAAATCAGTGCAATGTAGAGCGTTATAAGTATTTTACTATAGAAATATCTGCAGATTAAATTGTACAGCTTTGCTTTCAAGCTTCTATTGTCCTACTGGTCCTATAAATGTTTATAGTAAGTATACCATGAAAGCAAATTACAAAACATCTGAGAAACTGTGGAAAAACTCATATACAATTCACCTTCTAATAAGTCTGTAAATCCTCTTAATGATCCACAGTGATTCAGGCACTTGTTAATGCAAGAAGCATGCAATAATGGCAGGACCCAGTCATTTTCTTATTGAAAATAATTCCAGATTTCATAGAATCATAGAATAGCCCAGGTTGGAAGGATCAAACGATCATCTGGTCCAACATTTTGTGGGAAAGGAAGCCTAGATGAGATTATCTAGCACCYTGACCAATTGCATCTTGAAAACCTCCAGCGATGGGGACTCTACCATGCCCCTGGGGAGGTTGTTCCAGTGAATGATTGTTCTTACTGTAAAGAATGTCTGTCTTATGTTGAGATGAAACCTCTCCTGGTGCAACTTGTACCTGTAACCCCTTGTCTTCTCCACATGGCTCCTTGTGAAAAGAGAGCCTATGTCCTCTTTGTAGCTGCCCTTTAAGTACTGGAATACTGTGATGAGCCCCCCCTGAGCCGTCTCTTCTCCAGGGAGAAAAGGCCTAACTCCTTCAGTCTTTCCTTATAGGGCAGGTTCTCCAGCCCATTGATCATCTTCACGGCCCTCCTTTGGACCCTCTGCAGTCTGTGCATGTCTCTCTTGAAATGTGGGGACCAGAACTGGACACAGTACTCCAGGTGCAGCCTGAAAAGCACTGAGTGGAGTGGGATGGTCACATCTCTATTTCTGCTAGTAATGCCCCTGTGGATGCAGCCCAGGATCCAATTTGCCTTTGTTGCTGCAGCAGCACACTGCTGACTCATGTTCAGCTTTTTGTCCACCAGGACCCCCAGGTCCCTTTCAGCAAGGCTGCTCCCCAGCCACACAGACCCTAGCCTGTACTGGACTCTTTGGTTATTCTGACCCAGGTGCGGGACTCAATATTTGCCCTCTTCCAGTCATCAGGGACATCCCCTGGTCTGCACCACTTTTCAAATATTATAGATAGTGGCCTTGCAACAATGTCAGTCACTTCTAACAGCCTGGGGTGGATTCCCTCTGGGCCCATAGATTTATGCGGGCTGAGATCTTGCAAGAAGCTGCAGACCAGCCCTTCTTCCAGTACTGGTGGGTTGACACATGCGCTGTTGTAGCTACTTGATCTTGTGATCCAGGGTTCAGCTATGCCAGTAAAGACAGAGGCAAAGAAGGTATTGGGAACCTCTGCCTTGTCAGCATTATTAGCGACTAGTTTCCCTGCCCTGTTTAGTTATGGGCCTATGACTTCCCTGTGCTTCTGCTTACTGCTCGTGTATCTGAAGAATCCTTTTTTTCTTCAACTTGACATCTTTGGCCAATTTTAGTTCAGCTTCAGGTTTGTTAGCCACTTTTGACAGCTACTACGTAGTTTTGTGTATTAATAATGGATAGTTATGCATTCCTAGATAACCACTGGCTATTACTACATAGCTAAACTATTGAATGGCGAATCATTGTCTGAATATGTTAAGCATCAACTTGAATCCTTTTATACTGAATTGGAACAAAAATCACAATTGCTCAAAATATTTTTCAAAAACTGACTAAAGTTCTGATGTTAAAAAATGTTTCAGCAAATGAAACTTAATTTCAGAAGTATATGGTCATTATGGAAAGCAAAGTAAATTTTACTTTTGGGATATAAGATGTTTCAGAGTTAATATTGTTTCAACTGACCTGCCCCAGTCTTTATTTGAKTTTTTTTACTTGCATATGCTTGGCACTCCCATTTCACATTGGGGACAAAAATAAGTAAAGGAGAACCACCCTTGCCCAGCTCAACCTGTGAATTTAAGGCCTTGGAGAAGTAATCAAAGATGCACTAATTTGAAAGTAGAGTCAGTGTCTGACAGGTGAATGTGTACTCATTGTTAATGCCAAGTCATGAAAAAGTAAGCTATCTGCACTCTTTCAGACCTCTGGGGAGTGATAACTGCAAGACAAAACTATAATTTGTTTCCCTCATGGCCTCATATGAGGCCCCATGGCCTCATGTCTAGTAAAAATCCACAGTGGGTCAGACTGGCTGTGACACCAGCAGGCAGTACTGTTGGCTGCAGTGCAGTTGCTGCAGCTCACAGTGACAGACCACGCAAGCCTCCACACTTGTTTCCTTGGTTGCACGTCTTCTCCTCTCTGCAGAGAAGAGGGGGGTTTCAAAAACTTGTTTGTGAGAAATAATCCTTCAGACTTACTTGTTTCTGTGTTTTCTGTTTGTCAATGAACTGAACTGTGTATTTTACTCAGGTTTCAGTTTCCTTACCTTCCTTTCTATTCCTTTTTCCTTCTGAAATTTTATTTCCTTTGGAATGTGTATGGGGCAAATTTGTCTCCCAGTAATGGGTGTTGATCTTATTTCCAGCCTATCCCCCCCCCTTTACCTGTGTACTATATGCTGTCATAATGAGGAAAGGATAAGAGAAAAATGCTCTAAAAATATTCAGTCTTGGTGTTTACATGACATGACACTTTACACCAGTTTTTCAGGAAGTTATTCAACCACAGAAGTAAGATAATTGACTATATTTCAGATGTTAGTAACACATAAAAAACAAAATATGCTGCATTGCTCCTATTTATAGCCAAAAGAGGACAAAGTCTTTCTTAAATAGATGAAACTGTAGCTTTGGTATCCTCCATCAGGAGGAAAACTGTGAGTAAAGGTTGTAATTTTTAAGTCAAAGCCAGATCACATACGAAGACTTCTGCTGTCCTGGGTCACACGTTAGTTGACCCAAAGTCACTTCAAACAGTAGGACAGAGACAAGTATATTCCAAAGAGAAATTTGAAGGCACACTGAAAGCCTGATCTTGACTCAGTGATTCTTGCCTTAGAACAATTGAAYGTACAGCAGCTGGGGTTCAAGGAAGGGAAAGTAAAGAAAAAAGCATTTAAGAGCACCATAGCAGTTTGCCCTTATTTTCGTTGAATCCAGTTGTGTTCCAAATCTTCAAGACTGTAGTCATGTTTTACCTCTCAGAATGGTGTTATTGTGTTATGCGGAACAAGGATTCCATACTCACATTCCTGTTAAAGATTGTAAATTGTTGTGTTAAAAGAATTCTGGTTGATCTATCATCAATAGAAACTGCTTGAAATACTTTTGCATAAACATTTTCAAAGCTATTACATTCTTTCATTTTATTTGCATATTTAATATTGTTTCTTGGAATGGTTTCAGGATGTAACTTTTTTTTGGTGAAGGCTGSACTAGACAAGTCTCTGGTGCTATTTCAGTTTCTGGGTTAATAAACTCTGAACAATTGATCAAATGGAAGGATCAGGTTTGAATTCTTCAGCAAAACCAATGTATCACTCACAACATGGAAAAGGTTAGGAGGGAGAAGCCTGCCAAGCCCAACAGGCCTACTTTGATTGTAAATTGCAGTCCCATTTGCCTTACATCACCTTCTGTAAGACTTTATTTCAAAACAGTCCAGATGTCTCATTATGACTTTTTTCATTATTCAAAATTCAGTTTTGAGGACTTAAATTCAAGAATGCTTGTATTTGTAAGGTAGGTTGTAAGCAGGTCTCCTGCAATTTGCCATGACATCTATTCTTGTCAGTGGGCTGTGCTGGGAAATTTTTTATGAGGATCTTTAAGATTATGCCCAAACCAGGTAATTTCAGTAAAATCTAATCTTAATTAATTGAAGATTACCAGGGAGGAAGAAGAAAAAAAAAAAAAGTGTCTCTTTTGGGTGAAAACGTTCATCAGATTTTTAGCTTTAGCAAATTATGGCCCAAAACCATCAGATAGTTGGTAAAGTACTTCTGCTGCAGTCCTTACACGTAGCATGGAGGCAGAAAAAAGAGGAGAGGTTGGCAGCCATTTGTTATCAGTACAAATAACAGGTATTATAGCATAATGCTATGTTGTTCAAACGCTGATTAAAATTCTTGATGTATTTCAATGTGAGCATCTACAATACTTTCTTTGTAGTTTGGGACCTGCCTTCAATATTACTTTGAATATGAACTTTGATCTCAATCATCAATAACTTCTTCCCCTTCCTCACCTCCCCCCAAATTGCGTTTAAAACTTCACTTCCCCTTTTTGATGTATATGAGTGTTGAAATGATAGTTACTACTGTTGGCAGTACAAACTTAGCAGCATGTCAGGCAGAAGTAGTAGATAAACTGAGTATTTTTTAGAAGAATCAAGAGCATCTATTACTTTGATGTGGTTTGTATTCAGGATTGGAAGCCAATAACACCTTTTTTATGTGTTTAGGCAATTCACGTTGCCAAGACGACTTTGGAAGGAAAAAGTGCTATGTGAATCTTAAGTGTTCAATAATGATTTGCCAAAAGTTAAGGAATTCCATCAGTCTAAAACAAGCAATTAATTTTAGTATCTGAAATTTCATTTCTGAAAATTTATATTTATCAAAGCCACAGTTTTTTCAACAGCTTTCTGTCTGACAACATAGTTTAAAAAAAAAATTACCTAGCCTTGAAAATACGGGTTGCTCAGATCTAGATTCTGATTCTAATATAATTAATTCCTTGTTCTGGTTGTTTATGAAAACTTGCTTTGAGATGGATTTTTCTTAGATTTCAGCATTAAAATTCTCGCTCAGACAAACTGGAGAGCCTAGAAGAGTTTGCAGTTTTTTCTGTTCCTCGGTCTGGGTTTATAATTACATAGATTTTATGAAATGACCAAGAAACTCAGTTAAAAAGTTTAGACACATCAGGAAAGAACTGAGGATTGCAGAATATGATCTGTTTTGCCACTTTCCTAAAATATTTTTATACATTCACTACAACAGTCAGAACTCTTTTGTATAACAGACAATCATTTTTAAGGAAATTAGAATCCAATTTCAACCACTGGATCAAATCAGAATTAAAGGTTTTTAAGTTCCAAGTATTTTCTTTTCTTAGTTACCTCCTTAAAATGGAGAAAATCTCCTTTTGAGGATCTACCACTAGCTTTTCAAGGATTTTCTATTTTAGAAGCTGTTTTGCACTTAGTCCTTCACCAGCTGGTAATGTGCATTTTGACTGGGGAGGCTTTTTATATATGTAGCAAACACCTTGAATATAAATATGGGATTTCTATTTTTGTTGAGATATACAGTAATATGGAACAATTGAAAGTGCAAAAATTGGTATGTAAATTTTTATGTAGTTAAGTAAATACTGCAGCTTAGAGGGTTTTTTGCCTACAGAATAGAGCTCTCTTGGCTTATACTGCATGGTAAGCTTGCAATGAAAAGTCAGTGGTAGCTCTGACCTGCATGAAAGGGCATACAGCAATTATGTTCCTGATGCTTAATAGGAAATAAAACATTTTGAAAGGAATGTGAAATAATGGTTTGTTGAAGCAGGCACAGTTGAGTCTAGATAATTTTAACCAGTCATATTTTTAAATAACTAATCACAGAAGACAAGATAGAGTACAGATTTAGTGGTGGGATTGGTATGTGCATTGACAAAGTTGTTTTGTCTTGCAAAAGAGCTGAAGTAGTAGAGGGCTGAAAGTGGCACATAAACTAGTTCAGATTGGTGGACAGCAGGTAACAGAATGGAGTTATCATCCGGTGTGTCACTGTTATCGTCTACAGAAAATATATTAGACAAAGCTTTTCTTAGCTACCCCTGCGTTGGTCTGGTGATGCAGCTGAGGCGAGTTAATTGCTGAAGTGAGAAATCTAAGATAGCAGCAGCACCTTTTTGCTATAAGGCTAGGCTTATTCTGCTTTATGATTTGTTTGCATGCATGACTTTGCTAATACCTTATAAGTTAGCAGGAAAGGAGTATGTCTATAAAGATCATAATTATAACTTATGGATGTTTTTTCACAAATGTAATACTATATGTAACTTTAAATGTCTGTGAAGAATTGGCAACTTATTCCTCATTTAGTTTTCTTAGGGACAACTATAATGAAGATGCATGCATGCATACAAATATACACAGTAGCATTTCAAAAGCACTGATATAAGTAAAGTGAGCAGAGTCATTCTGAACATGAATGTGTCTTCTTATTTGAAAATAATTTCTAAAATTTGAAGGTTTTTGGCACCAAATATAGCTTAGGCTAAGCAAAACACTTGGTCTTTCCTATTACTTTAAACCTCACACCTGAAAGTCTTATTTCTTGAACCTAGCAGGGATTCATTTCTTTCTTTTAATGAATGAATAAATTGTAGAGTAAAGATTTTGAATAGCGCATTGAAACTTGAGAGTGGTAACAAGCTGGATTGTTTAATTTGAGATAACTAAGCTCACTAGAGAATGCTTATATGGTTCTGTTGTGGTTTAACCCCAGCCAGCAACTAAGCACCACACAAGCTGCTCGCTCACTCCACCCCCAGCAGGATGGGGGGGAAAGGAATTGGAAGGGTAAAAGTGAGAAAACTCGTGGGTTGAGATAAAGAYAGTTTAGTTGGGAAAGCAAAAGCCATGCGCACGCAAGCAAAGCAAAACAAGGAATTCATTCACTACTTCCCATTGGCAGGCAGCTGTTCAGCCATCTCCAGGAAAGCAGGGCTCCATCATGCTTAACGGTTACTTGGGAAGGCAAACACCATCACTCCGAACGTCCCCCCCCTTTCTTCTTCTTCCCCCAGCTTTTTATTGCTGAGCATGACATCATATGGTATGGAATATCCCTTTGGTCAGTYGGGGTCAGCTGTCCCAGCTGACCGTGTCAACTGTCCCCTCCCAACTTTTCGTGCACCCCCAGCCTACTCGCTGGTGGGGTGGTGTGAGAAGCAGAAAAGGCCTTGACTCTGTGTAAGCCCTGCTCAGCAATAATGAAAACATCCCTGAATTATCAACACTGTTTTAAGCACAAATCCAAAACATAGCCCCATACTAGCTACTATGAAGAAAATCAACTCTATCCCAGTCAAAACCAGCACATTCTCCACCCCTTATTCCATACCATTTATGTCATGCTCAGGTCCCACTCTATCCAATACATCCTCATTAGCCACCACTCCCTTTCTCATCCTTTGATACAATACACAGATATCATTCCCTTAGTCTATGGACCACGGCCGTGAAGTGTCTGTAAAATGTCCATAAATGTCCACAAAATGTCCATTGAGTTCATTTAGTCCATGACTTTGGGCTCCGTCTGTTATGGTGGTCACTCAGGTCAGGAGAGGTGGTGTGTTGCGTGGAGTTATTGGGCACCAAAGCCAGCTCAGGTTGGGTCACTGCTGCACTTGCACTGCTTCTTGTAAGGTTTGTCCTCCATTGGTTCAGGTGGTTCCTGCTGTAGTAATTCCTATAACATGCAACTCAAATCATGGGTTACAATAATATAAAGGTATATTCATTACAATCTCCACCCCTGGTCCCTTTGGGCCAGGTTATAGGGTTTAACATTGCAATGAACTCCTCCCCTTACTCCTAGCCTGGCTAGCAACAAGGGGTTCCTGATATAGTAATTCCCATAACGTGCAACTCAAATTATGGATTATTTTCAGTCAGGATTAAATCATCTTGAGGTACATATTGGACTCCCCCATTCTTCTGCATTACCCACCAAGTGCACCCAGGTCCTTGAGCAAAGAAAATCCCATGAATAGGTTTACCCTTTCCTGAGGAAGGAATAATCCAGAGTTACTCCCGACAAGTTCCTTATATGTACTACGGGGATCTTATCTCCTTCCACAGTGTGCAGGGGTTTCGAMTGGGCAAGGCCAGGTYGACTGGCAGATCCTCTAGTGTTAACTAGCCAAGTGGCTTCTGCTAAATGTGTATCCCAGTGCTTGAATGTCCCACCACCCACTGCTCTCAGTGTAGTTTTTAACAGTCCATTGTATCGTTCAGTTTTCCCGGAGGCTAGTGCATGGCAGGGGATGTGATATACCCACTCAATGCCATGCTCTTTGGCCCAGGTGTCTATGAGATGGTTTCAGAAATGAGTCCTGTTGTCTGATTCAATTCTTTCAGGGGTGCTACGTCACCATAAAACTTGCTTTTCAAGGCCCCAGATAGTATTCCGGGCAGTGGCATGGATCACAGGGTATGTTTCCAACCATCCAGTAGTCGCTTCCACCATTGTAAGCACATGGTGCTTGCCATTGTGGGTTTGTGGGAGTGTGAGATAATCAATCTGCCAGGCTGCCATATTGATATTTCAGCCATTGTCCTCTAAACCAAAAAGGCTTTAGCCGCTTGGATTGTTTGATTATGATGCACATCTGACATTCATGGATAACCTGCACAATGGCATCAATAGTCAAGTCCACCCCTCGATTGTAAACCCATTTGTGTGTTGCATCCCTTCCTAAATGTCCTGATGTGTCATGGGCCCATTGAGCTATAAATAATTCACCCTTCTGTTGCCAGTCCAGATCCACCTGAGCCATTTCAATCTTAGCAGCCTGGTCCACCTTCCCATTGTTTCGATGTCTTCAGTGGCCCGACTCTTGGGTATGTGAGCATCTACGTGATGTACTTTTACAACCAGGTTCTCTACCTGGGCAGCAATATCTTGCCATAATTCAGCAGCCCAGATGGGTTTACCTCTCTACTGCCAGCTGGTCTGCTTCCATTGCTGTAGCCACCCTCATAGAGCATTTGTCACCATCTGTCAGTACAGAGATAAAGTACTGGCCATTTTTCTCGTTCAGCAATATCCAARGCCAGCTGGATGSCTTTCACYKCTGCAAACTGACTCGATTCACCTTCTCCTTCAGCAGTTTCTGTGACTTGTCGCGTAGGACTCCATACAGCAGCTTTCGACCTCCGATGTTTTCCCACAAGATGACAGGATCCATCTGTAAACAGGGCATATTGTTTCTCGTTTTCTGGTAATTTATTATACAGTGGGACCTCTTCAGCATGCGTCGCCTCCTCTGGCGACACTCCAAAGTTTCAGCCCTCTGGTTAGTCCATGATCCCTTCCTGGATTCCCAGGCGATTGGGGTTTCCCATTCGAGCCCGTTGTGTGATCAGTGTGACCCACTTGCTCCACGTAGCATCAGTTACRTGATGTGTACAGGGGATCCTCCCTTTGAACATCCAGCCCAGCATGGACAATCGAGGTGCCAGGAGGAGCTGTGCTTCAGTACCAACTACTTCTGAAGCAGCTCAGATCCCTTCATATGCTACTAATATCTCTTTTTCAGTTGGAGTGTAACGGGTGTCAGATCCCCTATATCTCCACCTCCAAAACTCTAGAGTTTGACCTCAAGTCTCTTCGGGCACTATCAGCCAGAGGCTCCAGGTGTGGCCGTTATCCCTGGCTGAGGTGTAAAGCACGTTTTTCACATCTTGTCCTGCCCGGACTGGCCCAACTGCTACTGCATGAACTATCTCCTGTTTAATTTGTTCAAAGGCTTGCTGCTGCTCAGGGCCCCATTTGAAATCATTCTTCTTCCGGGTCACTCGATAGAGAGGGCTTACAATCAGACTATAACCTGGAATATGCATTCTCCAAAAATTCACAACACCTAAAAAAGCTTGTGTTTCTTTTTTGTTAGTTGGTGGAGACTTAGCTGTTATTTTAATGATCACATCCATTGGGATCTGACGATGCCCATCTTGCCATTTTATTCCTGAAAATGATTTCCTGTGTAGGTCTGTTGACCTTACTTTGTTTTATAGCAAAACCAGCTTTCAAAAGAATCTGGATTATTCTTCTCCCCTTCTCAAACACTTCCTCTGCTGTGTTGCCCCACACAATGATGTCATCATGAAGAAAATTAACTCTACCCCAGCACAAGTTCAGTCTAGTCTATTGCTACTAACTGTTAGACATATGTTTCTGATAAGTATTTTACAACTAAAATTGCTGCACTAGCAGGAAGGGTTATACTTCATATTATTTACTGGTTTAAAATGATTATTAATAAAAATAAAAAGCAGCTACACAGTGATCTTCAATAATTTGTTTTTAAAAAAAAAAAAAAAGAAAAATTAAGTTCTCACTTTGTTGTAAATCTATATCTCTTTTTTATTTCCTCTGTGTGCGTATGTGTAAAGCTGTTTAGATAAAGCATTCAGTAGCTAATATTGAGTATTTGCTTGCATAATTTTTGTTTCATAAGACTTGGCATGCTTTTCTACATCCTGAATCACTAGTCTTGATTCAGTCACAACTAAAAATACGGGAGATTATCTTTGCAGGCTGTAACTATACATCCGCTGTCCTAGCTTCAACTGTCCTCTCCTTTCCTTTCCCCCTTTTCTACTCACAAACTGGTTGCAATGAACAGTAAAGATGAAGGACGCCACCTTCCCTCCTCCCTGAGCGAGGACGATGTCTCAATAGGTGTTAAGCATAGTTAGTGCCTCTCAGCACATCATAGAATTGTGCTTTCAGACCTGAGATCTTTCAAAAACAGTGAAAAAGCTGGAAGCATCTCTTTCTGCTTTTACACTATGCACCGTAGCTTATTGTAAGAAAGATGCTACTGTACCAGAAATTCTGGCATCTCAACTAAAAGCAAAGTTCTTCTGGCTCTCATTACAGCTTGCTACTGGACACTGAGAACATTCACATTACACACTGTTAGCCTCTACCCTGTCTGCTGTAATAACCTCCTGGCTTTTGATACAGTAGCATGTCATATGCTATATTAACCAAAATGAAGCACATTTTTTCAATTGATTAATGTTTTTCTAAAGCTGAACTTTCACCTTTTTGTAACATATGGCTTTAGTAAAAAGGCAATAAACTTTTAGCATTTGTTATGACAGGATGGTAAAAATCTATAGTAAAATTTCCTTATAACCGGACAATGGCCCATCAAACTCAAATGTTACTACTGCTAGTTCATTTCTCTTATTTTATGGCTATTCTGTTGTGTTTTGTTTTGTTTTGTTTTTAATGCATCTTCCAGAGCTAAGATGTTTATCCTACATGTATGTGCATCCTGTTSTCATTTGGAAAAAACACTCTGTGTGAGGCATGTCAGATCTAGTTGATAATGTTTATAATTATTGCAAATGTTTTAAATTAGTGAGTTTAGAAAGCATAGATACCTTAATACATATTGAAAACATTAAACTCATCTGTTATTCACATTTTAAATGTTCATGTGTACACTTACTGGAGAGATAGGAAGGGTATTTAAAAGACAACAGAACAACTATTAATCAGTTATTACACAACTGTTTAAATCCATGCTTAGTAGAGGATACAATTTAATCCTTGTTGTCAATAAAATCTTTAGACAAGTAGTGACTTATAAGTAACAATTGATGAAGGATGTAGTGATTTTTTTGTTTGTTTGTTTGGTTTTTTTTTCCTGATCTGAAATACTTGTATTTTGTGAAATAGGAAACAAATGGTGCAGAGGAATAATAGTATCGTAATATATAATTTACTGAAATGCAATGCTCTAGTTTAGGGAAGTATCTGCTGATAGATAGATAAATTGTTTTTAAGGTTCTTGCTGAAGAAATTCCTGAAGCATGTGATGTGAACCACAGCCTGCCATGACTGGGTCAAATCAGTAGTAATAAAATGGCTGAAGCCAAGGAGATCAACATGCGGAAAATATTTGGAAGAATTAATTATCTCAGCGGCAGAATAGCTATCAGATATTAATGATATTCTTTAGCACCCGTCTTGGACATGGGAAAGCAAATGTCACAAAAATAGTAGACTGGGTAGCAGAAAGAAGCAGAAAGGTGGTTTTGTTCAGGAGAGAGTCCTAAGTTAGATCTGGACCAGTCAAAAGGAGTTAGCTAGTTATATGGCAGAAAAGACCATACTTCTTCCTTCCAACCTACTGTGAAAGATTAGAGGAGAAACCGTGAACAGGAAAAAATATCCTGGACTCCTAAATTCTGAAGGACTGAAGCATGGCGGGTGCTCTGGTGCAAAGAAATAAAAGCAGATATTTGATCACTTAATAAAAATCTGCATTCAGTTTATGCTAGGCAAGCTAAGGAGTAGGTATGGGACCCTTTGAGAAGGCCATGCTTCTGGCGTGGCTTTGAAAAAGTAATCAAACTGAACAGTTAAAAATATCCAGCTAATGTTGAGGCATTCAATAAAGTGTTTCACTGAAGTATGTTACAACAGTGTTAACTTTCACATTGACACCGAAAAGGTAATTTTGCTCACTGAAAAGCTGTTGTTCTTAAATTAAAATTTTGCTTTGAAACCAACAAAAATATCATATAACAACTCTTTAAAGTATTTTACAATTAATGTAAGAGGTTGAGTCCAATTTCATATTTGCTGCACTTTCTCTTGGCATAAAGGTTGAATTTAATGATTTCACCAATATATACAATCTCCATATCAACTCCCTAATATGACATGACAGCTCACTGGAAAAATTCCTTGGAGAGAAATGCTACAGAGTATTAGAGGATTAAAAAAATAAAATGATTGACTCAAGTTGACAGACCAGTTATTTTTAAAACAGCTTCAGATAAGTTTTAAAATGCAAGCAATGCCCTTGCTGCCAAAACCTGTCCTATGCTAGTTATTTCAGGAATATGAGTGGCTTGGTTTCTGTTCTTTATCAAGACATTTAATTCTGACATTTTCCATTTTATTTAATAAAACTAAGATTTCAGAAAGGTATATTTCCGACCCTACTTGGATCAAGTTCTTCAAGGGGTAATCTGGACTGTTAAAAATTATGTAACTTTTGGCAGGGTTCAAATTTACAGATAGAGATTTCCCTATGGCTGATTTTACAGAATATATCAACTTTTCCCTAATTTTAGCTACATAACACGTCATTTTGCATCTCTTACCTCAGGACAACATCTTGCCCACATATACAAGCACACTAAAGAAGCCTTTCTTAGCCAAGACAATAGCTATATGTACAATTTCACTGAATACTGAAAGCCATGGGGAAGTTAGTATTTTAGGTTGAGGGTTTGGGTTTTTGAGGGTTTTTTCTGGTGTGGTTTGTTTTTTTGTTTGTTTGTTTGTTTTTTCTCCTCCCCCACCCCCCAAAACCCAGGGACTGAATTCACAGAAAAATTCTGCTTACAAGAAAGTTTATGGAATAAAGCCACTGTTGTAGTTGTTAGAGGTGATTTCATTAAAAAATTATGGCTGATTTGGTTGGACAACCTATGAAGAGATAAAAGGTAATTTGTTAGTGATATTATTTATGACAAATGATTTGCCCACATTTTAATGATGCTATTTAATCRTTACTTATACCCTGCCTTAAAATAGGAACTTATGAGTCTCTGGAGATTTGTCTTTTCGTTTTGTTGCTTAAAGTTTTCCTGTAGTTGTAAATGGCTCAATGTGCTCCAGGAACTGTGATGTAAGACTGTTCCTTTATTTTTGCATAGCACATAGTGTGAGGAACTCCTTGCTCATGTTGTTTTGTTGTTTGTTTKTTTTTTTTTTCCCCTCTTTTCTTACTGCAAATGTGTTGTGGTGTAACCCCAGCTGACAGCTAAGCACCACGCAGCCGCTCGCTCGCTCCCCCCACAGTGGGATGGGGGAGAGAATTGGAAGAGTGAAAGTGAGAAAACTCATGGGTTGAGGTAAAGAGAGTTTAACAGGGAAAGCAAAAGCCGCGCACGCAAGCAAAGCAAAACAAGGAATTCATTCACTACTTCCCATCGGCAGGCAGGTGTTCAGCCATCTCCAGGAAAGCAGGGCTCCATCACGCGTAACCGTTACTTGGGAAGACAAATGCCATCACTCCAAATGTCCCCCCGCCTTCCTTCTTCTTCCCCCAGCTTTATATGTGGCGCATGATGTCACACGGTATGGAATATCCCTTTGGTCAGTTGGGGTCAGCTGTCCCAGCCGTGTCCCCTCCCAACTCCTTGTGCACCCCCAGCCTACTCGCTGGTGGGGTGGGGTGAGAAGCAGAAGAGGCCTTGACTCTGTGTAAGCCCTGCTCAGCAGTAATGAAACCATCCCTGTGTTATCAACACTGTTTTCAGTACAAATCCAAACCGTAGCCCCATACAAGCTACTATGAAGAAAATTAACTCTATCCCAGCACAAAATGGTAGGAAAAAAAATGAAGCTGGTTCAGAGAGCTATCTTGCAAAAAAGGACAGATCAGTGACTGGACACTTTCAGTTGTCTTAAATGCAAATTTCTTTCTGTCATTCTTCTATGTGAGCTATTGCTGTAAAATGTCTGGCATAACTGTGGAAGAGAAATGTGTCCAAGAAAAGAAATTAAAAGGCAGCGTTTTTTGATACATCTGCATTATGAACTCCCTATAACATCCTGGGCACTCTTTTCCTATTGCACTTCTTTTAAGCTTCTGCTTTTTAGTAAATCTTGAGTTCAGACTATTTGGTGCCATATTCCAGCTGTTCCAGCACAGGTGAACTGAGTGGGAATGAGGGCTGGGAACCTGTCCTTTTAGCAAACTACACTTGGCATTTTGGTTGCCTGCAGACATTAAAGGAACAAGGAATGACACTGATGTCTTTAGCAGGCAGCAGGGTACCTCTGTCCTGGCTTTGCCCTTCTAATCAAGGACTCTGCTGGGCTGCTGCTACTCTGAAGAGGCTGCCGCTTCCACTGCTCAATTTCCTTTCTCTCTAAGTACCCTCGCCAGCACTGTGCATATCCCTCCCTTCACCATTTTTAGTTAAGGAGCTGCAGGGACAATGTTGTCATCTTAAGGCTTCACAGCAGTTCAGGCCGTTTAGAAATTCTGCTAGTTGTTCACCTGGCACCATTTAATAGTTCTGGGATATTTGATGCAAATCTAAATGGAAGTCTAGTTTTTCCTCCCTTTTGTCATTTGGACTTTAAGTTTTCATTCACTCAGAGTAGGATCTGGCCCACTGTATAATTATTGGCAAGTTTCAAGTGTACACAGATTAACTAATTGTTTTTGACAGTTTATTCATGCCGTGGGTCTGACCCATGCTAAAATACCTGCATGTGCTTATGCATGGCTGGGAGTCAGGGTACTCTCTGAATAAACGTGAAGGTCTGAACATGACCTCAAGAAAAGCTTTTTCTTTGCTTTGCATCATGCTTGGTCTATCACTGTATTCATGCTGGCTTAAAGACGGAAGATGCATCTCAGTGTTTTGGAAAGGTTGACTCAACTGAATGATTTCCAGAGCAAAAATGGGGTACCCATGCTACACCAACGCAGCAGGGTAATGCTGTGCATGGCCACGTAATGAAAACACAAGCCAGAGGTAGTGCCTGTAGTTGCAATGTTGCTTTTAGTTACTTGCAGTTTGCCATGCTATTTGTAGGGCAGCAAAAGTACATAGTCTTAACATTTCAGATGGTTTTCACTATGAAGTGTAGCTAGAAGTTACTAAAAAAAAATTATCTCAGCATCAAAGTAAGGCTCACATCTTTGCTGCTGCAGAAAACAAACAAGCTCAATGTCTAATGTTCTTGCAGTCCACAGCAATGCAGACTAAGCTAACTGCCTGTGTTTGGTTTTGTTTGTGTTTGTGGGGTTTTGGGGGGTTTTGTTGTTGTTGTTGTTTTTTGGTTTTGKTTTTTTTTTCTTCCCCAAGAAGGTACCAAATTCCTTGCTAGTATAAAGATGGCTGGTGTTCCTCCAGTCATTTTGGCATAGCAGACAGGACAGTGAAGTCCTGTGTTCCAGCAGCATCCCTTTTCACAATGGTCCATTCTGGCTTATTTTTGGGCAACGGTTCAGAGCAACTTCAGAGGTCTTATTTCAGCGTGCCTGAATTCGTATGCCAAATATGAAAAAGTAGAGTGGTTCTGTCCCTAAATTACTGCCCAGGTAGTGAGTCCTATTTATTGTATTCTGCATAAATAGCAGAAGCAGGGTCGAGGTAATGAATCATTTGGCATCCTAAACAACCCCCTGCCATTGTCTGTTATCTTTCTCTGTAATGACCCTCAGATCCCTCTTTCCTCTGACATGCACTTCTTTTTGGGCAACATAGCCACCAAACTTGGTATATTAGGTCCTGTGGCAGGTACTGCTTTCACTTAACCCTACCTTTGTCACATACCAAATTAGTTCTTCAAAAATGCTGGAATAACTAGTGTGACATCTTTTTATAGTAGAGCTGTATATTCTGTTTCATGCTGAAAATCTTTCTTTAGAGGTGGAATATTTATGATTAAGTTCCTCCCTTACCTAATCCCCATGAAACCTTGCTTAAATCCTACTGAGCTCCAGTTATTACTGTAGCTCTCAGTGTTTTGGGGTTTTTGATTTGATAGTTTTGGATTTAAAAATGAAGTGTTGAGTGGGAAGGAAAATGCTATTTGGAGTCTAACTGGAAAAATACATTTTTTTTTTTATCAGCCGTTCCGAAAGATGAGCATTTTCTAGCTTTAGTTGTTGAGGCTGAAAACCACTGTGGAGATAATAAAAACTCTACCTTTTTTTCTTACCCAACATTTAATGAATTGCATCTGTTCAACAGTTAGGGAATCTGTTATGTTAACCAAAACTTGTTTTCTGGGGACTGTTTTTGAAGATCAGTCTGCCATAGCAGTTATCACAGAACTTGTGTGCCTAGAAAACACTGAATCAGCATGCAAATCTATCATTCTGCTGAAAAATGAAGTGGGAGCTGAAGAACCCTTTGAAACAGCACTATTATTCACCAAAGCATAGACTTTGTTGCCAGTACTCTTACCTTTCCTGTAGTGATTTCTTCTCAACATGAAGGGAACAATTGTTATAATTTGCTAGTTCTTATTTTGCTTCTTAACTGCCCTAATCTTAAATGGAATATAGTCATCTGCTTGACTGACCCATCTTCCTCTCCCAGTTTGAAAATGCTATATATAATTTATGACTCATTGAATATGCTAAATCTTGTGGTTTTTAAAACTGTATTCATGGTTACTGCTTTGGACACATGTCTAGATACAAACATTTCACTGCTGAATGGTAAGAGGCAATCTAATGAGTAAAATTATTTGAGATCACTTAATCAAAGATTTCTAAATATGGAATGTGTCCAATTTTAAAAACAAAATGATAAACTATGGGGGAAAGGTAAGATACTGTTCACAGAAAACTATAGCCATTATGATTTTTTGAAGCATTCTATCAATCTAGAAATATCTATACACTGAGAACACTAAAACCAGCAGCTGTTCTGTGTTTGACTTTTGAAGTTGACTCTAGTGACTTATGATGTATTGTTTCACCAAATAGAAAGCTATTGAAAAGCTCTACGCATTTACACAGCTCCCTCCTAAGTTATGAATCCACGTAATTTGCTATTAGCTTCTGCATATAGCAGGCAGTCTGAGAACTGCTACATCTGTGCCCATCTGCATGAAACTCCAATGGAAAGAAATGAGTGTGCAGAGGTATGAGTGACAAGGGATTATAAACATTAGAGACTTAATTAAACCACAAAAGCTCCTGCAAGGTTCAGGCTGGTAAACGTATATCTTACTTTGCTGAACTATGATAGGAAAAATTATTCTGGTTGCCTAGCAACTACATTGCACAAGCTAACTCAGTGGAAAATCTTTGGGTTTGATAGCAAATTAAAAATGGACTTTTCATGTGAAGAGAATAAAATTTCTCCAGAACCTTTAGTCAACTGACAAATTCATTGCATGTTATTACAAATTAAAATGGCAATGGGTCTAGGAATATTTTGTGGGAAATCGTAGATAGTCAGTATGGCTTAACATCTTAGCAAAAATGATGAATTGGCTTGTAAGAACAGAGTACTAAGTGCATCCAAAGCACACAGTGTTGATTTGTGGACGAAAAGCAAAGACTGAGAATCCTGGTGAGAAAAAAGGCGATTTTAGAAGATCTTGTTTACAACTTCCAGTGTATAAGTGCATTTTCTACACCCATGACATGTTCATTTAGCAATTCTTTTGCAATTTAGCCTTGAATAGAGAAGGAAGGGGAAAATGCTAGTGAATTCACGTTTTCAAAGATCAGCTTCAGAAAGGTATATTGCAACAGCCCAACTCTGTCAATTGCTGAGCACACACCTGCAGCAGAACCTGCTGCTTGCCTGAGCTTCAGAGCAGTTCCCTATGTCCTTGAAAAAGCAGCAGCACAGGCTGTCCCAAAGATGCACGGTGCTGTTTGTATCGTGCTGGGTTAAAGAATATTATGATCAGAGGGCTGGAGCACTTCTTCTGTGAAGACAGGCTGAGAGAGTTGGGGTTGTTCAGCCTGGAGAGGAGAAGGCTCCAGGGAGACATTATAGCAGCCTTCCAGTGCCTGAAGGGGCCTATAAGGAAGCTGGAGAGGGACTTTTTACAGGGGCATGTAGTGATAGGACAAGGGGTAATGGCTTTAAACTGAAAGAGGGTAGATTTAGATTAGATATAAGGAAGAAATTCCTGACTATGAGGGTGGTGAGGCACTGGAACAGGTTGCCCAGAGAAGTTGTGGATGCCCCATTGGATGGGGTTTGAGCAACCTGGTCTCGTGGAAGGCGTCCCTGCCCATGGCAGGGGGGTTGGAACTAGATGATCTTTAAGGTCCCTTCCATCCCAAACCATTCTATGATTCTATATTACATTAATATAATGCTCATAGCTGACATTGCATCTACCACAGGTAGCTTTCTTCTGGTTCTTTTTCTTCAGAAGACAGAGCTTTCTTACTGTACAAGCCCTTTTCCCATCCAGTGCAAACCAGGAATGTTTGTTTGAGTAGCATCCTTTCATAGCTTCTGCTGTTGCACATGGTAATCAAATTCATGGTGAGTTTAAAATTGTTTTATCCATGGACAGAGTATATCAACAAAATTACTTTGGATCCTACTGTGGGCTCTAGGAGATCTAAATGTGGGAAGATAATATGAGGTTCTGCACACTGAAGTAGATCAGGAACAGTAGATCAGAGACTAGTTAGGACACCTGCAGCACCCTATARCAGGGGACTCTAGAGGATTGTCTGAAGTGGCTGTCTCTATAACAGTGACAGCAGGTTGTGGCCAGTGAGCCCGTGAGTGTGTGAGACCTGTTCTCTGCCTCCCCTAGCCCCCCAGATTCATACAGCTCATGGGGATAAACTGCAACACTGCTTCAAGCTCCATCAAATTGTACTACAAGTCTTCTAGATCTTCTAGTGGAGATTCATTTTTGCAAGGTTGCTGTACATATAACACTGTTTTATCAAAAAAATTGGCTTCTACTGAGTTTATTGGTCTTTGTTTTGCTTCAGGGAAGTTTGACCTGTGGCTTGTGAGCAGGTAGGGCTGAACTCACCTAGCAATGTAGGGGAAAAGCTCACTGTGCTAGTACTCCTGTCCAGAAGACAGAAACAACACTCTTCAAACTGTAACCCAATAACAAGGTAGCATATTTCTCTGCATTACAACGTGTTCTCTCTGCTAGATTGCAGCCTTTAGCTCCTACAACCATTCCTGAAGTCACAGTTACTTCTGAAGGACCTGTTCTTCTGGCTGAATTGTAGTCATGGCGTCTGCAGAGGCATGAAGAAATACATGTACTTAGTAGAGTGATGGTGAAAATTAGGCATATAGAGATATGATTATGATGAGATAAGACATAACTCCTAGTCATATGAAAATTCTGGTATAGGGTTTGTTTTGGCAAGTGTGCTGCTGTCTTCCCTACCTCTGTTTGTTTTGCAATTTAATATTCAGTTAAAAAATAAAAGAATTTTAGAGTTGGATTTTAGATATTATCTGATATTTTAGAACAGTTAACAGAGAACAGCTCAGCTAGTCTTCTTTCTGCTCAATGTAAAGAGCTATTATTGCAAGCCTGTGTCTATATACCTTTTGATTTTAAACTGAACAATATTCCTCTTTCTTACCTGATATGATGTCTGGAGCAGCTAGTGTGCTCATAATGACTTACATGTTTCAGTCAGTGGATGTCGGTAATGTTAATAGCAAACTTAGTCATGCAATTAAGACAGTTTGTAAAATGCTTTGGGGGCCTTTGATACAGGTACTTGAAGCATTACAGTTTATCTTCCTTGCAGATTCCTAGTCAGAAAGAAAACACAAATATTTTTACTTTGCAACATTTATTTGTTTTTAAAGCATGAGGGACTGTTATTCTTTATCTTAAACCAATTTGAAATTTAAAGTAGCAATCCCTCCTAGCAAATAAGTATTTTAAAAAAATGTGCAGTTCACAAGCTGATAAAAAGCAGAACTGACTGTACCCATGTTAAGTTGCAGATAATCAAACTGAATGAGCTTTTAGTAATTAGATGTGTCTGTTCTTATATGTCTTATCACCTGCTTTAAACAGTCAGGTTCATCACAGAATCACAGAATACATTAGGTTGGAAGGCACCTCTGGATGCTATCAGGTCCTGCCCACCTCTCTTGAGCACCAAGGTGAGAGGAGGGGGAGGAGGTGCTGGAGCAGGTATTTTCCTGCAGCCCCTGGAGAGACCCCGGTGCAGGGAAAAGTGTGAGGAGGAAGGAGCAGCAGAGAGGAGCTGTTATGGACTGACCACAGCCCCCCATTCCCCCTGCGCTGCTCGGGGTGGAGGAGATAGAGGAGTTGGGGATGAAGGAGTGAAGCTGTGCCTGGGAAGAAGGTTGAGGTGGGGGAAGGTGTTTTAGTTTTTTTGTCTTTGTTCACCATCCAACTCTGTTTTAATTGGCAATAAATTAAATTCATTTTCCTCAGGTCAAGTCTGTTTTGCCCATGATTGTAATTGGTAAGTGATCTCTCTGTCTTTATCTTGACCCCCGATGAGCTTTTTCTTCTTATTTTCTACCCTGTCCTGTTGAGGAGAGGGAGTGAAAAAGAGAGAGTGGGGGTGTGGCAGCCAGCCAAGATCAACCCACCATAACACTACTCCAAACAGGATCAACTTCAAAGTCACATTAGGTTGCTCAGAGCCTTGTCCAGTTGATTTTTTTTTTTTTTTTTTTTTTTTTTTTTTTTTTTTTTTTTTTTTTTTAAAATCTCCATTGAGTAAGATGCCACAGCCTCTCTGGGCACCTATTTCAGTATTTAACTTCTGTCCTTGCAAAGAATACTTTTCTTTCAGCACACTTTAACTTCCAGTCCTTTACTACAACATAATCATTTGGAAGGACCCAAGCTAATCATTTGGAAGGACCCAAGCAGGATTCAAGCAGAATATTCTTATTTTCCAAGACAGTCCTATGGTGCAACTATCAATAATTGCTTTCGATTACATACAACGCAAATGGGGGCTTTGTGCTGTCTATGCAACCATATTTAAAAATCTCAATTTTCCACTTTGTCAGAGAGTAATATCATCTTTGGCTAGAAATTTCTTCCTAAATTGGCTTTCCACCCTAAACAAAATCAAAACATTCCACACTTTAAGTCTCTGGGTTCCCTGTGTCTTCCTTCTATTCCTCCTCCAGCAATTCCCTCTCCAAATACAACACACGCAGGCCCAGTGCTTTTCTTTTGAGGGTCAGAGTGACAGTTAAACCAAGGAAATGGGACAGTTTCATTGGAAAGCAAAAAAAGGCTGGCTTTGACCAGAAGTTCTGAACTTAGACTCTTTCAGTGTTTTATTTAGCATTTCACAGTCACATGTAGCGTTAAACAGTCTGTTCACCACATGCTGCATCTTGTTTATGGTCTGAGTAGGTGGACTGATCTTCAATCCCTGCCTCCCTGACTATGGTTGCATGAAATCTGGTGAACTACATGTGAGGCAATCTATATATCCTTTGTAGGTTTCCCTGACAGTCAGACAGAGGTGATGAAAACAGATCATAAATGTGAGAAGGATCTTGTTAGGTTTTTACCTGGGTTTTGCCAAACATTGAAAATAAAGTGGTAAATTTGCTCAACTTGTGGTTGAATATCAGCAGGGCTCTGYCTCCTAACAGCCAATGAAAATCCAATTAAAAAGCACTTTATAAGAAATTGTATAGTTTATAAATAGAGGCAACCTAACTTCCAGTAACCTTTAGAGTTTAGAATGATACTACTAGATACTTTTTTTAGACTTACTGGAAAACTGGTTTGAAAACCATTATTTACAAGAACAGATAAACTTTAATTTGTGGGAATTACATCCTAGAACTGTAGCTCTGTCTCTTCAGGATGAGCACCTGAAATCTAAAGTTCATTAAATCCAGTACTAAAGCTGGAAGGTATGTAAAATATACTTGCGATTGGTTCAAGGAGCAAGGCGATTCTTGAATTGCAACCCTATATCAAATTAGGAAAAGCTCTGAAAATGTATCCTTCAATATTCAAGGGAAGTGGTGCTGTGCAGGAACATTTAGACAGTTATGGGATAAAACTAAAGGCACTGAACTTAAAGTAGACTAGAGCAAGATGACTTTTTGCATCTTACTTATTTAGGCCGGTGTCCTAGTGCTGAAGTTAATTGTGACTTAGTCTTTGAGGCACGACCCACCGGGAGAGGCTCAGGGAACTGGGCTTACTTAGCCTAGAGAAAAGGGGAGTTGGGCTGCAAAGGGAACATAATAGAAGCCTTCCAGTGCCTACGGGGAGGTTATCAAGAAGATGGAGTCAGGCTCTTTACAGATGTGCATGACAGGAAGACAAGGGATAATGGATATAAATGGAAAGAGGCAGAAGTTCCAATTTAAGGGGTGGGAAGAGCAGGAATGCCATGAGGACAGACAAGTGTTGGAACAGGCTTCCCAGACATGTTATGGAATGTCTGTCCTGGAGGTTTTCAAGACCAGACTTCATAAAGCTCTGAGCAACCTGGTCTGACCTCAGAGCAGACCCTGATTTGAGCATAGCTGGACTAGAGACCTCCTGAGGTTTCTCCAGCCTGAATGACTCTGCAATTCATTATTGATTCTGTCCTGGCTCTTCTCTGGTTAAATAGTAACAGATTTTAAAGAAAAAATAAGTGCTTTAGGATGGTTTCTAATATTTTTCTTCATATGGGAATTAGTTTTGTGGTTGACTTGCTACCAGGGCTGAGGAGCTGTGCAAATGTGCAGCTCTCATTAAAAAGTACTATAGTATAGTTTTGCTGACTTAGTCATTCAGACACATACTTATCCCATTTAGTTGCAGCCAGAGTTAACTAGTATCTTGTACTGTGCTGCTTTTTTATAAGCTCCCTTTCACAAAGGCTGTGTGAAGGACTGACAGTTTTGGAGTCAGTTCTCAACAAAATTCAGAGTTCTAGTAATTAAAGTAATCTTGCATGCTGAAATGAAAATCTGAGAGGAGTCATCCTGGACAGGAGACTGAATCGAGACTGATGGCATGCAGATTTCATTCAGTCTGAAACAAAAGGTTTTGTCTTTGTGCACTTGTAAGTAAACAAGTGGAGTGAGGGATAGATTTACAGGAGACAGTGGTGATGGACATAATTTGAAACAAGAGAAGTTTGGACTGGATATACGGAAAAACTTTTTCACTGTGAGAAGAGTCAAACAGTGGAAGATGTTGCCCACACAGGCTATACAGCCTTCATACTTGTAGGCTTTCAAGGTCTGACTGTCTAAGGCACTGAGCAGCCCAGTCTCATCTCATAGCTGACCAAGTAGGAGGTTGGAGTAGAGACCTCAACTTAAGGTTGGGAATAACATCAGTCCTTCCTACTGCACTATCAGTGGTCAATGTAGGTGACAAGCCATTAAGTGTCATGTTATACAATGATCTGGACTCAGGTGGTTTCACGCACATCTGATGACACTGTCATATTTCATTAAAGAAATTATTTGGAGCAAGAATGGGTATCACAGGTTTTCTAGCTGCCAAGTAAGTGTGCTGGGAGTTAGAATAAATATTAAGCTGTGAAGTCAGTCTCTCTGGCTTTATTGGCTTTACTATTTGAAAAGAATAGGAAAACCAAGAGTGAGAGCATGTTATGTTGGCTATCTAATAGTGGCATGTTTAGAATACACTAGATATGTCCTGTTTTAGACTAGGAATTTGAACTCCTTCTTACAAGACAAAATGATCCCCCCCCCCCCTTTTTTTTTTTTTTGAGAGCAAGTAGTATCTCTGTCCAACTTATGCCGAGACCCTTCCTTCTCCCCCCCACCCTGTTTTACAAAGGACCATCCCTGATAAACAAGATCTGCTATTTCTTGTGGTTCCATATGAGTTTTGTTTACCATGCATAAAAAGGCCATATTTGTTCCAGTCTTGATGTTTTATTTCTAATACCAAGAAATCTGAGGACTTAAAGTAGAGAAAAAAGAAAAAAAGAAAAAAAGAGAGGGAAAAAACCCAACAACAACAACAAAACAACAAACCAAAAAACCCAAACAAATCCACAACCCACTGTGAAAGATTGGTAAGAGTAAAATATTATAGAAATGCTCATAACAAAATAGAATTATGTAAAAGTGTCATTGCAGGAAAACCATGGAATTGCACAGCTGTAAGGGCAGGACAAATTAGCCTACATAAGGTTTAATAGCAATCATATATATACACACACACACACACACACGTGTATGCAAGAAAGAAACATTCTGGGGATTGTGCCTGGGGTACATTTAAAGAGGTGGTAGTGGTGGAAACATCAGGTTCAAATGACGCCCTACATGTGTAACCCTGCGGTGCAAGTTACAGTATCTGCAGTTCATCAGCTCAGTAATACAGGAGTGCAAGGAATTTTGATTGTTTATATTGATTGTTATTTTATCAAGTGTTACACAGATTAATAAAATAGTCTGCTATAAAAATTATTTAATCAACGTACCTATTTAGTGGTGAAATGGTTGGAAAACAGTAAAACTGAAAGTAAGTAACTGTGAGGAAAAACATCTTAGCTAAGAACTTGYAGTAAAGGATTACCTAATCAGAAGGTCTCGCCTGGAAAAGTCTGCGATCCRTGTATTGAGTGAACAGTCTAGTCTGAACATCAGCAGCAGTATTACTATTCTAGGAATGTCAATACCCGAAAGAAGTTCAGGCAAGTCTCTGTTGACCAGATTTTCATTCCATGTCACCAATGCTGTAGGTCAGAAAGGTTGTTAAGCTTCATTCGTTTATTGCATAAATATTACTTTGAACTAATTGAATGCRCTACTACTTTTAGTGAAAACTCTTTTATGTTACTTAGCCCGATTTGAAGGAGTACAACACAGCCTGAATCATGAATCATTTGAAATGATAGACTGCATCTATTCAACTTAGTACAAATACTGTGAAGACTGAAATTCTACACTAACCATGAATACGAACAACTTGATAACCAGAAAAATATAAGTTTGATAAGGATAGTTACTCTTACACTCAATCTTGGAAAATAATGCAAGTATAGTATGTTTTAGTCTCTTTCATCCTTCCCTATGTTATAGTCTGGTTTGATGGCATTATAATAGTGAGTGACATAGAATATTTATTAGTTAACAAACACACTGAAGGACTCGGGTGAAACTGAAATCAGTTTTGTAGTATGACATACACTCTTGTAATGGGAAACTGAAGATTTTTTGTTTTGATGAGTTCAAAGCTTAATCACGCAGACGTTTTTTATAGTGAAATATTGCATGTGTGGTTCTGAGCATGATAATGAAAACTAACCCCAAGCATCCATCATTAGACCTTCAGATGAGAACATGGGATTTTTTTCCATATTAGCCATTAGTCACCAGGAAGTGGGTAAGCATTCCCAAGCTAAATTCTGTCTGAATCACTTCAAACAATTTCAGTGTGTCTGATGAAATACCCTAGAAAGAAATTTGTGTTGACATTGAAACCAGACAGTCATACTGAAGGTTCAATGGACATCAGCTGTCTGATTATTTTGCCTTGAGCCGCATGCTCCCATTTTATTTGTGGGATTAATTTGTCATGTAATGTCAGTCCTTATTCAGTTTTAGTCATGATTTGCCAAGTTTAGTGGGGTTTTTTTTGTTTGTTTTTGTTTTTTTTCCTAACTTTACAAAGTAGGTATAGTTAGAAATTTTGAATGTGATGGAATGCAACTTTCATCCTATCCTATTCTGCATCTCAACAGCACTGAGTTCAAACCTGCAACTTGCATGAACTGGAGTGAAGCGGCAGCTAATACTATATTGATTCACGAGTACAATTTCCAATACAACAGAATCATGAGAAAGCAGGGACTAGATAGACAGGCATCGGTCGGTTGTGACTCAAGGGTGGTGGATGGTAATCAGAGGGAAATGTGCAGTGTTTGCTGCAATTCAAAAAGCCACTGAGTCGACCAGCTCCAGGACTGGAAGTGAGACCTGCCATAAGTACACAGTGCGCAAGGGGGAGAGATTCTGTACAAAAATTTTCTGATTGTGTTTTCTGTTTATGTATGTTATCCCCCTCTGAAATGAAACTGGTATTAGACTCCTTATTTATAGATAAATTATATTTACCTGTTGTTTTTTCAACTTAATCTCTTGTGTTTAAGACAAAATTGGAAAATGGAAGAGTACAGCAAGTATAAAATTTTCTCATATTACAGGTGGAAGTAAACATACAAGCATCTTTCATCCCTAGTCCTTTATTCAGTTTGCACACACTTAGCTTCAGTACAGTTAAAGAACATCAATAACTTCAGTGCAACTACTCTTAGTAGTAGATTTAATCATCTATATTTAATAATTCAAGGTCTTTGCATTTGCTGAATCTTTATTTGTTTTGACCTTGGATTTTCAATAGAAGGTGTCTATTAGGATGGTGAAAAAAAAATGCAAGCTCTTCCTTCTTGAAGCAAACTCATATTGCAAGACAAGTTCTAGCAAAAGTACTTTACTAATGCATTTTTTCATTGAGTTATTCACAGCTTACACCACATAGGGAATATATGGATGGATATGTGTAAATTTAACAACAGTTAAATCTTTTAAATGTGTGTGCACTTTAAACATCAGTCATATGGACTTCTTCTAAATGCACACTTTGAGAAGTTTTAGTATTTGTTTTCCTTTCTCTTGGAAACTCGTATTTTGCCTTGCCTCCCAAATGTTTTGGTTTTCATTCTTTAATTATAAGGCTTCTGTTTATTTTAATAAGTAAAGCTAAATCAGGACTAAGCTTAAAAAGAAAAAACATTGCCCATCTGCAGCTTTGTTAGCCTTTTTAATNTTTTTTTTTTTTTTTTTTTTTTTTTAGCTTTTAAAAATCTATTACTAGGTCTTATATCTGCTAGGTGGTAAAGAGTGGGGATGAGCATAGCTCTGGGTATCTACATTCAGTTAGACATTTGGTTTTGAATTTGGAAACACTGTTGTTAGTTATCTGGCTATATGTACTTTCATTTGGAATGCCAAAAGCTGGCTGTTGTGGAATCAACCTGTGTTAACCAAATTTAATTTCTTCAACATGACAACTAGTTTTGGGAGATTCTGGATCTTCGTAAGACAAGAGTAGATGGTACAGGGAGACAGTAGCAGACACCTCTGTATATGCAATTACAAATTTTTGGCATGCTGCAGAGCTCCAAATAGAGATGTATGGAGATATGTGTCCTAAAGAACTACAACAATTTTCTTGAATTCTTTTAGCATAAATCCTATACTGAATGACTTCATTCTCTTCTCTTGTACTTTAACTCAGGATACCCTCTCACACAACAGCTGCCAGTGGCAACCAGTCATCACTATTAAACCTGCATCTGGTCCCTGCTGTGTTCTCAGACTTATAGTTTTGGCAGTCCAGGTCCTTAAATTTTGCTCTTGAAACTCTGGCATGGGTTAAAGTGGTCAACCTAATTGAGGTCAATATTTTCTATCTTTCTATGTCCATCTCACAGAATGCCCCTTCTGATAGTAATTTTGAGATAGGATCACTTCAGATATGACAAGCAATGTGTCAACTATTTCTTAGTTCAATCACTTCAGTCACTGTTGTCGCAGTCAAAGCAGACTCGATGTGGGGAATTTAACTTAATTTATTGCCAATTATAGYATAAATATTTAATTACTGATTTGGGTATTGGGGAAACAAACAGAACCCCCCAAACATTTAAAACACTGGTAAAAACCACCTTTCCTCTGCTTTTTCCACACTCAACTTCACTCCGGATACCTCTCCTCCCCCCTTATAATTGCCACAGGTCACTTCAGTGAGGCAATGAGCCGTTCAGGAGGTTATGGTCAGTACATTGCAGTGTCTTTCTGCTGCTTCTTCCTTCTCACTCTTTTCATGTGCACCGACGTGGGTCCTCCATGGGCTACAGGCCCTTTGAAGGTGTGACTGCTCTCTCATGGATCACCTCCTACTGTGCTGACCTTGATGTTCCCTCTGCTGTTTCTCACTCTTTTGTTCCCTCCTCCTCTGCCTGTGTGGCATTTTGTGGCCTTTCTTAAATATGCTTTCCCCGAGGTGCCCGCCCGTGGCTGAGGGGCTCAGCTGTGCCTGTGGTGGGTCTATTGGAGCTTGCTGGAACCGGCTGTGTCCGTCATGGGGCAGCCCCTGGTCTCTCCTCACAGAGGTCACCCCTGCAGCCCCCTACTGCTAACACCTTGCCATTTATACCCAATATAGCCCTACATCCAACGCAGGTCTGGCCTGGGTAATCACAATTCTCCTCCTCTTTGCCAGGTAACAAGAGAAACCCTTCAGGAAACTTCATCTCTTCCATATCCAGACTTCCCACCTTACAGTTGACACATGACTGGTTTGAATGCTTGTTTCAGGTAGTAGATGTATATACATACATATGTGTATGCATATACATRTGTTTTTACTTGAGTGGATGTATATAGATAGATAACAACATTTTTACATGAGTTTATGCTTCAGACCACARGAGTGTTTCTGAGACATAGCAGTGGTTGGAGCAGTGCTCTGGCAGATCACAGTCCATACTGGTGTTAAATGCTTAAAGCCTAACACCGCTTTGTTTGACAGAACTTGGGAGGGCTGTGAGGAAATGCTGCTTGGTGCCTCACTGAAATAATCCCTTGATAAATCTTGCTGTTGAGTATCCCAATATTTAGTCTGACAGAAAAACCCCACCCATTTTCCAACATTAAAAAGAATACTGTTGTAGGAAGTATTCAGAGATTCTCTCAAAAGCCCAGAGGGGGAACAACTAGTAGATGTGAGAGAAGGCCTGTGCTTGCATGCAAGGAGCTGAGACAGAAACCCTCATTGACAAAGTAATGCTCCACTGGCCGTTAGGAAACCACTTATCAAGTTGATTATTTTATGGTTTGCCTACATTGTACTTAATCCTGTTCTTTTTAATTAATTTTAGCTTCCAAGATAATTCACAGAAATTTGATTTGAAGTCCATGAAGTTTGGTGCAGATGGGTACTGGGAATGTTCTCAGTGGTTTTTTTTGGTTTCTCCC
>JAYKAV010003406.1:95774-126755 GCA_035582835.1 Phoebastria nigripes | reverse complement strand
CCCCCCCGTTAGGGTCACTTCATTTAGGAAAGCATTAAAGTTAATCTAGTATTTGGTGGACACTGGAATACAAAGATCTATAGTCTGATTTTGGAGGTGACATCCCAGCTTGAGGTGGGACAAAAGATGTATCCTTTGCTATTTTTCTGTTAATTTTATCATGCTCTAGCTCAGCTCCTGTTTAAATAGAGACTTCAATGAATATTATTCTATGGAAAACAAATACGGAYAGTTTAGTTCACTCTCATGGAGTGAGCTCCATGAGATGAGTCAGTTTTTCCTCCTACAATGAAGCTGCAGATCAGCCATGTGAAGAACAGCAGTAGAATTATGAGTTTAATGTGCAGCTGATCATAACAGGATTTGGGCACCTAGCACTCCTGCACACATCTGAGGATTTTAGCCTTATTCCCTTGTCAGCATTATCTATTGAAACACTGATAGATATTTGTCTATTTTTAAGTTTCTATCTTTGTTGCTGTGACATTCAATATGCAGGAGAAGATTTCTAAATATAGCTTATTTTCTATGTTATTCTCTCAGGAACTGGGTTTCTCTTTATCAAACGCAGATTCCTTAGTAGCTATTCACACAGTGTTTAATACAGATGGTGTTTCACTCTGATACAGAAGTAAATCATGTAGCTATTTGTTTACAAACACTGAATTTGAAAACAGACCTGTCAGCATCACTTTCTGAGTATATCATAAGACTTTGAGGAATCAAGTTTGATTGTTTTAAAAAGTAGTACCGAATGCAAATGCTATGCAATAGAATTAAAAATTCTTTCCAACTTCATGTAAATGTATCATTCTTGGAAGAAAGAGCATCAGCAACCCCTTGCATTTGATATTCCAGCCTTTAATTTCTATTTGATCCTAACTTTTTGATAGTTTCACTTCAAGATGAAGCAATGCAATGGAGTCCAAGTTCCTACATAAGAAGGTAATACTGGAGTTTTACTCTGTATCAGCTGTCTAACATGCATCAGAAAGAAAAAAGTGTTACTTTTTTCCAGTTTTCTGTCCTTCTGTCAAATAGTTTCAGCCCAGTTTCAGTGGACTTCCATGCCGTAAGGTCAATAGAAGGACTTCTATGTGTTGCTAAGGGATTTTAGAAGCAGATCCTCTCTTTTTCTGCTGGCATTTAGCAGACGTGGCAAGCAAACGACATCTTCAGCACTGCTTCAGATGTACACATCATTTCCCTCTGAGCCTGAATACCTAGTGTGTGACACAGTCTGAATTTTTTATCACGTTATCTCCAAGTACTTAAGACTATTTCATATATTTATGTAATTACATTTAACACAGAACAGACTGAGGCAAATATCAGGGAAAAATGCATTCTTTTGTAAGGCTACATTCTTGATCTCTTTAATACACTGGTTACCCATAGGAAAAAATATGTGAAAAATATTGTAATGAAAATAATTATTTTTCAGTCTGAACTGAATTTTGTAGAAATTTGGTAATTAACAAGAACACGGGAATTCATAGATAGAACAGAAACCTTCTTTTTCAGGAACCCAGATGCCATTTTTATCTATTATTGTTAAAAAGGTATCAGGAAGACTTACTAAATAAAATTTCAAGGCTTTTGTGGTATTTAGTTGATTTTTAAGGAGATTATAATACTTTTTGTGACAACATGCAGCATGTGCACGGTTGCAATATTCAGTAGTGATGTATTTTCACTGGTGAATTACAGTACAAGACAAGTTTCATAAAGACATATTGATCTTACTGGAAGAACGTAGGAAATGGAGAGCCTTAAAACATGCTCTTTTAAAACTACTACTTTTTCTCTTACAGAAAATTATATTTGTAAAATATATTATTTATTTTAAATCTTAGCAACAGTGTTTGTTAAATTTTATTATCTGGGGTATTTTAATATTGACACTAAAACATGCGTTAAAAATGTCAAACCACAATTATTAGTTCCCTACACTTTGTTATCTTTTGTGATTCACTGCACCAGTAATTTCCTGTACAACTTGTTGATATACTTCAGTGTCAAGAGTTCTAGTAATTTAAATTTATCTTTGCTATCAGTAAGTTTGTGGTCCGAAGCTATGCTTGCATACAMGCTTTGCTCCTGAGCAAGATGAGGTATTCCTCCAAGAAAGGCATGATCCTACTATCATGTGTAAGCAGTAGTATATTTTCTCAACTTTTTTTCCCCTCCTGTTTACACAGGAAATATTCTAATAAGCGGTGGCATTTTCAGAGGTAGTATTTTGATTGGCTTTATTATGGTGCTATGAGATATTTTGTGATAACAATAGAGGTGTTTTACCTTGGAGTGACAACAGAGCTGATATATTAAGGTAGTCTCCAAGAAATAATAATTAAACACGAATATTTATCAAAATATTTTTTACGGGGTGTGGGGGGGGAATTTTTAGTGGTTTTAGGCTTTAGAATAAAAGACATAAGATACATAATGGTTTAAGAATATTGGTTTGGTTGAACACTCATTAAAATTCAAGATGTGTTAATTGRTACAACAAGTGGTTTGCATACTATGTGCAATTTTGAAAGTATATTTTTCTCAGTATAGGACAGAGAATGTGGTAAGATAAGGAAAGCTTCCTAACATATTCTGAAGATCAAAAAACTGTGCATCATTCTAAATGTGCGACAGTTCCCAGGTACTTAAAAGATAGTGCTAAAGACTATAGATATTAGTACAGCATTATTACCGATATAGATTAAACAAATAACCAATGTAAAGTATGACTCTGTAAATATTCCAAAATGGATAAAAGCTCAGTCATTGCTTTATCTACTTTCTCTCATGAGTCCTGACCTTGGGTTAATACATTCTTGGTGCAAAAACAAAGAATTAAAAACTGCATTTATTTAAAATGTTCTGTATATATTAAATGGCTTTAGATAGGCAAAAAAATATGATTGAGCAGCACCACCTGTAGTAAGGGAGCCAGTGTTTTCTCTCACTATAAAATCTCTTTTTGAGGCATTTTGTCTTCAATCTTTTGGCCTAAAGTTTTCTAACCCTAAGATTTTTTCATGCAGTCTCTGGCCTTCATTTTTGCATGAGATTTTCCAATCTGAATCACCTGAGATAAAAGGAAAAGAAGAACAAATTCTTCTGTAATATTAGAAAAGAATGAAAATGCACTGAAATTGGAAAATGTATTGGCTTTTACTGAAAGGGAGTTTTCTCTGTGTTGAAGGGAAAACCAGCTTAGCTATGAGGAAAGGTTTAGTGAGGAGTCCTCATGGAAAACTGGTGAGGAACGTGGTTAGGTGGAACTGGAACTTGGGACAAGAAGTGTCTGGGACAGCAGCTTTGGGGGGCTCAARTTGGAACATGGAGGGCAACCTGGAACAGTGTCCGCAGGGAAAAGCTAGGCAGAAATATGTCCCAATAAGGGAACACATCAACAGTGCATCAAATTAACTTTGAGGTTTCCAAATGTCGCTATTGCCTCTTATCAGCAAACAGGGAACCCACTGCTAAGGTCTCTCATTTCTCTGAAGTGCTTTTCTGAGCAGAGGATAAGCTGCTACCAACTCTCCTGCTTGCTCAAGTGGTGTGTCGGCTTTCGAGTTTCTAGCCCTGGTTCTACCCAGGTGGATTGCAATAGGTTACCACCTAATTTAATGCTGTTTGAATTTGCTTTTTAAATATAAGGGATTAATGCACAAAAATTTAGTCCTCAGGTTGTAGGCCAAGCATTCCAAAGTTGCTAAAAATGAAAGTGTTAGTTGCCTGTGTGGTCTTACTTCATTATCCATATGCATAAGCTTTATGATTGTTTTATTTTATTGTACTGTGTGTCCTATAGGACCGCAATCAGTTCTGTATCCACTCTGGGGAAAGCTTGATTATAAAGCCACTGCYTCACTTTTTGCAGCAATTAGAAAGCGTGCAGGAAAAGAAACATGACTCAGTGATTAAGCCAGTCAGGTGTTTTCCTGGGAGTACTCAGTTGTATTCTTGTCTGTGCCAACGATCGCATGAATTCAAGACAAATAGTTTACAGGTAGTCACTTGGTGAGATGCTTGGCTTGGGCTGCTTAAGGGAGGTACTTGGTCACAGTTGCTGCAACTGAGATCAGTGGGCACTGTTCTTTGAACATGAAGTACTGCAACGGTACGGTCTAACTATTCTGAAGAAGAAGAATCAGTTTTGCACAGGCACACTGGGTAAGCAGATTTGTGAATACTGTTTAAGATCTATCCACTATTGGAAATAGGGCACAGAGATTTTCATAAGCCTTTATTTTACACGCATGCTGTAAAACTAAGCTAATACCTGTGAAACACATAGGTGTTTAATGGTGAGACATATAAAAGAGTATATGAAGTATTTGGTTCTACCGTGTACCCCCACCACCAAGAAGAAGAAGGAAAAAAAAAAGAAAAAAAAAAAAAAAAAGAAATAAAGACTTGGGAGGGGGTGTAATTAAAGATAAAGGAAAATGAAGGAATCTATTTAAACTGATAGCCCCTGGAGTAATGAGAGCTTAAAAATCTAAGGATCTCTACTAAGACTTCTCTGCCATGCTTTTTATTTATATCGGCAGTGAAAGGTATTTTATTTGCCTGCTGAAGCTGAAGTAACAGACTTCTTCATTTCAGCAGGTCACCACGAGAGATCAGTTTATACAAGGCTTGCTGTAAATCACAGCCTGATTTTACAAATTGGACAGCTTTAATGTTTGTGCAGTGGATATCACAGCCTTGAAAGGATTTAAGCTGTTCTTTTTTGATAGTATAATTTAGTGTTCTGATATGACACTCTCCGTTTTATGCTTATTTTAAAGTTACCCCAGGACACCTGGTTGAAACAGATTCCATTACAGCTTACTTGAACCTTAAAAGGCATTATACACTAGATATAATAAAAATCCAACATTGCTCCTATTTTCATTCTTCATAACTTTCACAAGTTATAACCTATATAACTTATTTTTATTCATTTAAATAATTTCAAAAGGAAACTCAAAATACAACAGGAGGCAGTATGAAATGTGTTTTTTAAAGTAGTAATTATTTGCCTCTTCAGATAACTGTCTTGTACACAAAACAGAACAGTTTTAACAGGGCAGAATATACATATCTTTATAGCATAAATCTCCCAGATTTATAGTAACTAGGTAGCGGACATGAGGTTATTGAGTTAATACTTGACTCAAACTGTACTAATAAAAAAATAATTGTATTCTCAAAAGAGATTTCACGATTTATGAGCATAGAGTTGGAAGCCTCCAGTTTCTTCAGTAGGAGCAGAAAACTAATGACATTGAATAATCACTTTCTTTAAATTTCAAACTAAAAGTTTTTGTGCTAAGTCCTAGAAGCTTTCCTTATTTTTCTGCTGTGAAACCATTCCTATATTTCTGTTATAATCTCTCCTTAGAATGTCCACATAAGGTATCTTGCACAAGGCTGTCTATAGAGTCCTTCAGTTTGACTTCAGGGCTAAAGCTCAGATTAAAACCTCAATTGCTAATCTTATCAAGTAGATTGTTCCTTCTGGAATTTATGCCTCCCTACCTTGCCTGCATCACAGCAGCCAACCTTTCTGCTGGGGTCTTAGCATAATGGTGAGGTTCGAATTAGAGGTAAAATGAAAGTGTGATTTCACAATAGCAGCGATCCCTCTCATGCCCATGTGAATACTGCATGCATCTGTTGCCATTATCCTGTTCTGTGGAAAAACAAGTAGTTATTTCCAGGGCTATCAATCCAACCTTTATCCTAAGTATTAAATGTGCTTTGGTGAGATCTTGAATCCATTTGTGTAGCTGCTTTAATGCCCACCAGCTACTCTAGCTAACTTAAACTAGATGTCTCAGCATCTATATTTATGTGAAACAGTTGTTCTAGACTCTACTGAAGGCTAAATTTAACAATGGTTCCTTTTTTTTTATCGCACATGGGTTCCTTTTTTTTATCGCACGTGTGATCTGGGGCTTATTTGCAATAGTCATCTCTAGAATGAAAGAGAGGGCATACATATACATCTATATAGCATGCAGACATCTAAAACTGGCTCGGTTTTCAAAAATCTGTAATCAAATATATTCCTTTCAATGATTGTGTTCTAAGCAACACATTTTAAAAGGAATATGTTTTAGAGTACTGTGGAGCTGTTTTCTTAAAACTGCAAAGGAACTGTGCATATGAGGGCTGAGACAATTGGAAAGCAGAAGAATTGAAAGCTAAGGTAGCGTGGAGACTTCAGGCTTTCTACAGTGCCAAGCAACAAATTGTCAGAACACGTCAAGCAAAACTTAGCAGAAAGTGTGTGAAGATGATGAGCATGCTTTCATTTTTGTACCTCGTGAATATTTAGTTAGTGGCTTTCAGAAGATATGCAGAAGAATAAAAAAAGAATAAAATGGGTTAACATAAGAGTCATAGTCTAAGTCAATGTCAGTGGCAATGTTTAGATGTTCAGTTTGACTTGAACTTTGATTTTTATTTAGAATTTCTTCTAGGGTGTGGGCTTAATATTTTGAAAGATTTACAGAGGCTTTGCTTTGGCTGCAATAGTAATGGAAAATAGTCTAATAACCGTTACTTATGTTATTTAAACATTTTACTTGATTTCCATTCCAGGATGAAAGTTCTGGTGCAACTAAAATTCATGCTGGGGAAGTTCAGAGTTCTTATGAAATGCTCAGTTCTTCTAGGGGTGGGAATTTTGGGGAAAGACAGAGGAAAGCAAGAAGGTTAAATGTGAGACTTGTATTTTATTTTCCTGTAACTTCTCCATTTTAAGAGGGTAACATTATACCTCCAAGGAAGAATTTTCTGAAGACTCATTCTCTCTCTTCGAGGAAGAAAAACCTTGCAAAAGTATTTCTTTCTTTTCACATCTAGGTCTTCTAGAAGCAGAGGTATTGCCAATTGCTAAACAGTTTAAAAGCTATTAAGCTTCTGCAAAGTTAAGTATGAGCACTTTCTGAATAGGAGGTTCAGAGGACTGTACTCTCAAGGTCAAGCAGCCCCTTGAGGGTAGCAGTAGTCATTCCCCTTGATAGTAGTCACACGGTCATTAGCACCTTTCTCACAGTTTTTAACTCATTTTAGGATAGACTGGTGAACTAAGGCTGGTTAATGGATAAAACTGATCTTATTACAGTACCAAAAGGCAAGAAGCCAGCTGTAAAGTTGTGGTGAAGCTGTAGTAAAGCTTATCATTGTGATGATAAATATCATTATCATCTATCATGTATCAGTGAAATACTACAGAAGTGTGTGACACAATGAAATGTTTCTAAGTATGTCCTGTACTAGGTCTTTGCACATTTTAATTGATTTTCCCACCCGTTCAGCTATGCAATAGTTTTTTTGCACTGTAAGCACTTTAAGTGGGGAAATATTTCAGTCAGCCTAATCTTAGGCACAGTTTTACCGAACATCCCTCCACGTGTGTGTTCTTTGCTGTTCATGCTGCGTATCTGCACCATGGTTGTATCTGTGTGCTGCACTACAGTTGAGGACAGATCCCAGGGGCCAGACTCTGCTGCTTTGTGGAGGTCTCAGAGCAGGTTGTGTGTGAAGCCAGTGGATYGCCTCAGGTAGAAAATTTCCTGCCAGTTAGAACTGGCAACTGTATGCAGCCCTTTGCATGACCAAAGCGCGGCTACATGCTAGCAGGTTTCAGAGGACATTTGTTGCTCTGTTTGAAGTTATACTTTTGTAATATTGTAACAAGACTTTCAGAAAAAATTTTGGGGCAGTACTTTACCTTTGCACCCTAACACAGGTTTCCTTATAGTAATATCCAGCTACAGTCATGAGTATACTTCATCATGATGCTTTAGAGTGGCTTGTGATCAGATTGAACTTTTTATGTGAATGTGAATTGTTGGCATTCTTCATTTCAGAAAGCATGGCTTTTTTCTTACCTTCTTTATCTTTCAGGGCTCCTGTGGGAAAATGCCAAAAGTTTTGCTTCAGTGCCATGTTCAAGGCTGCAACTAAGACACAGCACTCTATCTGCCATGTCGTTTGCCCAGAATAACTTCATTTTGTTTCAGAAATCCTGTCCTTGGTCCTGACCCTGGCCATTTCCCCACGTTCCACCTTCTACTGTGAGCTAATTACATCCTCTATAAGCAATCAGGCCTATAACTCACAAATTTGCAGTGTTGTTAAAGCCACATGTAAGTACCAGTTTCCTCTCCAGCAAAACATAACATCTATTCCCTTTTCTTTTTTTCTTTCCTTTTTTTTTYCCCCCTCAGGTATAACAACTAGATTGAGTCTGAGTACTCCCACTTATAAGTTATTAGGTTCTATTTTTCTCCTTCCAGCAACCTTTCATCCAATAAGGAAAGTACTCTTTACTTTCAATCTCATCTTTATTGCTGTGATCAGCCCTTTAGAGAATCAATGATACTTTTTGGGNTTTTTTTTTTTTTTTTTTTTTTTTTTTTTTTTTTTTTGGCCTAAGGGTACATTGGAAGCTATCTTAGTACAAATTCCTGCCTGATGCCTTTCTGCTTTAAGTGGTGTGTTTGATTTTTTTATTACACTTCTTTCTTGCTGTGGGTCTCAGTAGACTTCTTTTTGCTATGTTACATGTTCTGGGCAAGAAAAGTACTCAGGAGCCACATTAATTTTGAAAGCAGTTTATACAGAAGTCACAACTTCAGTTAGCTTTCTCGCATGTGCATAAGTGATGCAGGTATCTCTTCCAATCCCCTTGCAACACGTGTGCTTACATTCTCTACAGGTCAGGCATTCATGTGCTTCTTGTGAGGATCGAAGGCTCAGGCCAAGCAATAATAGAGCTGAAATGTCAGGGCAGCTACAGTTCAGAGAACATGAGCATAAAGTGGAAAGAAGTTTCTCACAGCATAGCAGATAAATCTGAGAAAAACTAAGTACCCCAAAAAGAAATATTTACTGCACAGGTCCTGAGGTTGTATGTTACAAGCTTAAGTTTTATTCTGTTGACAGTTAGTTTGGCAGTAGATTGAAGGAGGCTAAGATTTAGGCTCTATTTAAATTACTGCTTAAACTGAAGTTAGGCAAGCACACTGAACACTGCCTTCTTCCCAGGCTGAAATGGAGATTGAGGTCTGGGCAGGGTCCAGCTGCCTCACATCATTCTGCTCTAGGAACCTGCATGACTGTTCAGTCTCCTGCCCACAGGACACATCTCTAGATCCTCTTCTGCACCAACTCTAGATCCTCTTCACCACCCTTTGTTGCAGTCAGGGTGGACACAGCAAGAAACAGCCTGAGGCAAGGGAGCCTGAGTCCTAGCAGGTCTGTGAAAAGAAGGTCCTAATGCTCTAGAGCTAGGACTTAAGGTGAGAAGATAGGCAGGGAGGAAATATGAGGGAGGAATTTTCTCTCCAGATGAATTCAGGGCTCTTCAGCTATGCTGTAGACCTTGTTCTCATGTTTGATACTCTCCTCTCTTTCTGCAGAGTGGACTTTGCGTTTGACTCTGGCCAAATGAACTTGACTGCAGCTATTGCAACTTAAAAAGGTCTTTTGCTTCTTACAGGTATGTGAAGTAGGAAGTTTTATTGTTTCAGAGACAGTCTCCAGTATGGATGAGTGCTCACTTCCCTCTTTTTACACAGCTAAATTTTATAGGACATGTCCTCCAAGACTTAGGGCTGTTCTGCCTATCATCTAGGGTCTATGTTTCAGTGGTGGTATTAGATGTCATTGTCCTGACTGAGACCCTTTGAAGAGGCTCTGCTGCCACAGGGAGAGGCTTTAGCACTTTTATTGCCCATTCCTTGAAAAGTTTTCTGGGCAGTATTATGGGGTTTTATAATTTTGAAGATAAAAACACAACACATCTATGATAGAACAGTTGGATTATTCTTTATCTTGTAAGATGAACTAACCATCCTGTCTCAAGTACAGCATGTGCTCCAACAGAGTTTTTACTTATTAGGAGGAGGTCTTCAGGTCGTTTAGCCTAAGGAAATTTAAAGAAAACATGGTTTCCTTCATATGTAGAGATGGTGGAGGCTAGAAGCATAACTGTGAATTTATAATTGATCTAACTAGCACCAAGTACAGTGAGCAGACACCCTGTAGGAAATACCACATTCTTGGGTATCGTTTAAAAGAGAGGTTAGCAACAAAAGGAGGGCTAAGGAGAATCTCCATCCTTTATTGGATGCAGGGGGAAACATAGTGACAAAGGATGAGGAAAAGGCTGAGGTACTTAATGCCTTCTTTACCTCAGTCTTTAATAGTAAGACCTGTTGTTCTTGGGGTACCCAGCCCCCTCAGCTGGAAGACAGGGACGGGGAGCAGAATGAAACCCCCATAATCCAAAGGGAAATGGTTAGTGACCTGCTACACCACTTAGACATACACAAGTCTATGGGGGTGTATGGTATCCACCCAAGGGTGTTGAGGGAGCTGGCGGAAGTGCTYGCTAAGCCACTTTCAACCATTTATCAGCAGTCCTGGCTAACCGCGGAGGTCCCAGTTGACTGGAAGTTAGCAAATGTGACGCCCATTTACAAGAAGGGCCGGAAGGGGGACCCGGGGAACTACAGGCCTGTCAGCCTGACCTCGGTGCCAGGGAAGGTTATGGAGCAGACCATCCTGAGTGCCATCACATGGCACGTACAGGACAACCAGGTGATCCGGCCCAGCCAGCATGGGTTTAAGAAAGGCAGGTCCTGCTTGACTAACCTGATCTCCTTCTATGACCAGGTGACCCGCTTCGTGGATGAGGGTCACCTCATGTTGTTTACCTGGACTTCAGTAAAGCCTTTGACACTGTTTCCCACAGCATTCTCCTGGAGAAACTGGCTGCTCATTGCTTGGGTGGCCATACTCTTCGCTGAGTAAAAAAAACTGGCTGGGTGGCTGGACCCAGAGTTGTGGTGAATGGAGTTAAATCCAGTTGGCGGCTGGTCACAAGTGGTGTTCCCCAGCGCTCAGTATTGGGACCAGTTCTGTTTAATATCTTTATCAATGATCTGGCTGAGGGGATCGAGTGTACCCTCAGTAAGTTTGCAGACGACACCAAGCTGGCCGGCAGTGTCCATCTGCTCGAGGGTAGAAAGGCTCTACAAGAGGGATCTGGACAGGCTGGATCGATGGGCTGAGGCCAGTTGTATGAGGTTCAACAAGGCCAAGTGCCAGGTCCTGCACTTGGGTCACAACAACCCCATGCAACGCTACAGGCTTGGGGAAGAGTGGCTGGAAAGCTGCCGGTCGGAAAAGAACCTGGGGCTGTTGGTCGACAGCTGGCTGAATGAGACAGCAGTGTGCCCAGGTGGCCAAGAAGGCCAACAGCATCCTGGCCTGTATCAGAAATAGTGGGGCCAGCAGCACTAGGGAAGTGATTGTGCCCCTGTACTCGGCACTGGTGAGGCTGCACCTCRAATACTGTGTTCCGTTTTGGGCCCCTCACTACAAGAAAGACATTGAGGTGCTGGAGGGCATCCAAAGCAGAGCAACAAAGCTGGTGAAGTGTCTAGAGCACAAGTCTTATGAGGARYGGCTGAGGGAGCTGGGGTTGTTTAGTCTGGAGAAGAGGAGGCTGAGGGGAGACCTTATYGCGCTCTACAACTACCTGAAAGGAGGTTGTAGCGAGGTGGGTGTTGGTCTCTTCTGCCAAGCAACTAGTGATAAGACAAGAGGAAATGGCCTCAAGTTGCACCAGGGGAGGTTTAGATCAGATATTAGGAAAAATTTCTTCACTGAAAAGGTTGTCAAACACTGGAACAGGCTGCCCAGGGAAGTKGTTGAGTCCCCATCCCTGGAGGTATTTAAAAGACGTGTAGATGTGGTGCTTAGGGACATGGTTTAGTGGTGGACTTGGCAGCGTTAGGTTTGCGGTTAGACTTGATGATCTTAAGGGTCTTTTCCAACCTAAACGATTCTATGAAGATATCGACCTATGTTCAAACTCAGGTGTGCTTTCCTAGGACTCTGTAATCTGATGTTTGGCAGGCAGATGGGATTCAAACAAGACCAACTCATTAAAAGGCTGGATGTTTTCTTTTTCAGAGAGCAATTCAGAAGTAATTTCACCACACCTTGATTTAAGCATGTAGTTTGTCACATTTGCCGTCACTGGGGCTCTACATCAGAGATAGGGATTATATACTAATAAATACTCATTGCTGTAGAGCGGTCCTGGTAGAAATGGAGTTTTAAAGTGATCACTCCTAAGTGTTTAGGAAAGAGTTGCATAAAGGCACCTGGTAAAGCCTAGAGATGTTTGTGGTGGAGAAGATTAAATATAACATCTGTTGTGTAGAGGATGAAAACGAATATACACCACAGTTGACTTCTCTAGGAAATAAATAATTTATATGAGTGAAAACAATGAATCCAAAAGGTTAGTGTGAAAAGCAATCAGTATATCATTATAAGCAGGAAATTTAATTTCATCAGTATGTTTTACACCTTTTGGATATACTATGGATATACTATGAAGCAGTTTTTCAGGCTTGAAGGGACAGATTTTGTAGTTTGTGACCATTTGTATACTACAGCTTCCTAAAATACCTCTCAAAGAGTGGCAGTTTCTTCTTACATTTTGTAATGTTTCTCCTCTTCACTTCAAAGGATTTTCTTAACATAGAAAAGCATAAGCTGTTTATTCTTGCTTGCTAAATTAAATTTTCATTTGGAGTGTCCACTTCAGCTGAAGGAACAAATTTTCTTGTCTGAATTATTTCTGAGAAAAATCAGTCAGTGCACTCCAGTCGTTCTTCAGCACTTCAATGAGTCTTTTGCAGTTTTAGAAGAATAGATAAAACCTGTGTCTGCACATTCCTCTCCAATGCAGCTGTGGCCTGAACCCTCACATTTTTTTATACTGAGGAAGTCCATGCCCAGATGACACCGTTCCTCCTCTCAGTATGACACCACTGCATCTCTCTCTCCAAGTACCCCAAGTGCTGAAGGAAGCCTAGTAGTTGGTCTTTGACCTTGCACCACATCTGAGGGAAATTTGCTCTGAGAATATGAAAGAAGCACAAGCAGAGTATCTAGTATAAAAAACATCTCCTTTTTGGGGCCTCACTCAACATTAAGTTCACTTGCAAGGGACATGCAATGAACATTTTAAAATCTAGTTAAACATGTTTTGCTGGTTTCCTGTTCTAGGCTCAGCACAAGAGCTAACACTCTCTGAATTTGATCTAAATCAGAAAGACAAAAAACAGAAGCACATTAATTTTGCTCACCCTCTCAAAGGCCCTTTCTTGGGGTCATCAGGTCACATCTTTAGTTCCCACTGACCAGATTTCTCAGTGCAATAGTGGTTACACTGTACAGCCTCCTCCAGAAGGAATCTCTGGCCATCTTCAACAATTGTTGAGCAAGCTTATTTCCAAATTAATGAGCAGCCTGGCTTCTTACAACCTCCTAAAAGCAGCTTTCTGATTTCAGGTCCCATGGCATATCACAGCCTGATTGTCCAACCACTTAACAGAAATGCTCTTCTGTGTAGTTTTCAGAGGGAGAAGCTAGCATTCAGTCAGTTCTCCTAAAAATGCTCTTAGCTATTAAGCAACATTTCTTATTCCACTCTACTGTTAATTTGCCTAAAAGATGTATAGTTTTGCAGAACTCTAGTTTGTATTTTGTCTGTGTGATTGTATTCTTTCAAGATGTCATCCTAAAGTCATGAGAGCTGTCACTGCTGATTAGCAACTGTTCTGCTTTGAGAAAAATTGGAATACACTGCAGACTAATTTTTTTATCATTTCCATTGTTCTGAATCTAAACATCATTAAATTCAAAACTGTCATTCAATGTATAGCTGAATTTAGCTCACTTAATTTGAAAAACAGACAAAATAAGGAAGATTTTTTAAAAAATCCACAAACAAGATTAAATTTCATGTGCAATTATATAAAAAAATCTGAGTATGAACACAGATACCTCTGAAGAGAAACAAATTAGCATTACATTTCTTAACTATTTTGACAGAATTAGAACAGGTTAGTTAAAGTTCATCACTCTCTTTCTGCCTGTCATTTCCTCCCTCCCTGTAAAGTGATTAAGTTCTAAGCCACATAGTTCAAACCAAAGTGAATATTTATTCATTTTGGTTTTACTAATTTTGCTTAATATTACTCTTTCAACAGAAAAGTGAATGATTGTGACAGAGGTTGGTTTAGTGTATTAATGTTCCTGAAATTGTGATGGCTGTGATTCTGGCTGCCTGTCTTGTTCTAAATTTCCGCAAACTTCCAGTTTTGTGCGCTGAATTAATTTGGCTGCTTCTTGCTATGCACCAAGAAAAACATTTTAGCACACTAGGTAAAACGATGATGTTATTAACACAGGCACTAATTTAGTCAAGCTCAGTTTGATATTCAAAATTTCACTTGGAAACTGTATGCAATCAAAGTTCTACTTGTTTTCCGACAAAGAGTGAAGTTAGTCACAGCACTAGTTCTGGTCTTTGAGATATGGATGGATATCTTGCCGAGGAAGATCATAAATTTCTGGCATTTCACCATCTTGTAAATATCATGGCATTGTTTAGAAAGTCCTCAAGGAGACAAGTTTTTCCCATTGTGGAATGCACCTCCTAACTTCACTTTTCTGAGCTATTTGTTCAATTTTTTTATATCAAGGTTAGCTATGTTCTACTACTACTAGCATATTTGTACTATGCTAGTATATGTCTGTCTTTTTTAGCAGGGATTAAGAAATTATATTTGCTTATGAACTTTCCCAGTTTATATAGTTATATGCATGTATGTACGTGTATTACCCCTGCGGATCATCATAGCTAGAGTGCAACAGTGCAGCAAATTATGCACAGTTTTCCGTAAAGTCCGGTAGATAGAATGACTGCAATAAATACCTGATTTTGTTAGTACATCTCATATCACAATAAAATATAAAATGTATTTATGTCACAATTTTGAGTGTCTGGTCAACACTCAAAGCACTGTTAAGAAGAAAGGATTTCTTAGGGCTGATCCTGAATCCATCTATATTCTTAAACAAAGTCTACATAAAGGTATATTGAAAACATGCTTTGTATGACTGAAGCACTTTAACAGTTCAATCTCACTGATGAGTATACGCATACCTACTTTGGCAAACAGCTCAAAAATGAGAATGTTCTTTCTATTTCAGGTTGGCTCTTCAAGTTTTTGCTTACTTATTTTTATAAACAAAGTCTATTCTGCAAGACAAGCTGCATAGAAAACATCTTTCATCGTGCCCACTAAAATTGGAGGATTTTGGGCCAAAATATGGAAGCTAGTGAAGAGAGATGCATTTCTAGCTGAGGCTGCAAAGACAGTGGTTTTGTCCCTTAGCAAACACAGAACTGTCTTTGCTCAGTTAATCTTCCTGCAAATCAGTGACACCTTTTTGGTCAGAAAAACAATAGCTCTGTTGCGGGGCTGAATGCTATTTTCGATATAAAGCAATCTTGAGAAGAAAGGACCCCTTGAGATTCAGTAGATATCAAAAACTGCCTTGTGAACTTTGAGACCTCTGTTCTGAGTATAAGAAATCATATTTGACATCAGTAAAGACAGGAATCTCTGCTGAAGTATGTGGCAAAATCTCTTAAATATTGTATCATTGAAGTTGCATCACAGAATAAGGAGAGTTAAAATAGGGTAGTGGTGATCAATTCACTTTTTTAAACTTCTACTTTTAAACTGTAGTTTCAATTTCTTTGTATTTAAAGTATATAGGCCTACACAAGTGGAAATGATGTAGAGCTCTATCCTCTTGAGGAACTGAAAATGGACATTTTATGTTATCAAATACTACCTAGGGAAGAATTTTAAGGAAGCTATCCATTAGATTCAAATAAGCAATATATTAAATTAAGCAGTGTTTAAGACTTCAAAAGGATTTTAGGAAAATAGTTGCATTGTCCATCCTTCTTTGATGCAAGAATTTGCACTTGAGAATGCTACACCTATTTAGGTATTTCCAGGATCAATATCTTAATTTTAATTTTTCTTTTCATTTTGCTAAACTGAAGAAGTTCTATAGAACTGCATCAGTACTGGTACTTGTAAAGTTGGTTGCAGTATTGCCAGTTTTAGCGTCCCAATCTGATTTTAAAATCATATTTAGAACTTCTAAATAACATATCTAGAGTAGACTATATTATGAAATTATCACAAATCACCAAATATTTGCGTTATTGCATTGCTTATCTTTAAAAATCTAAGATTAGTGCTAAGGATTCTGGAAATTCATATGTTTATAAATGGCTATTTTATGCCAAGACTTCCTCCATTGATAGTAAATAGCTGAATAATGTTTCTTTGAAGAATGCAAATGTTGACTAAGAAAGCAGTGCTATTTTGTCAGCACAGACAATATTACATTATTAATAAGACACAGGTATAGGTTCTGCCTACAACACTACATTCAGAGCAGTCCATCTTTGACTATATCTGGTTTAAAGCATTGCAAAGCTGTAGTGATACACCTGGCATTAAGTTTCAGCACGTAAATGAATTCTGTTTGGGGGAAATTCTTAATCGTAAGACTCATCAGCAAAGGCTGCTGTACCAGCATCTGATTTCGGAATGCTTCATATATGTAGATACTACAATGTGTGCTCATGCAGACATATAAGATGCCAAGAAGATGCAGGCTGTGAAGTTTTTCACAAAGAGTACAGTGCAGAACACAGGACAGAAGTAGCTTTCAAAACTGGGCCATCCCATTACAGATACTTCTTATTTAACTATTCAGTATAAGATTTTTCTAATGTCCTGTAAGAGTTGCTTGAATTTAAGGGCTGGATATATATATTACACAATTTGGAGACTATTTTTTATTATTTTTTTAGTTCACAATGAGGTGTAGCAAAGGGATAAATGCTATTTTGCAATACTTAATACAAATGAACGTTTTAACCTAAGCCAGGCATGCTTGGTGATACACCAGGTAGGCTACTGACTCGATTAAAAAGAAGTGTATGGACTGTTTCATCTATTCACTTTTCATGTTAATCACCATGTGTGTTTCAGTAACAGTTGTACTGGGCATAAGTAATAAGTCCTGTCACAGAATGGATCTCTTTCCCAGTAAGGTATGAGAAAGCTTATTCAGACAAATAAACTAGATAAACAGTTCAGCCTCTGATAATTGAAGAGACTGATATACTGAGAGGCCTAAAAGTAACACGGAATTACAGTCATGAGCTATTTGCTGTTTGGATAAAGTTGTTTTTATAGCTGTATATTTTTTGCATAGAACTATAGTGACTCTTCAAAGTTCTTTAAGTGTGGATATACTGTTTTAAATTCTTTTTACTTAATGGAGTTCTGAGATGAAAGGAAGCTGCATGGTATTAGTTCTGTAAAGAAAGATGTTCTAATATCAGCTTTTCCTTTTTTTTTTAAGTTTAAGAGTAAAAAGAACCAAGTCCTTGGATACTGAGCTCTTATTGTTAGTTGAGACTTTCCTGAGGTTTGTTGGTAAACGATAAATACCATTCCAGTTGGGACTCCCTGAATCTTACGGTATGGGAAACAGAGGGCAAGTATTGTACTTCTACAGTTCTTCAGACTGTAGGACTTATAAAAATGAGAAGCACACTTATCCCATCTCAGTTATTTGAAGCTGCCCATTTTTTTGCTAAAAATTGTCATGGAAGTAGAAAATATCTAGAAGTAAAGCAGAGGTGGCTTTTTATGGAGATCAGAGTAGTTAAGTATTGCTCTGAATTTACACATAAACTTTTGATGTAAGCACATGACAGATTTGCTTATCCTAAAATTACACTTATACAAGCCTTACATTTAGAGGTTAAAGCCCAGATTAATAAAGACTGTTAGATTCCTGATTCCTCTTAGGTGCTTATTCCTTCCTGCAAACAGTGTGTCTCGTGCAGGCAGATGTGGGCTCATTCTGCCTGTACTATAAGCTACTTAGTAGAGTAACTGCGTTAGCATAGCAGAGAGCCCAAGTTAATATACTCTGCCTACGCAGCTTTCGGTTCAGTTCAGAGCTGATTCACATTTAGTTAAATACAGGCAAAGGGAACTTGCACCTTTCTCCAAAATAATGTTGATGTATCCTGTAGCAAGCACTTAACAACTTCTGAGAAGTGGTTCCCAAATTACAGTGTGTGAACCATTAACACAGAGGTTATTTCAAAGCAGTCAGTGCATATTTCCTGAGCAATAGAAATCCTCCTGCATAGCGCCTAGCCCAGAGCTAGAAGGAATTGCTGCTGTTGCTGCTAGTATGGGAATCCTTACCTCTGAGAGTGTGGGTCTTCTCAGCAGTCATTTTGAGCTGCACATGGTACCTCTCTTTGGAAGACACACCGTGTGTTTGAGTACAGTGATGTTCATTAATGTAACAGAAACTTTAGGTATTGAAATAAACTTCTAAGCCTTTATGCCAGTTCAGTTAGTGACAGATTTTGTTATTTGCTGTTCTTTTGAAGTGAATGCCCAGAAGAGGACAAATATGATGATACAGAACTGATGTATAATTCTGTATTATGTTAAGTTGCACTGTTGCAATTTAAAGCTGATAAATGCTTGATTTGAGATAGAACTGGGTTAATCACAATAGAAATTTTATGAAAGAAAATAGAAAAGACAGCTCAAAAAAAGCTTTTTTTCCCTCACAATTATTTTAGTAACTATTAGAAGCAAGAAAAACAAAGCTAAACTAAAACTAAACTACTTTGCATACCATGAGCCAGTATGAATTTCAAAAATAGTCTTAACCGTGAGTTCTGTAATTTGGCTTAAACGTAACTTGAGATTGCTTTGTATATAAATTAAACATGCTCCTGCTCTCTTTCCCACACCATCATGGCATTTCAAGTGAGATGTTACTATGAACTGAATGCAGGAAAAAAAATTACATAGGTAAGCTGCGTCTGAAAAAACAGGTTACTAAGAATTAGGCTTACAGAAAAAATTGTTGTGGGTGGCTTGGTATACCTGTTAACTTGACTGTTAATTTATGTCCTATTAGTTTGTTCATGCAGGACCAACTGCTTTTTTTGGACCCTATATATAATTTATTCCTTTCCAGTTATGAACTCAATAGTTCAGCACTTATAAGTTTTGCTTCTATTACACAAATTAGTCACAAAACCCAAAATGTTTCATGTACACTTACCACCCCAGGACTAGGGAAGTGATTGTCCTCCTGTACTCGGCACTGGTGAGACTGCACCTCAAATACTGTGTTCCGTTTTGGGCCCCTCACTACAAGAAAGACATTGAGGTGCTGGAGGGCATCCAAAGCAGAGCAACAAAGCTGGTGAAAGGTCTGGAGAACAAGTCTTATGAGGATTGGCTGAGGGAGCTGGGGTTGTTTAGCCTGGAGAAAAGGAGGCTGAGGGGAGACCTTATCGCGCTCTACAACTCCCTGAAAGGAGGTTGTAGCGAGGTGGGTGTTAGTCTCTTCTCCCAAGTAACCAGCGATAGGACGAGAGGAAATGGCCTCAAGTTGCACCAGGGGAGGTTTAGATAGTGTATTAGGAAAAAATTCTTCACCGAAAGGGTTGTCAAGCATTGGAACAGGCTGCCCAGGGAAGTGGTTGAGTCCCCATCCCTTGAAGTATTTAAAAGACGTGTAGACGTAGTGCTTAGGGACATGGTTTAGTGGTGGACTTGGCAGTGTTAGGTTTGCGGTTGGACTCGATGATCTTAGAGGTCTTTTCCAACCTAAATGATTCTATGATTCTATGATTCTAACAGTATTCTAACAAATCTCTGCTCCTTTATTTCCACTGAAGGGTCACCTGTAAAACAGGCAAAATGGAAAAAATCTTAGCATATATAAAAGTTGATTCAGACATTAGTTTTATACATAGAAAATGCTATATGTATGCGTTCAGTCTCAGAGAAGTGCCATAATACCTTACAGTTGCTATGGTAACTGGAGAGCAGCTGAGGTTTATTTTCTCTATATTTAGGAAAAAAGAATCTGAAATATCTAAACCAATTAAACCTCAATACTGCTGAGAAAATTTTACCTAGAAAGGAGCTATCAATTATGTGATAAATGCCTCTAATTCATCATTCTGAGGCATGTCTACATGGGGGCACATCCGAGGAAACCTACAGACCGGACTGACAGCCAGTGTAAGCTGTATAGCCCACAGCTATGACAGGGCACATGAATTCAGGTGTAGCTCCAGGCTAACTTGGGCTTCTAGATTACAGCCAGCTTGGCAAGTTTGTCCAAGGCACAGGCTAATTATGCTTATTTCTGCCTGCACCTGCCCATACAAAATGCTTCAAAGTTTCATCTGGACTTCTAAATTGTGAAATGGTTGGCCCCTATGTTATTGAGGCATTGCAGATGTACCAAATACAGCCTTCATTCAGCGCCATTTCCTGCAGGCACTGCTGCAGAGCACACAGTGGAAGGGTTACAGGTCTCTATTGCTATGGGCATGTCAGAAAACCCTCAAAATAGTGAAAAACCATGGAAGGTAAGGTGTCACAGACAGTTTGACCTAGCTGATCTGAAGCTTTGTAGGGAAAGACTGCATGTTAGGTGCCTTTTACTCCCCACAAATAAAATGCAAAAATATCTTAATATTAATGAGAATTCTGATTTTAAATCAAGTGTAAAATGGAAATCAGTTTATGTGAGGCTGAAAGGCAGCACCAGTTGAAAAGCTTTCCTGTACTCTCTAGAAATCTGGTTGCTTATTTTTCCAAAGGCAATTGCATTGAATACGTTTGTACGTATTTTGGGTATTTCACACTTGTTTTTTCAGTACCTGGGGTACTGAGCACTGATTGTGCAACATCTCTTAACTGTGCATAAACACTTTGCTAAAACTACACATCTTGTAGGAACTGTGTCTTCAGAAATTATATCACTGAGCGGTTAAGTCAGATGCTTAATTTGTGGATTTAGTTAAACTTATTAGTACACAAAGACCGAGTTGTACAAAATCAGCTTTCTCCCCTAAATTTTACTGCAGGTCTCCAGCTAAAAGCCTGCATAGCAGATAGTGCAGCTATAGCTGCATACTGGTACCTGTGCCCATCACTAAGGAGTTTTGAAAAAAAATGTATGTTCTCTAGTTAAAAGATGTTCTTTAAATAATCATTTTCACTATTACCCCCTACTTCTTTAAAAATTTCATTGTTTTAATTTAAAGGTCCATTTGCCTGCTTTTGTGATATACTTAAGGCATATTAATACTGACCTTTTTTTTAATTTGAATTTTTTTTTCCAAATATGGGCCAAGGTTGAAAAGAAACAGTAGAAATTAAGCAGAATGACTGCTTAAATTGTAATTATAGTTAACACTATAACCCTTAAGATTGCTAGTTATCTAGAGATCTAAAATATAATTACCAGCTTTGTCAACCTGTCAGTCCACTTTGTTGGCCAAGTCCAGTTTTGCACGCAGTGCTGTGTTGAAATACACAGATCTCATTCTCTGAAGGATATGGATATTTTCTTTCTATATTTCAATCCCATGCATGCTCTGTAAATGACAAAAAGGTAGAGTGGATGCATATGAATTTGCAAAAAATATAACACAGTTCTGTTGTTTCCTTGGTTTATAGCCTGTCTTCATCCAGAGCATTTTCAGAATCTGTGTCCCCATGCTTTCAATACAGACAGATACTGAGTGGATGGTGTGATTATAGAGGGCAAGAAATTTCATTCTGAGGAAGGGGATGTGACTGGGTTTGTTTTACATGAATTCTGTGTACATTTTTAACGCAATTCTATTCCAGTACAATATGGCTTTTTTCCTAGAAGGACAATAGATAAAGAAATGTGGGAAGGGAGTTTCCACTGGCTATCTCAGCATCTTTACTCAGTTTGATGTTATGGGTTCCAGCAACATTAATATGTGTCAGCTGCTGGCTCTTTTCTGAACAGGCTTCCTCAGTAAAGTGCATGACAGTGACTGTGATGCTGATATTCCCTAGTGTCAGCGTTCATGCTTATATTCAGTACAAGTGATCAATAAAAATACTACGTGCCAACTATAATAACCAGGAGAGGCCAGTGTATGCATTCTTGAAAAAAAATTGTGCAATACTCTGGTATCTTACAAAGTCATTCCAAGCCATTGTGTGGAAATGGCAGTGTCATATACAAGCCATTGTGTGTGTGCGTGCGTGTGTGTGTGTGAAATCTAAATTTCTGAATCCTATCAAAGCTGACATTTCTTAACTTATTTTATGGAAGGTGAACTTGAAATTATGTCTGTTTTTTACTTCCTCCAGTCTCTACTAGTAGTCTTGGTTTCACAGGGTTACCTAGGAAACTAAGACTGGTATAGATTTTGTGATTATGAGGAAGGAACAGATTTGGAAAGTGCAGCTGCTTTCCCTCCATAGCTGCTGAACTTGTCTTTTCTCACTTGTATTTCTTTAAATGGAAGCATTTCTCCACCTGCTGGCTCTAAGGAAGATATTGCAGCCTTCCAAGCGGAGAACTACATATGGACAATGTGTATTACACAATGGATTACTTGTATAATAAAAACCTGTTTGGGATTGACAACATTTCTATCTTGACACTGCAGAATTGCTGCATTTGTAGTAAGTAGTTTTGGAGTAGGGTAGCCTATTTTTAATTCATTCAGTCTAGGGAATTGGAGGTATTCCAACAGATAACATTTCTCCACATCTCTATTACAAGTGAGACAATATTGTGAAGGCAGCCTGTGCTGTTCAATTGCAAGCAAATTATTTAGGACCAATTCCTAGGCCTTTCCAGTGGCTCAGATACCTACCTGTATGGATAGTCAATTGTACAATACGCAGAAATATTTATAGCCAGTAGGGTAATATCTGTCCTCTGATAAGTAGGATCATAGCGAGTGACACTTTCAGGTATATTCTGAAATGTGCAAAGCCTAAAGCGGTAGACCAGAGAGGTGCAAATTAATTGTGGTTCTAGCAGCTGCAAGCAGAAGATGAGGAAATGAAGGTGGCTGCTATACAGCCTTTCTGTGTCTCTGTGCTAGTTTATTTTGCATTTTCCAGCTCAATTGTATGAGATTGAACACACATTTTCTTGGAGGAGTTGGTATGTATTCCCTACAGCACTCGGCACTCTTCACACCTTACCAGGCAGTCTTGTATGATGTAGTGCCCTGTGACGAGATTACTTGGTCCAGGAATAATAGTGTATAGAAAAATGTAAGTAAAACCTCAAGAGTCGATGAGACTTCCTATGGAAGTGGATGCAGCTGTGTAAATTTTGTTTTGTAACACATTGATCTTGTGGTTTCTTCTGCCTGTCTTTCTGCTGAACACCTGTTTGCAGCATGTGAAAAAATACTTCTGTGAAGTGCCACTGTCCTGCGAAAGTGCCATACACCGTATGGTAGGATAACACTACAGAATGCCTGTTTGTAAACTCTGCACTGTACAGGTAATGAAAATAATCTCATTTTCCTTTTAGTACTTGATTTCTTGGTTGACTTAAATTACCTTAAGACTCCTCCTAATGAAAATGTTACCTTTCCTGTATATTTTGGGACCAATGCTTGTGTGACAACCAAAATGTATGATTTTTGACCTAAACCTGACTGGTTTTGGGGATTTCTGTTTGTTTGTTTCCAGAATATCAGATCTTTGACCTGACTGACTGCATAGCTGCATGAGCTGAAGAGCTGGAGGAGGATGGAAGACACAGAGTACGCAGGGAGGAAGATGGAACCATCTCCTCCGGCAGCTCAGGTTTAGGCTGGCTTTTGAAAATGCATCATTCTTTAGGCAGAAATTTGGGTTTCATAGAGAACATCTAAATGCAGGCATAATTCTTTGAAATCAGCTCTCTACTATTTATGTAGAAAAAAAATGCCTCTTTTATAGGGTGCTACTCTTTACACAAGCTGATTTGCCTCCCTAATTGTCCCCTTCAGGAGAAACATAGTGGACAGAAGGCCCTCCAAATAACTATGTATGAAAATGATGCAAGCCTAAAATTTTAAGGTGAATGCCAGTGTTCATTTTCTACAGAGATATACAGCTATCTCATTCTCAAATATAAAGTAAAGCACCATTATGCCTGGCAGTAATTGATCCCAGATGATCTTATTAAATAGGACAGTCTGTGGATTTTACTAAGAATACAGAACTCCTTTCTTCAAGAAATAGGAGAAAAAAGTAGAGAAAGTCTTCTTTTGTTATCTGTCTTGGCTCTTTTGAGTTTTGAAGTTGCCTCTGTGCTCTTATTTAATTAGTTTCTGCAAGCCTGAGGTCAAATGAGGTGCAGAGCGGGCACATGAAAAGAAACACCGGAGGTCAATTAACATCATTAAGTCACTATCAGACTCATCTGGAAAAAATGAAAGATTTTTTTTTTTTTTTCCTTTAGCAAAGACTTTTGGGGAATAACCATATGCTGAAGGGTACACATTTTCCTGGACTAGCAAAGGCATAGCTGCTCTGAGTAATGAGTGTGTTTCATGACAAAACACATTATGTGTTAGTTGAAAGATAAATGGTAAAAAGTCTTTTAAGTTTTTTATTCTCCACTTAGGTTTTCTATTTTTACTTGTTCATGTAACAGTAAAATCTAGCTATATATATCTATATATACATAAAGAATAGCAGAAGAAATATCCTTCTTCAGGAAACTAGTTATCCCTCTCTGCCATTTTCTCTAAATGTATCTGTCTTTGTCCAAACACAAGCTTCCRGTGATCTTTAAGCATTTCTTGTTACCACAGCCTTTTAAAATGTGTGTGCAGATACCAATAAGCCCACTTAAACAGTATCTCATATCTTTCTGGGTGTCYGATAGTGAAAATGATATCTGTTCCTGTGGTGGTATCTCCAGCATATATCAGATATCCATGCTCACCTCACAATAGATATTTTTGTAGCCTCAAATTTGAAAAATTGAGGTTTGTCTGATTTATCTGTAGGGGGCAGACTTTGCTGCTTCCAGATTACTTTGTTCATTCCCTGAAAAAATTATGAGGAGTTATTTGAATTGAATCTCCTTGTCTGTATATATATCTTGGTCAGTTTACCTGCAGGTGCACAGTACAAATTTGAGGACAATGCAAATTCATAAACCAAACATTATGTTCAGGAAAATAAGTTAGTTCATGTAATCTTTTGTAGCTGGGGCTAATTATGGTGCGTGGGTGTGCATGCGTGAATAAAGGTCCAGAGGAAAAAGAAGTGGTATCTTTAACGTTCTTTTAAAACACTTTATCTGGAGCAATGAAGAACATTTATTTTTGCCTCATTTGTCAGGATGGATCGGGACAAATAGTAGATTACTATCATAAGGAGTTTAGAATATCCTTGAAGGAAAATTGGTGTACAAAGAGTTAAATGTTACTTCACTATCAGAAGAATTTTAATCTTAGATCTGAGCACAGATACATTGTATCTCCTATAAGTTTAACATTTCTGTTATCATTTCAAGCTATTTTTTCGGAAATTTTTTTTTCACTTGAGGTGTTGGGAGGTAAAATTTGAAATATTCTTTTCTGTAACAAATTGAAAAAAAAATGCATTGCCCTCTTCCTGAGACTAAAAAAAAAAAATCAGGCAATTATGTGAAGTCCAGACCTGTTGAGGAAGAATGAGCACTTTCAATATTTAAGCACTTTGGATTACATACAGTATTATCAGGCTTCTTTAGTGATAGTATTTCTGATGGGAAATGCTGAAATTCTCAGTGTCTCRTATGAAACTGGGGTAGCTTCTGAAATGGTGTTCTGCACTGCTTGGTCAAAAAATAGCTCTGGACTTTTATATCACCAAAGCATAACCCATTGTTAAGAAGTCTGATGGACTATCTGAATTGATTGATTGACAGAAACAAGGTAAAAGTTTTTAAAAAGGTTATTTTGGGAAGAAGCTGCCTGTATACGAATATGTTCTATATGCTTTCATAGAAAACACAAGGATATTATCTTCAACTAGTACGTAGTGAGCAGAGGAATACCTAGGCAGCCCATATAGTTAATATCTATAAGTAAAAGAAGGATATTTATAATCTATCTAAAATTTAAGGATCTAGACCTTTAATATGGCATTATTATATCCATGAAAATAATTTGTCTTTATAAAATTCTTAATGAACTGTCTTCTGAGTCAACAAGCTAAAAGTCAGGAAATGCTATTCACTTATAACTGTGCTTTATGTTATTCTGTGTTTTTCTGGGCATTTTTGCCCATGCTATAACTCAAGCTTTTATAGTTCTGTAATTCAAACCATGATATATCCTAGAGTCCAAGTTTAAAACTAAAGTCCTTTACAGCACTCTTCATACAGAATTACAAAAAAATGTTACAAAATCATTGAAAATAAGGTGAGAAGTACCTCTGGGGGTATCAGTTTGAAGGCAGAATCAGCTGCTATTTGTGTTTTATCTAAATGGACTTTGAGTGAATACATGACCAGTAATTGAAGGAAGCTTACACAGGAAAGTTAAGGATATCCAAGTGTTAAAATAATACGTTTATTTTATTCCAGAGAATCTTTTGATTATTTTGCTATGGACAAATGTCAATGAAACTTTTTTAACCATCTTTTGACAAATTAAAACCAAAACCTGATTAAAATCCTGTAATTAACCCTTCTTGTAACAACTTCAATGCTTTGGGTTTTTGGGTTTTATTAATTTACTAGCCTTGAAAAATTTTTGGCTTTTCAAAAATCCTTCCTTGCAGTACTGTTTTCCTCCATTTTCAAAGATACATAAGAATTTCTCATAGAATTTGTTCTGTTACTAGTTCACATAAGTTTTTGCTTGTTTAATTGATTTTAAAAAATGAAAAAATTGGACACGGAATTGTATTTACAATACTTCAATTAAAAATTCATGGGCAGTTGCAGTTCTTTTTAGTAAATACTTCATTCTCCATACTTGATGTCCTCTAACACCTTTTCTAGTGCTGAACTAAGTGTCTTTTCCTGTAACAGAAAGCACTTGAGGACAAATAGCTCCATCTGTTGCATAACTGTTTTGGGGTGTGTCCTGGTTTCGGCTGGGATAGAGTTAATTTTCTTCCTAGTGCTGTGTTTTGGATTTAGTATGAAAGGAATGTTGATAAGACACTGATGGTTTTAGTTGTTGCTAAGTAGTCTGCTAGTCAAGGACTTTTCAGCTTCCCATGCTCTGCCAGGTGCACAAGAAGCTGGGAGGGAGCATAGCCGGGACAGCTAGCCCAACTGCCAACGGGGTATTCCATACCATGTGACGTCATGCTCAATATATAAAGAGGAGGTGTGGTCCAGGAAGTAGCGATCGCTGCTTGGGTATCGCTCAGCGGGTGGTGAGCAATTGCATTGTGCATCACTCATTTTGTATATTCTATCATTATTATTATTATTATTATTATCATTGTTTTCCCTTCCTTTTCTGTTTTATTAAACTGTCTTTATCTCAATCCACGAATTTTACTTTTTTTTCCGATTCTCTCCCCCATCCCACTGAGGGGAGGGGGGAGTGAGCGAGCGGCTGTGTGGTGTTTGACTGCCTGCCGGGTTAAACCACAACAGGGTGCAACTTTGAATAGCGAAAAAAACTGGTCAAACTACTTCTCATTTTACAAAAGTGGTGAGAAGAGGACTGAAGGATGTTACCTGAACTACTTATAGCAGTCTAAAATCTAAAAGTTTTAAATGTTTTTGATGTGGTGAGTAAACTTTTATGCAGGTACCTCAGTCTTGGAGCCCATTTTTTGGCATGTTTCTCACCTGAGACATATTCCAGGATTCAATCTTCTCTCCTCATCTAGAAAGGCAAGCACTGCACTGTAAAAGTTATACTATAGCCTAAAGCCTGGCCTATAGAAGAAATTAGATGTTCCAGGACAGCTATTTTCCATAGATCACTGTGTAGACATTCTTTCTTTAGAAAGATAAAGCTATACACTTTTTACAAGATCTCATAATTAGTCAATGTTAGGTTTCTTCTAACAAGTTTCATAACAGTAGTGGTTAGACCTGTTGCTATGTTGGGTCCCAATACGGAATTTCATTTTTGTCTGTATAAATAACACTGCAGGCAATGTAATCAATCTGCCCAATTATATTGCGTTAGAAATCCAGTTTACAAGCTTGTTATGATTGCTGTAGTTTTAGGGTCTAATTCTACAAAGATGACTAATTTCTGACTTTACAGAGATGACACATGAAAAGATGCATGACTGTTTCCCAAATTGTGTCTTTCCTTAGACCATTGCATGTCTGGCTATGGAAGAAAGTGCAAAAAACTTACTTTAATTTGAAACATGGTTTGGGTTAGACAGTATCACCCTATTCTACACTAGGCTATAAAATTGGTATGTATGCAGTAAATCTTGTATATTCAGCTGAGTAGCTGAAGTAGGTTATTAATCTCACTGAGAATGAGTTCTTGGTAGAAAGGCTTGTAGGAAAATATAGTGTATTTTTATTATCCATTTACACAGTTTGATTTGGGACCCTTTGAAGTTAAACATGTTAATTGTAAACTGATACCAGGACGGAAGGGATAATTTGAAGATATTTAACAAAAAACATGTGAATTTTGATTTATTGTTATCTTAACATACAAGCAGGCATCTCGTTAACTTCAATCAGAGGACAGAATAAAAACAAGGTGTGTTTGACATTCTGGGAAAAAAGCAAACAGTTCTTACAATGCAGTCATCTGAGATGAAAGCATTAAACTAAGTAGAATTCACTGTTGATAAGTCAAATAACTGGGAATTAGGTTCCAGAATTGTCCTGTATTCTACATACACTGGAGTTGGATAACCACATATATGTAGCTTGCTACTCAGGAACTTGGGAAAGAAAATCTTAGAGGGAACACAGCTATTCTAATGAACTGAAACCAGAACAAAATCTGTGTGTTCAGATACATTGGGGACATATACTTGGAGAAAAGAAAATAGTGGCTTTGACACTTGATACTCAGGTCAGAAAACCCTGAACTTCAAATATATAAACATATATAGAAGAATAAAAATTCCAACGTGAATCTACTGTAGCCAACTTAAAATATTTTATGGTATAAAGAATGAATATATAGTTTTTGAAGTTCAAATGACAACAACTTTTGAAAATATTTGACAGTCTGTTTAGACCTCAGGCTTAAAAGGACTAATATTTTCTCTGGGGAAAAGCTGATATTCAAATTTGCTGTATGGGGTCAATGCAAGGTAAGACTAGACAGCTGAAATACAGGGKTTTTTTGACAGAAATACTTTCCTGTCCATAAAGAAAAATGGAACCATTCTTCCCATCATGCACATATTTATTATTTTAATTTATCAACTAGATTGCAAAAAGAGGCAGAAAAGTTTTCTTTCTTTCTATCAAGTGCAGACACTTGATAATTCTACAGCTGGAGCAAGAGGCTTGTTGAGATCAGATTTATATGTTCAGATATGAAAAATAGAGAATATCAATGTCTGTTCCTCAGTATTTCCATGATCTGCTGAGATCATGAGCTTTAAGAATCATGTCAAGGGATATAGTCACTCATGCAAGTAATGCAGTGTATGAATGGAAAACTTGAATATTCTCCTTCCTTTAAACAAAGGAATATGGAGTTTCTGAGTTAGAGTTTATTAATTAGGGCACTTCTGTCATGGGAAGGTATTAGGCCAATAATTAAGGAATGTTTAGGTGAATGGATAAATAATAATGGTGCTGAATATCCCAAGTTAACAATTAAAGGGCAAAGACTTAAAGGTAAAATACTTCCCATTCCTCTTTCATCTTTGAGTAAACTATTCTGATTTCCATGTCCTGAAACATAATTAGTGTCTTGAAACATATTATATGTTGGTATTAGTGTGCTAGTGTTATTCATATCTTGCACCTCGAAGTACAAATATAATTAACTTCATGATGTTGTATTATGTATATTTTCAACAGCTGGTTAATTAAAGCTCAATAGGCAATAATGTGAGGTTCCCATACACAGCTTTAAGATGGCTAGGGGCATGCAGCACACAAGCTAAGAGGCGAGGCTAGCAGTGGGGGACTGGGCTTGCTCATACCGACAAGGAGGAGGCTAAGGGGCCACCTCATAGCAGCCTACAACTACATGAAAGGGGACTTACAAAGATGATGGTGCCAGACTCTCTGTGGTAGTGCCAGAAAATATAATAGAGAACAACAGCTAAAACCCATGACTTGACACTGTTTGGACTGGACATTGGAAAAAATGCTGGGAGAACAGTGCAGCACAGGAACAGGTTTCCCAGGGAGTTGTTGAGACACCATCCTTGAAAGTTTTGAAGACTCTGGCAAAGCCACAGCTAGCTTATGATGTTGGTTATAATCCTGTTTTGAGTGGAAGGCTGGACTACTCAATGTCTTCCAATCAATGCTTTTCTGATCCCATGGTAGTATTCAAATATGATTTGCCTAACACTTCTTGGAAATAAAAGACAAAATATAATGTTAATGTGAAAAGGGTTTGGTCTAATAGATTTCTATTGATATACTACTGAACTAACAGGGAAATCACAGTTTGTAGGGGTTCTTAATTTTCAAAACAGTGAAACTAATCATTCTGCTTTAGCTAAATTCCAGTAGGACTATTTGGAATTTTCTTTTGGAAGTGTTCTTACCTTTTGCTTTTTTATAAATATTTGATTTTAAGCTCTGACATAAGGCTAATCTGTTGTCTTCATGACGTTCTTTATTGTCTGGCATGGGTTAACATATAGATTTAGTATGTGAATTTCTGATAATTTGATTCAAGTTGTACTAGCATGGATCATTTTTTCCCTGTTACGGAGCAAAACCCATGAGATTTGTGAGAGGGAAAGTCAGGTGTCAGTAGGAATTCTAGGATTTCCAACTAAAATGTTATGTTCTGGCTTCCTAAATAATTGTGATAACTCAATATGATGGTGTCCTGGTTTCAGCTGGGACAGAGTTAATTTTTTTTTTTTTCCTAGTAGTTGGTATAGTGCTDTGTTTTGGATTTAGTGTGAGAAGAATGTTGATAACACACTGATGTTTTTAGTTGTTGCTAAGTAGCCTACTAGTCAAGGACTTTTCAGCTTCCCATGCTCTGCCAGGTGCACAAGAAGCTGGGAGGGAGCATAGTCA
>JAYKAV010003406.1:74653-93724 GCA_035582835.1 Phoebastria nigripes | reverse complement strand
TAACCGTTACGCGTGATGGAGCCCTGCTTTCCTAGCGATGGCCGAACACCTGCCTGCCGATGGGAAGTAGTGAATGAATTCCTTGTTTTGCTTTGCTTGCGTGCACGGCTTTTGCTTTCCCTATTAAACTGTCTTTATCTCAACCCATGAGTTTTGTCACTTTCACCCTTCYGATTCTCTCCCCCATCCCACCATGGGGGGAGTGAGCGAGCGGCTGTGTGGTGCTTAGTTGCTGGCTGGGGTTAAACCACGACAGATGGAGTGACTGCCTTGGTGGATAATGGAAGAGCAACTGATGTCATCTATCTTGACTTCTGTAAGGCTGACACTGTCTCACACAACATCGTTGTCGCTAAATTGGAGAGATATTCGTTTGATGGACTATTTGATGGATAAGGAATTGTCTGGATGGCCACATCCAAAGAGTTGCAGTCAACGGCTTAGTGTCCAAATGGAGATCAGTGATGAGTCCCTCAGGGGTCTGTGTTGGGACCAGTACTGTTTAATATCTTCATCAACGACATAGACAGCAGGTCGAGTGCACCCTCAGCAAATTTGCAGATAACACCAAGCTGAGTGGTACAGTTGATATGCTAGAGGGAAGGGACGCCATCCAGAGGGACCCTGACAGGCTTGAGAAGTGGACCCATGTGAACCTCATGAAATTCAACAAGGCCAAGTGCAAGGTCCTGAACCTGGGTGGGGGCAATCACAGGCTGGAGGATGAACGGACTGAGAGCAGCCCTGCCGAGAAGGACTTGGGGATATTGGTAGATGAAAAATTAGACATCAGCTGGCAATGTGCACTTGCAGCCCAGAAAGCCAGTTGTATCCTGGGCTGCCTAAAAAGAAGTGTGGCCAGCAGGTTGTGGGAGGTGATTCTACCCCTCTACTGCACTCTCATGAAACCCCGCCTGGAGTACTGCCTCCAGCTCTGGGGCCCCCAGTACGAGAAAGACATGGACCTGTTAGAGCAGGTCCAGAGGAAGGCCATGAAAATGATCAGGGGGATGGAATGCCTCTCCTATGAGGAAAGGCTGAGAGAGTTGGGGTTGTTCAGCCTGAAGGAGAGAAAGCTCCAGGGAGACCTTATTGTGGCCTTTCAATACTTAGAGGCCACTTAGAGGAGGCTTATAAGAAAGATGGAGAGAGACTCTTTGCTGGAGTCATAATGACAGGACAAGGGGCAATGATTTTAAACTGAAAGAGAGTAGATCTAGATTAGATATAAGGAAGAAATTTTTTATTATGAGGGTGGTGAGACACTGGAAGAGATTGCCCAGAGAAGTTGTGGATGCCCCATCTTTGGAAGTGTTCAAGGTCAGGTTGAATGGGGCTTTGAGCAACTTGATCTAGTGGAAGATGTCCCTGCACGCCACAGGGAAGTTGGAACTACATGATTTTTAAAGGTCCCTTCCAACCCAAACCATTCTATGATAATAGTGAGGGGTGACAGGGGGATGCAAGAGGGATGAACCATAACAGTTGAATGTCTTTGTATTTGATCTTTGTTGTCAGGTGTTGTAGAATATTTCCATAGGAAGAAACACTTATGCAAGATTTAGCCAGATTATTTGCTCTACTCTTTGACTTCTTTTGCCCATGGGCAAATCACTCGCTTAAAACCTTTTAAACTCGCAACCTGAAAATGTAAGACAGGAAAGTATGAAAGCAAAGCAGGTTATCCATCATCTTTGACTTTCATTGAGATGTAAATGGCAACAGTGGTTGCTCTGTACATCTCTGTATTAAGCTTTTCCCCAGCAAGTAACACTTCTTACGTTGTGAAAGCTTATAATTTTTTGAGTCCCTGACCTTACCTCCAGTTTACAGGCACAGAAGTACTACAAATTAATTTCTCTTTGCAGTTGAATAATCTTGCTGAATAATCTTACTGTTGGTGGGGGACAGGCGGCTGGATTAAAAAGCATTCTCAGGGATGGGAAATAAGATTTACCAAAAAGTGAGGCAGAAAATTCTGAAAGGATTCAGAGAAACTGGCAGAATCTGTTAATAGTTCAGCCTTTCTCAGTATTGCCAAGTATTGGAAGAAGTATTTGGAAGAAAGACGCTTAGAGGCTTAAGCTACAGATGAGAATGTAGACGGATCTGGTTGCCCACATAGGTACAAATTGTTAATGCCATCTAGATCAGGTTAAAGCAGGCCAGAAAATCTCATATGATTTAGTAGGCTTGTATTTTATGACTAGGCTGTAGGCTACATGCTTACTGCCCTGGGCAGTGCAAATGAGGAAACCCAAAAATCCTGTAATCTGTTTTATGTTTAAAAATAAGGCTTCAAACAATGCTGTCATGAATGTCTGGTTTGTTGAAGATGAGAGTATTAAGAGTTTAATTGATGCAGTGCATTTTCCCAGGGATACTTCAGCRTATATTTTCAAAAAGATGTTTAACATCATCGTTTTCTTTAGTAAGTGCCAATATTAAATAGAGAATATATGCATAATTCATCTGCAAAGGATTAATACATAAATAGAAAAAAACCCTACTAGTGACAGGGTATTTTTTAATTTGAGCTACAGTTGCTTTGTATAGATTCTGTTTTATCATGGAAGTTTTGACTTTTTTTAAAAAAAAAAAAGCTTAATTTTATGTTTTTCAAAGAGTGCAATCAATTTTTTAAAAAATATAATAGCTAGTATCATGTCCCTTTTATAATGGGCTTTTTATCAGTAGATTTCAATATCCTGTTTGTGACAAAGTTAAAACAATTACATGGACCATGTTCTTAGATGAAAATATGTCATGCTGGATCCAACAGCATGAGAGTGGTGAAGCTACTGCAGCTCCATGTCCCCAGATCCAACCACATGTATTACACCACATATATCCATGGCCAGCCACACAGATCAGCCAGACACTCAGAGCGCTCACATGAACACCGATAGCACCAACGGTCTCATCCTGCTCCCCTCTCTGGCTGGACGGGATGGAAGTCCACTGGTGAGAACATATATATGTGTATATACATGTACAAAGTGGATCCCTCCGGCAGCTGGGCTGACTCAGTCTGTCCAGTTGCTGATTCCTGGATCCCAGTCTCCCCAGCTGTGCTGGCACCTGGGCATACAAAACCCTACTCCACTCGCTGGTACAGGCTGTTGTGCACACACACATACACACCCACCTAGACCTGGCAGGGACTCCCCTGGTCCCACAGCTGCCCCCCTATAGGCTCTGCTGAGGCAGCCCCGGGAGGGGCCCAGACAGGGTGTTTGTTCCTCAGGCATCCTTGGTTTGGGTTTCCACCTGCTTTTGTGTACCTTTGTGCTCCTATGGGCTTGTGGAGATGTGTCTCTAATGGGCTGATGGCTCTTCTGTGATGAACTTAGTGTATTATTTGGACTTCCCTCCTGACATTGTCTCTGTGCTAGTTTGTGGCTGTGCAGATGAGTTTTTATTATGTAACCTAACACGTTACTTCAGTTTTCACCTGTGAAGTAAAGGCTTCGCATATCTTTACCAGTTTGTGTAGTTATACATGTATGCATATGTTATACATATGTATGTATATCTATATGTATCACCTTTGCATGAGTAGATATGCCTTAAAGACCTGTCCAATCACAAAGGGAACCTGTATGAATTGAGCTTCATTATCCTTCTGTTGTGCAATTACTATCAAATTGTGGGGAGGAAAATTATTTCTGCATCTGACAACACATTGCCTCTCTCCTTTTTGTTGTTCATTTCTTCCTTTTCTCTCACAGAAGAGAAAGGCTAAGAAGTTTCAGTTGGCTGACTCCGTATAGAACATATGCATTTGTTTTATATAGTTATCTATCTAGGTTTTGAAATCTCAGTATAAGATTGCTAATATTAATCTTACTCTAAAAATTCTTAAATGTCAATCCCTCCCCACCCTGACTTCCTTAAACAACAACAAAAAATACTCCTTTTGTCTTGTCTGCCTGTCATACTCTTGGCTTTTATGCTTGAGTGACTACCAAATAAGACTGCACATTTTGGGGAAAATATTGAGTTTACATTCGCTCTTAAACTTGACCACATCTGGTAGCACTATGTTATGAATTTTCCTGGTCTAACTAGACAGGATTAAATTCTGACTCCAAAAGGCAAACAATTTAATAGATAAGACTAAGGTATTTTGCTTATGAAAAGGAAATGTGTGAAGAATATCTTAATGAGAGTTTAATTTCACGTTTAAGAAATAGCCTGTGTGTGGAGGCAGTCATGTAATTTGATTACTCTTCATTTAAAGCTGCTGAACTGACTGTTTAATAATTCACGGTTTCCTACATCATGTAAACCTGCCAATCAATTAAAGATGACTTCTGAATAGAGATTTGTTTTAAAAAGCCATTTTTTGTTTTAAAAAATGAAATAAATGTGAGTCAAACAGGACAGGGGCAAGGGGAAGAGGGAGAAGGAAGGAATGGGGAATTAATAATCGCTAAAGCTGGCATTATTCAACATTGGAAGGACTGAGCTGACAAATCAAGCAATAAGACTGTTGCAGATCCTTAACTTCATGAATGCTTTGCTCTGTATAGAAATTATGTAATGCAAAACATGTAAATGTCTAGCAAGGTGGTACTAAGGCTAGAAATGAAAGTTCACAATATGCAAACAGTTCTTAACTGCAACTGGAAAGTAACTGCAGTCTTCACTGTTCCATTTTTTTTTCCATAAAGTCAGATCCAGCCCAATGAGGTCAATGGAAGATGGCTATTTTTCCCCATTAGGATGTGGATAGGGACCTACCATGCTCTGATATGAWAATAAATCTTGTTCACAAATGTGGCATAATTTAATAGCATTAAAAAGTTCCAAAGTGAAGGTATGAATTCTTTAGCCTAGGACTAAAAGTAATGTTAGAATCAATGCTGTCCTAAATTTGCAGACCCTTTTCAAAGTATTAAGACATTTTTGCTTTTCACTAAAATAACTGGTAAAATGCTTATAAGCTCTAGTACAAAATATTTCTGTAGTCTCATTCTTTGAACTGGTGGAGTTAAAGGTTTTCCTTTAAATCAATGTTTCTTCATTCTCAAAAATTTCCATTCAGTAAGTTCAATCTGGGGGGATAAAATGCCAAAACTGAAGACTTACTTTAGAACTGGAATATTGTATTTTCCTCCAAGGGTGTCCCTGCTTCCCATCCCTGACCTTCCCATCTCTGACCAGTTCTTCCTAATTTGTAAGTATGAGGTCCAAAGAACGCCTACTCTTGTCAGGTCCTCAATCATCCGTGTCAGGAAGTTGTCACCAGTGCACCCAGAAACCTCCTGGATTGCTTCTGCCATTCTGGGTTGTCCCTCCAGCAGACTTTGGAGTGGTTAAAACCCCCCATGAGGACCATGCTGGAGCTGATCTTGGCTAGGGACATAAAAAATAACAAGAAAACTGGCTGGGCGGCCAGGCCCAGAGAGTTGTGGTGAATGGAGCGAAGTCCACTTGGCGGCCGGTCACGAGCGGTGTCCCCCAGGGCTCAGTTTTGGGGCCGGTCTTGTTCAATATCTTTATCAACGATCTGGATGAGGGGATTGAGTGCTCCCTCAGTAAGTTTGCAGACGACACCAAGCTGGCCAGCAGTGTCCATCTGCTCGAGGGTAGGAAGGCTCTGCAGAGGGACCTGGACAGGCTGGATCGATGGGCYGAGGCCARCTGYATGAGGTTCMACAAGGCCAAGTGCCRGGTCCTGCACTTSRGCCACAACAACCCCATGCAAYGCTACAGGCTKGGGGAAGAGTGGCTGGAAAGCTGCCTGTCGGAAAAGGACCTGGGGTGCTGGTTGACAGCTGGCTGAATATGAGCCGGCAGTGTGCCCAGGTGGCCAAGAAGGCCAATGGCATCCTGGCCTGTATCAGAAATGGTGTGGCCAGCAGGAGTAGGGAAGTGATTGTGCCCCTGTACTCGGCACTGGTGAGGCCCCACCTCGAATACTGTGTTCCGTTTTGGGCCCCTCACTACAAGAAGGACATTGAGGTGCTGGAGCGTGTCCAGAGGAGGGCAACGAAGCTGGTGAAGGGTCTGGAGAGCAAGTCTTACGAGGAGCGGGTGAGGGAGCTGGGGTTGTTTAGTCTGGAGAAGAGGAGGCTCAGGGGAGACCTTATTGCTCTCTACAACTCCCTGAAAGGAGGTTGCAGCGAGGTGGGTGTTGGTCTCTTCTGCCAAGCAACTAGCGATAGGATGAGAGGAAATGGCCTCAAGTTGTGCCAGGGGAGGTTTAGATTGGACCTTAGGAAAAATTTCTTTACTGAAAGAGTGGTTAAGCATTGGAACAGGCTGCCCAGGGAAGTGGTGGAGTCCCCATCCCTTGAAGTATTTAAAAGACGTGTAGATGAGGCGGTTAGGGACATGGTTTAGTGGGCATGGTGGTGTTGGGTTGACGGTTGGACTTGATGATCTTAGAGGTCTTTTCCAACCTTAATGATTCTATGATTTTATGATTCTAAGATGGGTTTCTTCAGGTACATAGGACAACAAAGGAAGATGAAAGAAACTGTACCCGTCCTGATGAGCGAAACGGGAGACTGACTACAACCAACATGGAGAAGGCTGAGGTACTCAACAACTTTTTTGCCTTGGTCTTCACTGGCAGGTGCTCGATCCTCACCGCCCAATTCACAGAATCCAAAGGCAGGGACTGGGAGAATGAAGAACCGCCCACTGGAGGAGAAGATCAGATTCAAGACCATCTAAGGAACCTGAAGGTGCACAAGTCCATGGGACCTGATGAAATGCATCCGAGGGTCCTGAGGGAACTGGCAGATGAAGTTGCTAAGCGACTCTCCATCATATTTGAAAAGTCATGGCAGACTGGTGAAGTTCCCAGTGACTGGAAAAGGGGAAACATAACCCYAATTTTTAAAAAGGGAAAAAAGGAAGACCCGGGGAACTACAGGCCAGTCAGTCTCACCTCTGTGCCTGGCAAGATCATGGAGTAGATCCTCCTAGAAACTATGCTAAGGCACATGGAAAACAGAGAGGTGATTCGAGACAGCCAACATGGCTTCACTATGGGCAAATAGTGCCTGAAAAATGTGGTCAGGCACCCTTCTACGGCAGGGTTACAGCATTGGTGGTTAAGGGAAGAGTGACAGACGCCATCTACCTGGACTTGTGCGAAGCATTTGATACTGTCCCACACAACATCCTTGTCTCTAAAATGGAGAGACATGGATTTTACAGGTGGACCACTCGCTGGATAAGGAATTGGCTGGATGGTCACACTCAAAGAGTTGTGGTCAACGGTTCGAGGTCCGGCTCGTCACCACCAGTAAGTGGTGTCCCTCAGGGGTCCATATTGCGACCAGTATTATTTAACATCTTTGTTGGGGACATGGACAGTGGGATTGAGTGCACCCTCAGCAAGTTTGTAGATGACACCAAGCTGAGTGGTGTGGTTGATACTCTAGGGGAAAGGGATGCCATCCAGAGGGACCTTGACAGGCTAGAGAGGTGGGCCCATGTGAACCTCGTGAAGTTCAACAAGGCCAAGTGCAAGGTCCAGAACCTGGGTATGGTCAGTCACCAGTGTCAGAACAGACTGGGCAATGAGTGGATTGAGAACAGCCCTGTGGAGAAGGACTTGGGAATATTGGTGGATGAAAAACTGARTATGAGCCAGCAATGTGTGCTCGCAGTCCAGAAAGCCAACCATATCCCGGGCTGCGTCAAAAGAAGCGTGACCACCAGGTCAAGAGAGGTGATTCTCCCCCTCTACTCTGCTCTTGTGAGACCCCATCTGGAGTACCGTGTTCAGCTCTGGGGCCCCCAGCATAAGAAAGACATGGACGTGCTCGAGCGGGTCCAGAGGAGGGCCACGAAGATGATCAGGGGGCTGGAGCACCTCCCCTGAGGACAGGCTGAGAGAGTTGGGGTTGTTTAGCCTAGAGAAGAGAAGGCTCCAGGGAGACCTTACAGCGGCCTTCCAGTACTTAAAGGGAGCCTACAGGAAAGATGGGGAGGGTCTCTTTATCAGGGAGTGTAGTGATAGGACGAGGGTTTTAAACTGAAAGAAGATAGATTTAGATTAGATATTAGGAAGAAATTAGGAAGAAATTTTTTACTGTGAGTGTGGTGAGACACTGGAAGAGGTTGCCCAGAGAAGTTGTGGATGCCCCCTCCCTGGAATTGTTCAAGGTCAGGTTGGATGAGGCAATCTGATCTAGTGGAAGGTGTCCCTGCCCATGGCAGGGGGGTTGGAACTACATGATCTTTAAGGTCCTTTCCAACTCAAACCATTCTATGATTCTGTGATTCTATGACCAGAGCCTGTGAAGATGAGGATTCTTCCTGTTGTCTGAAGAAGTCTTCATCTACTACTACTTCCTGATCAGGCAGACTGTGGAAGACCTATACCACAACATCACCCACATATTAGTCTGCCTTCTAATCCTGATCAACAAGCCCTCTGCTGGCTCATCATCTGTCCCCAGGCAGAGCTCCGTGCATTCCTGCTGCTCTTTCACATATATGGCAGCTCCATCTCCTTGCTTTCCCAGCCTGTCCTTCCTAAAGAGCTGGTATCTGTCCATTGCAGCAGTCCAGTCACGTAAGCTATCTCACTGTATTTACCAATGARATGGTAACCTTGCAATTGCACACAGACCTCTAATACTTTTTTACTACTTCTTTATGCTGCATGCATTATTGTATAGGCACTTCAGAGAGGCTCTTGGTCATATGGATTTCCTGGGAAAGGTGAAAGCTTTCTGCATAGTGCTGTCCCATAGGTGCTTCCTTATTTACGTGCATGTTTGAAGTGGGCTCCCTTCAGCCCTGTTTTGGTAATTACAAGGTCTGTCTTGTCCACATCGCCCTGCATACTTTGTTAGCCAACTCAGTCCACCAGTTCCTCACTTGACTGTGGATCATCATCTCCTTCCTCCTGGTTTAAAGCTCTCCTCACCAGGTTGGCCAGCATGTTGGCAAAGATACTTCTGCCTCACTCCATCAGGTGGATGCTGTCTTTTCCAAGCAGTCTGCAATCCTCAGATGGGGTCCTGTGGTCATAAAAACTAAATCCCTGTTGTCAATACCCGCTGTGCGATCAGTTGTTGACCTACAGAATCCATCTATTTCTCCTTAAACCCTTCCTCCTCACCAGCAGGATCAAGGAGAGCACCACCTGGGCTTCCTTGCCCTTGATGCTCTGCCCAGGGCTATGTAGTCAATCTTGATATATTCCAGGCCTCCTCTGGCAGTATTATTGGTGCCCATGTGGAGACAAGAGTAGCAGAGTGTTATAGTCTGAGGGCTTAGATAAGCCTCAGCAATTCTTCCATGGCATCCCAGAAGATGCTGAGCCCTCAATAAGAAGCAAACTTCCTTAGACAACAGGTCAAGTTGGCAGATGGGGACCTCTTCACCACAGCAGGGAGTTACCTGCTACTAATACTCACTGCTTCCTCTTAATGCTTCTTCATGGCTCAGGCTCAGCCAGCTTTGATGCTTCTTTTGACAGAGCTCCCAACCCCTCATCTGCTACCAGGACACCAAACCTATTCTGCAGGTGCAGGCCTGCAGGTAGAGCCAAAGCCTTTCTCCTGTTTCCAGAAATCACATGCTTCCAGCTTTGRTCATTGTGGGAATAGGCACCCGAATGAGGATTTATGTGCCTAGCTGAAATCTACTCCTTTTATTTTAGTTTAGTGTTTAAACTAGTGGTTTTGTTTATTTCTTTCTCATACTGTGGATCTTTAACAGCAATTCTTGGCATTCTATCATTTATCGGATTCCTGATGATAAAAGAATTTCACCCTGTGGTTTGTTAACTCTTGAGTTCACTTGTACATTGACTTCTGGATCTCTTGAGTATCTGAATGTTTCAGAAAGTTTAAAACTGCAGCTGGAGATTAACTCTTTTGTAGACTAAATGTTACAAAACTTAAGGTTAAACTCAAAATTGCTTCCCTGTTATACAAAGGGAACCAGTTCCTGGGGAACTTACTTTCCCTAGGTTCATTGAAGAGCCTTAGAACCAGTGGTGAGCTCTTAAGTGAACCTGGAAAAGAATTCAAAACAGTTTAAATAAATATCCTGGGAGTTCTCACTGCTTCATGCAAGCTATTATAATGGGCCTTCTGTAAAAGTAGGAACTCCTCATCTTATAAATGAGATCAGGAAGGTAAAAAAAAATCTGACAAGGACACGGTTGAATGTACTGCAGCTACACAATGTACGTATGAGTATTGCAGTAAAATCGCACTTCGGTTAAGGAACAGCAGAATTCAGATTGCCAGTGAATGTATAGTACAATGGTGTTCACTTCTGTGACTGCATGCACTTTTTCTGTAGGAAACTTGCCTCTTTAAAGTAAACGATGAACTTGCTCTTCAATGATTAAAAGATTTTGAAGAAATCCCACTCTACTTTCTGCAAGAGTTAGAAATTACGTATTGAACAGATTTATGAACAGAATTCTATGGTAGCAACTACAGAAGACTCCTGTTAGCCAGAGGAGCACTTCCCGGGCTTTGGCCTGTGTTCCTGTGAGTGCAAGGAAGGACTCATGAAGACAACAGACAATTTCACAGCCCACAAAGCAGAAAGTCACAATGGAGAGCAAACTTATATCCCTCCAGTGCCTACATCAGAATTTGCGATATTAGGAAACCTGCCTAAACGTTTTGGAGGCTGACCATTCATTTTGGGGTGACTAATTTGAGATTCTAAAGGCTTAATTGCCAAAGGCTGAATGCTCAAAGTTGCAAGATAAAAATCTATTCAAACTGTGCTTGGAATGTATGATATGTAAATAGAGATCTTTCTCAAAATAGGCACCCAAATTGTTAGAAGCCTTAGAATCCTATCTTCAAAATGAGATTAGAGTGCTCCCTCGCTTAGAATGTGTTGTATAATATATTAATGGTCAAAGTCTTCAMATGCTATAATGATGGGGCAGTGAAAAGCCCCAGGGAAATTAACAATTCAGTAGGTCTTCCTTCAAAGTGGAATCAAACAGTGCAGAGTAAATAAGGCTTAGGAATGACATTGAATAACAGAATAAACCATTTAACTGCTGCTCATTTAATAAGCAGTGTCCCTTTTGGGAACAAAAGAAAGTGGTAGTGCTCTGGAAGATGTGTGCAAACATGTTATTAGACTGAATTGCACACACAAAATGAAATCAGCAATGTTTTTACTACAGTATTGTGTATGTTAACAAGGCTTTTAGAGGCAAGCAGCCCAGACCATGGAGAAACTGTCAGCTCTAGCTGACAGCACCTTGTATGAAAGAGGATGGCATCCATGAGTGGATGATAGCTCCTTTGCCAGAGAGTATGAAATATTTGCTGATAGCATTCACTACAAGCTGAACTCTCATTTTTGATAGACCTGGAGCCTTCTGCCTGCCTGTCTCCTTCCCATGCTAGTTTCTTCACTACCATTCCACTGTCCTCCTCTTAGGCTGGTCTTTCCAGTCCCTGTATGCAGAAAATCCTGTTCCCACTTAATGATGCCCTGACAAAGGTCCCTGTCAGCCTTTCCCCCAGCATTCAACTATCTCCTAGCCTGACTCTGTTATACTTACCTGTTTCTGTTCTGTGCTTACCATGTTTGGACCTAGACCAAATTTCCCCTACCAGTTCTTGAGGTCGTATTCCCCCCCTATCTTTTTCCTTCTGCTTTGTTGTTCTTATAAATCCCCCAAATCTGTTTACATCAGTTCCCAGTATTGTTCAAGAACCTATTTCTTTTCCCCAAAAGATACATAGTTCCTCTGTCTTCCTTATTCTCCTGCACATATCTATTTTCTCCACTGTTATCACCAACTATGTCCAATGCCCGTTGTCCTGGGAGCTGGGCAATCTCTTTTCCCACTCTGCAAGGAACCCAGGATGTCTCTTCAGAGCCCAGATCCAGACCACTTGAAAAGCCACAATCCCTGGAAAAAATTCTGCCTGCGCAAGTCTGAAACTTGTCAGTAAACATATTCCTTAGATAAAGCTGGGGAAAAAAAAAAGCTCATGGAAGAAATAATTTTTCAAAAGATTATGATTTTATTAATTTTGGGCCGGTATTCATTCAGCACAAAACTCTACCTGTTGTGTACACACCTGTCTTTCAGTTTCACCCTTCAATTCCTGCTGAAAAGTGTGGGAATATCTGAGCTTTCCAGTGAGTCACTAATGTTTTAATGTGGTTGACAGGCAGCAGAAAGTAAAGGCATTCTCCCTTAAGTGCATTCCCACAGGTCTGAAATGTTTGACTTATTTGTATTAAAAAAGGAAACTTGGAGTGAGACAAATAAACTTGCAGAGTTGCAAATATAGTAGGAAATGACGGGAAGCATTCCAGTAAACCAAGGTGCTACTAGAAAAAGGAGGATTTTAATATACTTTTAAATTTTCTTCTATATTGCTCATTAGGTTGAGGAGCCCTGATATGTATATTAACGTATTTTTTTCCCTGTGGGCACCCTAAAGTGTCTGTCTTAAGTTCTAGTTGCACTGTAATGTTGAATCACCTGATCAATTTCTATGATGAAATGACTGGCTTGGTAGACAAGGGGAAAGCAATGGATTTTGTCTACCTGGACTTCAGTAAGGCCTTTAACACTGTCTCCCATAAGATCCTCAGAGACAATCTGTTGATGTACAGGATGGATGAGCAGAGAGTGAGGTGGATTGAAAACTGGCTGAATGGCTAGGCCCAGAGTGGGCACGAAGTCTAGTTGGAGGCCAGTAACTAGCAGTGTACCCCAGGGGTCAATACTGGGTCCAGTCCTGTTTAACATCTTCATTAATGATCTGGATGATGGGGCAGAGTGTACCCTCAGCCAGTTTGCTGATGACGCAACACTGGGAGGAGTGGCTGACACACCAGAGGGTCGTGCTGCCACCTAGAGGGACCTGGACATGCTGGAGAAATGGGTTGACAGGGACCTTACGAAGTTCAACAGGGGTAAGTGCAAAGTCCTGTACCTGGGGAGGAACAACCCCATGTACCAGTACATGCTGAGGGCTGACTGGCAGCAAAGCAACTTTGCAGAAAAGGACCTGGGGGTCCTGATGGACACAAAGCTGAACATGAGCCACCGATGTGCCTTTGCCACAAAGAAGGCTAATGGTATCCTGGGCTGCATTAAGCAAAGTATTGCCAGCAGGTTGAGGGAGGTGATCCTTCCCCTCTACTCAGCTGGTAAGGCCACACCTGGATTGCTGTGTCCAGGTCTGGGCTCCTCAGAACAGGAAAGACATGGGCATACTGGATAGGGTCCGGAGAAGGGCCACAAAGATGGTTGAAGGGACTGGAGCATCTCACATATGAGGAAAGGCTGAGAGAGCTGGGACTGTTTAGCTTGGAGAAGGCAAGGCTCAGCAGGGATCTCGTTAATGTGTGTAAATACCTGAAGGGAGGGTGCAAAGAGGAGGGAGCCAGGCTCTTTGCAGTGTGCCCAGTGGCAGGACCAGAGGCAATGGGCACAAAGTGAAATACAGGAGGTTCCCTCTGAACATCAGGAAACACTTTTTTACTGTGAGGGTGACTGAGCACTKATGCAGGTTGCCCAGAGAGGTTATGGAGTCTCCATCCTTGGAGATATTCAAAAGCTGTGTAGACACAGTCCTAGGCAGCCTAGTCTAGGTGGCCCTGCTTGAGCGGGAAGGTTGGACTTGATGACCTCCAGAGGTCCCTTCCAACCTCAACCGTTTTGTGATTTTGTGAATATTATGTTTAGTAGGGTACTAGCAATCAAAGCTCAGACAAAAGTGCATAAAACATCAAATTTATCAACAATTTGAGATGATGTTCAGTTTCTGCTATTACTTGTGAGTACTTTACATCACTTAGCTGCAGCATGTTGGAGATATTTTCAACGTGTGTAGAGAGCAAATGAAATATTACCATATAACATGGACAAAATTTTTTATCACAATCAGAAAATTTAGTCTGATTTCTTTTTAGAATGATGATGTCTTCCTTGCCTTTCAAACTTTTCACTGCTGTTGTTATAATGATTTTCAATAGAATGCAGTTTGGGAGAGTAAGTACTCCCGCTAAGAAAAAATCTTTGCAGAAATGTGGTCACACCCACCTAAAATTTTGTATAACTCTTGTTTTCAGGACATTTTCAGTCCAGAGGAATGACCTCTGAGAAGACTGTAATGAATATTGATTTAAGAGCTGGGCATAATTAAAACTCTCATTTTGATTATAAATATTTGCTATTGAAGCTAGTCAAATAACTATTGTTTGTTTACAAATAATTAATTTTAGTGATTAAAATAAATATAAAATGCATGATTCATAAGGATATTCTAAACATAAAGCAACTGTTGATGCTATGACCTTATAGTTGCTCCTTCTTGGGGAGCAAATTATTGATGAGAAGCTGAACAGTTTTCTCTGAGGAAGGATTTAATAGCATAGAAAACATGGTGACAAACTTGAATCAGTCCTGAAATTTACCTAAACTAAGTCAAGTGCCATGAAGCAATTGAGTAAGCTACTGCCATAAGGAGGTTACTCCAATTTCCACTTTGGTCTTACCTTCCTTCTCTCTCCTTCTCTCCCTGTTTCTGGCTATGTAGTCCAGCCCACTCATGTTAGCTGTAATGGATATTTGGAAACATGGTAAACTAGATCCAAGATCTCACTCAGTTGAAAGAAAATTAAGACAAATTAACTGATTTTGAACCATCTGACTGCATAAGCCCTAGTACTGGCACAAAGACGACAGGGGACTGGCAGCATCTCTGGCTTAGATTAGTTTAAACTACTGTGGAGCAGGTTTAGGAAGATTAAGGCAATATGATACCTTCAAAGAATAACAGTGTTAAATAATGTTAGCAAAGTAAGTGCTGAGCAAGAAATATTGGTCAAAATATTTTTTTTTCTACAAATACACATATGGATCACCTGAAGCATTTGGAAAATTTTCTTTTTTTTTTTCCTTTGAAACGGCAACTCCTTTTGAAATTATTCCAAATGTAGTTTTTATGTTAAAATTAAGCAGAAGACATTTTTAAAATTCCATTCTCCATAAAAGGTTTGGGGTTTTTTTGGTTGGGTTTTTGTTTGTTTTTTTTTTTTAACCTGATAGTGGCAAAGAAATTGTTTGCACAGTTGCATCTTTAGATATCTGACTATAGGCCAATCATAAGACCCTTCTAAGACAGTTATCCCATATCTGTCTATGATGATGTTTTCTGTGTCATTTTAAAGTCTGTGAAAGTTTGAGAACAGTCTCTGTTTAAGACAGGATATTGGGCTTAATAGTCTGGCAACTATGGTTTAATTATGTGAGAGTCTGGGAATGCAAACAAATGTTCATATACAGACAATCCAGGTAAAATAGTATTAATAGAAGTGTATGTTTGAAATGTGGAGCGTTTCCTTAAGATACTTTACTGGAAATTTTAAAGGTTCCCATGGAAATTTGACACCAAATTCTTTTAGCTTCCTTTGAAATAGTACTCCTAAAATCCAGTGTGGTGGGTGTTAATGTTGAGCTGATGTTACTCTTTGCATTCACCCTAAGAATTATAGCAAGCTTTGGACATACTTATGCAAAATAATCAAAAGTAGCTCGCCTAATTCACAAAGTTTTTATTTGATTCAGTCTTTTATTATTGTAATTTTTTGTACAATTTATAGTACATTTAGAGACTGAAAATAGAGGGTCTGTAGGCTGTATCTATACTGGTAAATTAAATAGTGCCCAGGAATGTCCTGTATCGCCAAACCCTTAGAACAATAGCTTTTGTGCTTCTGGCCTGTGCCAAGTGGCACTCCCTGAGGTTATCGTGTGTGCAGTCTGTGAGCTAGAGTGATCATTTCCAGGAATCATTCCCAACTGGCAGTTTGTGTGTGAGCCTGTTTCGAAGGATGAGAGAGTTTAATATTACGGATGCAGGCTGTTCAGTGGCAGCTGGCCTCAGCACTGGAGAATGGTCTCAGGCATATTTAGTTTACTAACCAGAACACAGTCATAGTGTAACCCAGCTTGGTAAAATTCACTTACTATTTGATCCATAATTTCCTATGTCAGCTTCTAATGAGTGTATTATTTTATAATATTATTCTTCTGGAGTCTYGAGACTATGTATATTCTGAATTTCTCCAACAATGAAGGCTAGTAATTTTTAAAGCCAACATTCTTCAGGTGTTCTTTGCATATTTCCGCTTGTGTCATATAGCACCACTGGAGCTACACAATGTCTGAGACTACCCATTTCCTAGGATGCAGAAAAAGGAGTGATTCTAGCCACTTTTCATTTCCTATTTTGCTGGACAAAGTGCAAAAGATCAAATTACATTGATGTATTCAATATTTTCACCTTTATTGCACTGAGATTTCTTTCAACTGGAAAGAAATCTCATATTCTTAAACTACTGTCTCTTTCAGTAGTATCATACAAATTACCACTTCCGAAAAATGGCTAAAACAGAAGTCTAAGCTAATTTAGGTTTACAATGCTGTGGACACATGCCGTTTGAGCAATGGTATATAAATGCTTTTGCTCATGTGTAGTCTTAATAGTCGTACACACTGAATGCTGAACATATTTTCCAGCAGTGGTTTGTTGCTTGTTGGCCACAGCATTTGGCTTGTATGTTACAGCAGTTGCACGTTGGCTGCTGTTACCTGAGATAATGGGAAGCCCCAGCTAGAAGAAACCTAGCCCCACACTGATGACTGATCAATTGTTCTTCCAGCCAGTGTGTTCCCACTCATGTTGCACTGATTACTAATCCTGAGATCTGAAGGCTTTGGGTTTTCATCTTTTGTTTGATGTAAAAGGCCACGGCTTTCCTCAAACACCAAGGAGTCCTCAAAAGTTTTGTGAGCCTGAGTATTTAGGGAATGACAATGTCCCTGGGAAAACTGACACGGAATTCCATCTTTTCCATCAAAACTGAGATCAAATTCCTCAGGTCTATTTTCTATTCAACTGTAGTATAGTGTCATGAGTGTCCAAAAATATTGTGAGTATGCAGTAGCTACAATATTCTTAAATTTTTCACTTTCTTTGAACTGTTCATTGTGGTGCTATATTAATCATAACACTATATTGCTTTTCTTAAATTAGGCATAAGTAAAAATAAATTCTAGGCTTTTACCTAGATGGGATTTCCTAGATGGGAAAAAAATATCTAGATGGAGACCTAGATTTCCCTACATGTGAAATTACATCTCCAGCTAGTCTTTTGACCAAGTTAATATAAATTATATTTGAGCTTTGCAATTTTTTTTTAATCCTCAAATGTAAAGATGTATCTGTTATAACTTATCTATACAGAACTATCTTCAAATGTCATACTGCTAAGGCTTGTGAAGTTTTCCTACACAACGCTGTGGGTAATATTTTAGACTGTTTTTAACCTAATTGTATAGTTTCTGTCATTTTACAATATTGCAAAGCACTGCAGGCTGTTTTCCCTTTTGGGGCTTTATAATCTAAACTGTCACATTGCCTACCTGATAAAAGCACAGAGCTCAGTGTAATTTGTTTGCTTACACAGTTGTCTTGAGGAGGCTCACAAGACCCTTACACAATTGAAAATAGGTGTCAGCAGACAGCAAAACAGAGAAAGGGACTGAGAAAGGGACTGTTATCACTGGCTCCCAAAATGTCTCACTGAAACAAGTAGAAACAACAGATGAATGCAAATATGTAGTTTTAAGACCTCAAAGGATGACTAGGTAAACAAATTTAAAATTCTGCTTGGCCATATAATAAATTATTAATCAGTCACTTGATTCCCACAGTAGAAATGATGGCTATTATACTGTAAGGTTTCTCTTTACCAAAGTGTATTTTGTTTTATTGTTTTGTGCTGAAAGTTCTGTAAAGTATTTTTTTCAGTCTCACAAAAGCTGATGAGCTGTCTCCATTCAGCATTCATGTTTTACCTTCAACTAACCCATCTCCTAAAATGTTCATTTGCTGTGTTTATATAATGAGACAGGCCAAACAACTTGTTCTCCTAATAAGTTTCAATAATTTCACGATTTCATGATCTACCCCATGTTAATACCAGAAACAACTCAAGTGATTTTACATCAGTGTTCTGTTTGTCTCTTCAGCATGTATAAAATGTACAGATTGAATTGTTAAATTTTTTTATTACTTCAGTTGTTGTTTTTTTTTTTTTTTAAATATCTAAGTATTAGATTTAATTTTACTGAATTTAGTGCAGCTGGAATGATCTGCGCTCGTAGTATGCATAGCTTCAGAATATGTTAACTCTTGTCTGATGTAGCTTTCACAAGATGAATTGTGGTTGTTGATTAAAAGCCTGGCTGTAAGCCCGTGGATGCTGTTATGCAGTGTCAAAAGGAGGGAGGAATACTTCTAGCAATGCCTATTATCAGTTCCTTCTGTCACTTTGGGAAACAAAGAATGTAGTAAGTTAAGCAATGCATTGAGCTCTTACAATGGATATGAGAGTCCCAGGCTGGAGGGGATCCTGAAAACTCATCTAATTTATCCTCCAGGCATGGGCAAGGTCAGCTAAACTCAAGTCACTTCTGATAGTATCTGTGGGGACCATTAGTCTTATTTTTGCAAATACTTATTTCGGTAGTGCTGGTTTCSTACTCCTATAGAGTGGTGGAATTACCTACAAAGACTTGGGAAGGGCCTCTGTTTCTGGTGATAGGATCAATTCTTCTTGCACTTCCAGTTACTTTGATCTTTCACTTTTTTCAAGCACAACTGATTCTTGCACATACTTAATAATTATAAATATTGTAGAGTATTTTTTTTTGGAAGAACATAACCAATCTGATTCACATACAAAGTATAAAGATGACAATTTTTATCTCTGCATAAACCAAAAACATTGCCATCTGGAGATTTCATCATCTGTATTGCTGTGGAGGTGTCCTCGTTTTGGCTGGGGTGGAGTTGATTTTGTTCCTAGTAGTTGGTGTAGTGCTATGTTTTGGATTTAGTATGAGAATAATGTTGATAACACACTGATGTTTTTAGTTGTTGCTAAGTAGTGTTTCCAGTAGTCAAGGACTTTTCAGCTTCCCATGCTCTGCCAGGTGCACAAGAAGCTGGGAGGGAGCATAGCCAGGACAGCTAGCCCAACTGGCCAATGGGGTATTCCATACCATATGACGTC
>JAYKAV010003406.1:0-72763 GCA_035582835.1 Phoebastria nigripes | reverse complement strand
ATATGACGTCGTGCTCAGTATATAAAGCTGGGGGAAGAAGAAGGAAGGGGGAACATTTGGAGTGATGGCGTTTTGTCTTCCCAAGTAACCGTTACGCGTGATGGAGCCCTGCTTTCCTGGCGATGGCTGAACACCTGCCTGCCGATGGGAAGCAGTGAATGAATTCCTTGTTTTGCTTTGCTTGCGTGCACGGCTTTTGCTTTCCTTATTAAACTGTCTTTATCTCAACCCACGAGTTTTCTCACTTCTACCCTTCCGATTCTCTCCCCCATCCCACCGGTGGGGAGTGGGCGAGCAGCTGTGTGGTGCTTGGTTGCTGGCTGGGGTTAAACCACGACAATAGGACAACTCAGAAATTGTGATCATCTGAGCTGCCTTAATTAATGAGCGTGTTTAAAATGGAGGATTGTGGTGATTCTCCTTGAAGGTTTCTCAGTTTTCTTTTCCTGAAGCTGTAACGCTTGAAGCTTACCTTCCCTCAGATTGTTGTATAAGGTTGGCTGGAAGAAGAGAGTAAAGAGTTTCCTACAGCTGGAGGAATCAATTTCTAGCTGATATCAGTGGGGTAAGCAATGATCACTGAGAGGAGACATTTTGCTTGGCTGGTAGGCTTGGTTTAGAATGCTCTTTCACTTTTTTTCCCCCCCTTAACATAGCTGATATCCTAAAAACATTCTTTACGTGTATATATACATATATATTGGTAGAGACTACATGTTATAGTTGTGACACATGGACAGTTTCCAAGATTCGAGAAGGTAAAAATTCTCTTTGCTGCCAGGCTTTACCTGCTCTAGTTCTTCAGTCTGGTACATTATGAAACAATAAAAATGTTACTGAAATAATTATGAAATGGCTCTGGCTTCTGTATGTTAATCTTTGAATTTCACTGCATTTGAGCATGTTAAACAAATAACCAGACTGAATCAAAGTAATACTTATACAAAGTAATAAGCAAAGTTATTCTTTTGTTTGTGGAAAGAAAAATGTTATGATTATTCTTGGAGGCGCACGCTGAAAAGACAAGGGACTTGTCATCAGTTGCACTAAGAGAACACCAGTTGCAACAAGAGAAATTCCTACTAGGTATCAGGAAAAAAACTGTAAATGAGTGATCAAACACTGGAAAAGGTGGCTGGGAGAAGTTCAGGAATCTCCATCCTTGGAGATGGTCAGAACTCAACTGTGATACAGATAGAAATTTGTTTAGTAGGCAACTATTAGTTTGATATATCCAAATGACTAATGTAACAATAGCTAGGAAAAGATAGTCACTAATGAGCGTATGTTTTACAATGAACAGTTGTTTTACGTTTGAGAAAGAACTGAAGGTTAGAAAGAGGAGGCAACAGGAAGAAACAGGAACAAGATAGTAGGAGTTGCTGGTACCAAGGATAAAGAAGAGACACATACCAAAGATAAACAAGAGAATGAGGCAATTACTCAAGGAGAGAACAGTTTAGATTGACTTTGCGGCTATAACTCAGCGATCTGGACCAAAAGTGAAGAGTACACTGCGAGGAAGACTACGAGCCTTCCTCCAGAAGACCCCAAAGACCACCACCAGATAGGAATGCACCTGCGCCAGAGGGAGGAGGCCTATGATAATGAGTTCTCGGAACTACTTTGAATAACCCAACCTTTTCTCGGAATTCTTATGTATATGCATGACTTTGTATAATAAATAGTAGACTGTTTGTTGAAATGGTGTGCAAGATAGGAGGGGTGATCCCCCTTGCACCCAGTGCTGCAATAAACATACCTACTTTATAACTCTTTTGAGTTGTGAAGTTAGTTTCCGCGAGTCAACTGGACATGGCTCTGAGCAACCTACTTTAACTTTGAAGCTGGATCTTCAAGTTTGGCCCCGATTAGATCAATAAGCTGGACTAGATGACATCCATAGATGTCTTCCATCCTAAATTATTCTGATTCTCTGATGGACTTATTGAGATGTCAAGCATGATCCTCTAATGAAGTTGACTGGAGACCTCTGACAAGAACTGACTTTCTGAAATAAGCTCGATTTTTCATTAGGTGCAAAAAAGTTATACAGTGTTGCTAGCAACTCTGTTTTTATCTAGAGAGAAGAGTAGAACACTCAACATCGGTTTCTTACTAAGAATTTTGAAAAAATATTTGGAAGACTTTCTAGGTTATTTAACTTTCTCCATCAGCTAGTGCTTTAGGATTTATTCTGATGAATGTATAATATCCTAACTATTAGTAATGAATCTCCTTAAGTTGTAAATAGAATTTAAAATGGAAATCGAATTCCTGGCTAGGATCTTAGTTCACCAACAGCTGTACTATTATCTGTTTGTAGCACACTGATATTTACTTGGCAGATGTGTGTAGGAAGATTTTGATCTCACAAGGCTCCCAATCTGTTTCCTTTACTCTTATGAAATCAGTAGAAAATCTTGATGTTTAAAGTGAGACTAAGTAGTACTGAAATCTACCCTTGGTCCATGTAGGTAACTTGCCTCTGCCTTAAATGTATAGGTTTGAATGCTGGAAAAGATTTTTCACATTGTCTTCTATCAATCACAGTCTTACAGAGTCCAGATGACTCAAGGATTGCAGAATAACATTATAGAGGTGTGACAACTGAAACTGCAAGAACTTAGCAATTGCACTAGAATTCTGTTATGGCACTATTAATCTGTTCAGTGTATGGTAAATCCTACTTTTATTCAGCTGAAGGAATCTTCCTTTCCACATTGAACTGGGCAAAAATGATATAAAAAAAGGAGGTAGAAACCCTTTCCAGCTCAGCATCTGTGAAGCACAAGTTGTCTCCTACCAGGAGGTAGCAATTTAAACTGCCTCACATCAAACCCATCACCACAGTCTCAGCTCCTCTCTACTTGGCAGACAAATATCATGTCATTGGTGCATAAGGTATCCCCTTTTAGCTGTGCACTGTGCTACATAAGGCCTATAAATGCTCTGAAGAGATTCCAGCACTCTTCATATCTCAAGACAAAACTACAGTGTTTTTTTCTGGGGGAAATAGGGTGCAGGATGCAGCAGGTGGCAAATGTGAGAAGGAAACAATTTTTTTTATAGAAGGTCTATAGCAGTCTCATGCCCTTTAAACATCCGTCCAACTCCCCCTAATCATTTGTGGCATAACTTTTTAAGCTGAATTGCTTACAAACATTCTGACACAATGCTAGTCAAGTTGGCTTTGATTAGCTGATACTTTGAACTCACAGCTATACTGTCTTACTATGTCTATACTATATTACCGTATTGATGTTGGTGGCTTATGGTCAGTTTGGCATGTTGTAGCTACTAAAACTCCTCTGCATACTATCTAAGTACAGCAGGTGGAAGAATTCAAACTAAAGCTAATGGCATGAAAAAAAAAGACACACAAAAAATCCTTGTCTGAAAAGAATTTTTTCACCCCACGACAGGAATTTGCATGATTTATAGGGCAAGAGGCATAGATTGTATAGGCTTGTATGCATTTTTATTTCTAGTTTAGCAAATTTCTACCAATTTCTGCAGTATACTTCAGCTGTATTTGTATGTAATTGCTGTAAGTGCAAAAGTTTGTCTTTTACTTTTATTCAACCTCTTCAGTAAATATAATTCATAAGAGCTCTGGGTCAAATTCTTTGCCTTACAAGTGTACTAGTAGGCTATCTAAAATGAGTGAGTGTTCATGTTGGATGATTCTAGCTGACATACCATCAGTTCAGCGTGTAGCTCCATTTTTTTAATGATGTATTGCATTTAGGACTTGCAAATCACCATTCAATCTTGATAGGTCATTGCCCTTTGTGGAAACAGATGGGTGATTCACAGCTGGATCTTAGACACAGTATCTCAGGGGTACAAAATATCTTTGTATTTCTTGCAAATGTCAGAAGAAACCTGTTTGCTTCAAAAGATGTTATGTGGGCCATGCACATGATCACACATGCTTATTACAGTGCCTGAGTAATATTCTAATGTAGTTACATGGAAGAGGCTGTATCATTAAGCAACCTAAAAAAAAAATTGGTGTAAAAATCAGGTTTTGCATATTTATATTTTATTGATCTGGGTACATTCAGCTCTGATTTCCCAGACTTACAAGATACCGAGGGGAAGAGGGTGGGGAAGTAAATTGGGAAACGCAAAAGCGTAATAATTAAAAATACAGAGGGGTTGTAATGGGAAGTAGTAAAATTGAAGATAGAATGCAGAAGGAGCCAAACTACTGGCGGCTCAGGTGGTGAGTCTCCTTAGCACTTTCTAGGGAACCCAGCTGATATATCTGGGCTCAGTTGTGGCTGTCTGATGCAACAGCTCCTTAGTGAAATTCAGCATAACATTGAATGGTTCTATGCTGGTTTTGTTTGTGCTATTGCCTCGGCTGCTCTGGAGGAGGTTACTAGACTAGGCTATCAACCTACCAAAGTTGTTGAACTGTTCTTGCACCTTTCTTTGATCTGGTACAAATAAGCCGAACCAGAGAATCATAAGCAGGCAATAAAACTCCTTTAAAAAAAACAAAAAAGTTGATCAACATTGTTTGAATGGAAATTATGTCATATATGGGTAGGGTAACTGTTCAGCCTCTCAATTTTTATTGTAATATCCATGAGTACTACTGATCACAGCCTCTTATGTTCCTTTTACCTGTTCTGAATAAGAGGGAGAGGTACTCAAATCAGACTAGTAGTGTGACACTTCTGTATAATCTGAGTCCAGTACACCCAGGCTTCACATATTTGACTGAAAATGCCATAGGAGTCATTGAAAGTACTATCAATTCTCCTCCAGATGAACTTACATGCGCACAATTGGAAAATACAAAACAAGAGCGTGCAAGGAGGAGAGTGGAGAATTCATGAATGAAAAGCTGAGGAAACCAAGTCACTTTTTACTTTACTGCAGAAGTATTGGTGAAGAAAAATAGGTGAAGGAAAAAAAAGTCTATCCAGCTTATTTAAATAATATATTTACTTTGTTTTAAGCAAATGCAGGCTGTGAAGAAGAAATGGTAGAATATGATTCTAAGCAAGAAGGAGAGGAAATAAAATACATTTGAAAGATAATTTAGACTTATTCATAGCTAGAAGTTTCAAAAGGAAGTGCATAGACAGACATACTACAAATCCTATTTAGGAACTAAGTCATTGCATTTTAGTAGTGCCGAACTTCTAAGAGACACATCAATCTGTTTAATATTCCTGTGCCCTTTACATAAAACAAAAAAAAGCTTTTATCGTAATACCTTTGATGGCATCTTTTCTGAACTAAATTTATATTCCAGTTAATACTTTTCTTAATAGGGTAAGTTTTTATTAGTTCTACTATTTGGAAGAAGTTAAACTGCTATGAGAAAGAGTATGATACTATAAGAAAGGGTATGATACTTCAAGACTTCAAAATAAATGTTAGAATTATCTTTCCTTGTTATCTGTAACATTATTGGTTGCTGTTCTGTATGTATTTCCTGAAGGATTTTACATCATTATTTTAAAAAACAATGAGAGACAGACAGTGATAAGTTAAGGACAGTTACTAAAATGCTTCTGATAGATCATGTCAACTGCAGCCTACTTTCAAAGGAATCTGCTATTATTAATGTGATTGCAAAACTAACAACTGCTTTTTAACAAATGCTTTTTCTAGGTACTTGTCAAAGAATGCATTTTAAGATAAAGAATTATTGCATCTGAGTATCATTAAGAAATTGCAGGTATAAAAGTAAAACCCTGGGTGGTCTATAACAACCCATACAAAGTTGTTTAAAGCTAAAGGAAGAATGGGTTTATCCCCAAATGAAGCATCAATGTTATCACCAGTAAACTCCCGAGGGAAAAAAAAAAATATAAGTGTTTATGGCCAGTTAACCTTAAATGCATGTATTTTACTAATATAATAAATTGCTTAAGTGATATGGTTTTYCCTGTTTTAAAAAGGAATAGCAACGCTTTACTCTGTTAATTTTTGAAGGTGGGGGGTTATCTATCCAGAAAAGTCAGTATGATCTTTGGAGTATATAATCCACAGTGGATCCGCAGCAGGTTTATTACCTCTCTGTGGTATGGTCAGTTCTGGATTACTTGGCCCATACTCAACAAAAGCTGGAAAAAGAATCTCTTAAACTGACATAGGCTCATGAAAATGATCAGAGAACTAGAAAATACTATAAGCTTCAGCAGCTCAATCCATTTTGAGAGACGTTTTAGGTATAACTGTCAGCTATCTCAGGGGATTAAAGCTTTGATAACATCCCTTGAACTTGTTGGAAAGATAAAAATAAGATCCAGTGGATGGAAACTGAAATTGGACAAATTAAAAAAATGGTGATAAGTGTAAATACTTTCAGCAGTAAGAGTAATTGACTGTTGAGAAAGCTAAGCAGGACCTGTTAGGATTTCCTACCTGCAGAAACTTCTTGTTCAATATTGGTATTTTTTTCACTAGATGTTATAGTACAGTCAGAAATGAATTCTTGTAGTTCTCTTGTATTAGAAATATGTCTAAAATTATTCTTTCCAGTTTTAATTTTGATTTGTGAAATTGGGATAGGTTAAGAAATGTGCTATATATTATCCAGGTACCTGTAGTGTATTCACTGGTCATCTCTAGTATCTGATAATACCTTGACTTTCTCTGCTTTACTGTTCTCCTCTTCATTATTAGGAAGGTAAAACAACATCTCTTAGCTCATAGCCTGTAAAACAAGCAAAATCATTTAATCCCAAGAGCTTTTTTTGCTGTCAACGCTAGTCATTTTGTCAAATAAAGGAAAAAAATAAAAATCAGAATGAGCAAGTAAAGTCAGGATTTATGCCTGCTTTTTATTACAATACAGATATCTGCAAATAGGTATCCATAATTTGAAAGTTAATTGATTCCACACTTTACGACTCACAGGCAAGCCTCCAGCTGCCTGCCGTAGTATGCTGCATTGGGATCTCCTTTTGAAAGCCCACAACACAGTTTTGAAAGACGTCCGATATCTTGTCAGAAATAATAGTAGAATATTGTTTGAAGGACTCAAAGTATCTCCAAGCAATTTGAGATAAATGTTGGTTAGACAATAAGCAATCAACAGAGATCAGATAACACCTGATGAGCTGAGCCTTTGAATCTGAAACAGGAGAATCCTGACCCTGAATCAGTCCCTGAATGGTATCACAATCTCTATACAAAGAAATTACAGTGGAAGTATTTTACGTATTTATTTCATTAACATTATAGTTTATTGATTTTCCAGTATCCCAGAGGGATGCTCGACTTTCCAAAGTACTTCATCAATTGAATAATCGGTATGGGCCCGCCGGGAGCCCTGTGAGGCGAGCATTCTGTGCATTGGCATGGAGCATTAGCGCTCCACCTACTGGGAAAAGAGAGTATCTGATAGCATTACAGCCAGGACAGCCTGTCATCCTAATTTACCACAGATTGGAATTGTACCTATGACTCTAACGAAACCTCGTGGCCCGCTTTCCTGGGAAGCTTCTGATAGCAATGGTGCAAAACATAGCATCAGTGCACAGTGGATTTTTCCTTCTTTCTAACGGGGTAACCTGTTCGGACTCTCCCCACTGAAAGAAGTCTTTATTCTCTCTTACAGCACCCCCCAGGATGGCAGACAGAAATGCTGTGTTCATGTTAGTCCAAACCCTGACAAYGCTGCTCCTTCTAACCTGTGGCCAAAGAACCCTAGAATGGCCATGGTCTCAAGCTCATATTGAGTACATCAGGAGTATGGGAACACACGCTAACAGGAGAAATTTAAATCTTTCCACCGTGGTCATGCATGGAACTGAAGTATGCCTAGAGAATGAGTGGAGCTGGGATAAAGATGAAGCTTACGGCAAAGTTCCTCTACTTTGGGGAACAGCAGGGGAAGAAATTAAAATAAGGTGCCAGATGATCAATGGGTCTACCCACGAGAAGGCATATGAGATTTCTGTGTACAACATTACATCAAACCTGATAACAAAAGGTACAAAACTTTGCACCTCTGAAAGACTGGACTGTGGGTACAATTTTACCTTAGTACAACCTGTTTTCATAATCTGCATCTGGACTCGCAGGGACATGGGACTACCATTTCACTTCAAAATAGATGTTGCTGAGCCTAGCACAACAACATCCACCACTCCTCACAACATCCGCCCCAATTGTAAAAGATAAGAAAACTCTATCCCTACAAATTCCCCAAATTGGACCTTACGCTGTTAAATACACAGGCCAACAGCGAGTGTTATTCAATCCATCATGGTCCCTCAAATGAGTGGAACTATCAATTGCAGATCAATATCTCTGCAATTAAACCTACTTGCTCACCATTCCTAAGTACATCCTATGCAGGATGGTTAGTGTGGTTGCATGGATGAACCCTCACCTCTCCAAAACGACCAAGAAGAGATGTGACTGATATCTTAGGAACAGGGTTAGGAGTATTAAACAGCATGGACGCTGAAGTTTTAGCAAACAAAATAAGCTCAGCAACAAGTAATTTACACAAATTAGTGTCCATTGCAATCTTCTCTATCTGCAATGGGAACTAACCAATGGCTCCTACCTGATATATTACCCCAATGGGAAAGAATTAATGAAAAGGACCACAAACTAATTGTGAATGCACTAGGTGCAGCCCAAATTAATGTCTCTCTCAGTCTTAGTTGTATTCGGGCTCCACTGTGGGTAAAATCTACTGTGACAGCGATTGTAAGAGAAGGTGAAGAGGGCACCTTACCCACTGAAATTCAAAAGGTAATCTGGGATAATGCAACTGAATTTGAAAGGGAATTCCACTCCTGATGGCGTCTAGTTAATTTCACTTATAACCCCACTGACAGTAAAGCCACAGCTTTTGTTTTGACAATACGCAATGCTTTGGTACACACCATATACCCAATCATTACGCTGGGATTAAATCACAACGGAACTGTCCTCTATCCGTTAGAACACAGAATATGGGCCCAACAAAATGGGAACAAATGGCAAACTATTGATGTTGATGCACGTGTTGTACAGGAACAACAAGGATTTATTTCTGAAAGTAACATCATTAAGGCCCAAGACGTTTGTCTTGACACTGAACAAAATGTTTACCATTTTGAAATACATCCTGATGAAACCCCTGAAACTGTACTTACGTATGTTGGAAATGGGTGTGTTTGTATGGGAACCCTTTGTGATTCTATATATTTACAGACAACACCACTGTAGAGACATATAATTGCTCAAATATCTGCATTTGTAATTTTATCAAAATTATGGGATGCAACTTTAACTATTCAGCTCCTGTCACAACCCACCAATTGCGACACTCTAACTCTACATTGTATCAAGATTTATTGCCTACCCCTATTGGAATGAATCTTACATTGGTAAGAAAGCTATTACAGCATGGTGATCGCTACCGATTGCTGAAACAAGTTCAAGAAAATGGACAAAGAACCCTGATCACCGTTTATCATGATGCAAAAGAAATATACTATGTTCTGGAAAAAGTGAAAAAGGATGGAGAACATCATTGGTGGGATACTTTATTTGGATGCTCACTGACAGCAGCAGGAACTTTAAATCGAATGCTTCCTCCGGTTGTGATTTTATTAGCTCTAACATTATTATGCTTATTACTTATAATCCTTCTGTTTGTAAAGATTTGGTACATAACGAAGCAAATGTGAAATCACCCAATAATGTACAAAATGAAATTAATAGTAATATTTTATGCTAAAAATGTTTGCTTACTGTGGATCTGCAAGCATGCCAACATGGTATATAACTAACACTTAAACTAGACAGCTTATCAAATAATTGGACTCTTACTACTGATCTGCAACACACCACATATTTATGACATAGAGGCAAGAGGTAACCGTACTACCACTCTATGAGTTGATAAAGTGGATTGACTGTGGTCATGGGGCAGAGTGTGCTCGACCCCTTAACCAAACTAGTGGTAGTTTGGTACAGGCTCCAAAGGAGGTAAAGGCCTGAGCTGTAGCCGGCCAGGAACTCCTCTAGTTTCAACCTGTTCTCCGAAAACCCGCAAAGGAACAGAATGACACGGTAAATATCAATACATATGAGTTTGGAACACTGATCATGTGATTAATGCATAAATAACAGATGGCTTTTCCAAAACTCATTTATCAGAAAACGAAGAAAGTTGTGGGTACAAGGAGTCTCATGCCTACCTTTCCATCACATGTGATTTGACTACGAGCCAACCACTTTGTCCCATAAATATGACAGCCTAAGTGAGCCTTCTTTGAGCTCTCCCTGCTAGGCAGCATGGCTGCATGGCGGTGATTTCCCCTTGAGCTGGGACGCCTCTCAAGATTGCTCCTTAAGGCAGAGAGACCTTTTATCAACAGCAGATCATTGGATGAGCTGGATTTGAGCTCCCCCCCTTGAGCAGGGATGCCTCTCAAGGTTTGAGATTCCTCACCTGAGACTCGGACATCCTTCCTTGCCCGAGGCGGAGAGATCCCTTACTCCTCAATGTTGAGAGATCCCTTATTCCTCGACATTGAGAGATTCCTTGCCACAACAGATCCTTGATAAGTGACTAATAGCTTGTTAAACTTCGTAAGTTTTGCTAACTCAATTTTCCTTTGTATTTTTCTTCCATGCGGTAATTAATAAGGTGAACCCTGCCATCAAACTTACTGAACCTTAATAAACCACTGTCAAACTTTGTTAAATTCCATCAAATTTATTGAACTCTGTCAAATTATTATTTTACCTCAATAAAGCATATTGCTGCTTCTCTCTTTTGAGTGAGGTGCATTCCACTCCTCCGCGACACATTCAAACAGCTATATGGGATGAAGGCTCTGGATATCCTTCAGGTATTTGACATCTTTTATCTGGTGCAATCTACCTATTTATGACATGCAAATGTGAAAAGGGTATCCTAACCATATTTGAACAAATGTAACACTGCTAGCTTCAATACTGCATGAAATGAGCAGGACCTGAAATGGACTGAGATGACAAAGTAAGCAGGAGTTTGAGTCCAGGGGTGATGATGACAAACTTGAAAAAATAGGTGTTTGGAGTTATTCTTTTTCCTACATATTATTTCTGATTAATCATGTAGTACTTTTTGTTCTCTTAAGCAGTCCTAGATTATCTTCTTTTTTCATAGTATAACAACTGTAACCTACTGGACACTCCAAATTGTGTCCCTTGGAGCTAGCTCTAAGGAGTATTAATACAAGGGAGCTTCCAGAGATTTTTGGATTTGGCTGGTTCTACACTATGTTGTAGAGCATGGTGACCTGCTGAAAGGGAAGACCAAAAAACACACTCACTTTTCTTAAAATATCTTCATCAAAGAAGGAAAATCCCTGATTCAGCTTAACTTAAAATACTCATCACTTGGCAAACTAACTTTCCTAATTTAAACTGGAGTCTCAAGTTGAAATTTAAGCTTTAAGAAACCAGTTAAAATCAGTTTCAAATCTTGCGGTACAAAGCTTGTTGAGATGTTATACTTCTAGGCTCACCACTAGAAACTGGATGGAGGAAAAGATCACTGCAGCAACTGAGGAGGCTGCTGTTAAGACTCCTCAGGGCTTAAGCAGCAAGTCAAGGTCACTGTGTGAAACCAGCCAGGGAAGTGGGGCATCTGGCCAAAAAGTAGACCCAGTCACCAGTGCAAAGCCAGGCATGGTGCAATAGCCTCCTGTTTGAGTGCAGCAGCCAGGACACAAGAGAAGAAAGCCTTGATGAGGCAGATGGGAGTTCAGCAGCAGACAGGGACGTCAGACAGGGCCTGGTGATGGGGACAGCAAGATAGGTCAGCCAGATTGCACAGGCACAGGCATCTATCTAAAAAATGAAGGTAGAACTCCAGGCAGAAAGTGGAGATTATGCCTTATGTGATAGATGTCATTGTTATGAACACCTTCCCCTGTTTAAAGCATGGAAGTTTTCCACAAAGAACATACGTATATAAAGAACGTTTATACAGCACTTGGGATTGTCTGGAGAGTGGGGAAAATTTTTAAAGTGAAATTCAGGGAGGAGCTTCAGAAAATAAAAGAATTAAAGAAAAAGTCCAGGAAACATTTATGGAATGATTCTATATTCATGGAATGACAACTTTAAAGGAACTGGGGTTTCAGAAAAATCTGAGCATGTGATCTTTGGGAATCAGACAAGTTTATTTTCTATCCCCAAGAGGCTCCCTTTGATATATGCAGCCTTAATAAGTGTGTTAAAAGGTTAAATAATATGAATGAAATGGTCAAAACACAGTTATCCAGATGATTGGTAAGGTGCAGGGGGAAAACACAAGTGGGAAGGGTCAAGCTTCTTAAAATGAAACAAAAGGAAGACAAAGATTTTTTTAATTCTGCCAATTTTGCCATGATGTTATAAATACTAATTCTTTAGTGCTTAATGTTACTTATGCTCTAAATTGGATTAATGACATGGACACTCCTGGCATTAATCCACTGTTCAATGATACTCTAATAATAATCTTTTTCTATTTAATAATGTATAACATTTTCTAAGGGGATACATTAAATAATTTCAGCATGTTCCGTCTGGTTGTATTTCGATACTTACCAACATCACCAAACAAAGCCATAACTTGTGATGATGTCATTTTGATAAGAGAAGGCATATGTTTCCTGAAAAGTGCATAAGCATCAACATTTAGCAACCCACCAGGATCTAATGATGAACTGGTCTTTCAATCTTTTCTGTTAGATGGTCTGACAGCCCTATTGTCTATATATGGCTTATAGTCAGCTGAAGGGGAAAGGGCTCATTGTGCTAAGGATGCACCCTATTTTCTCAAGAAATATGCATTGTATACTTATAATAGCATATTATTAATGTATGTACATGACTATTGTGAATATTGAGAAGAAATCAAGACTATGAATAGCACTGTAGAACTGTGATAGGAATGAGCTGCAAACTCTTGAACAGGTTGAGAATGAACTGTACCTGAACCACAAATAACATATGTGTACATATCCCTCTCCCTCTCCCTCTATTCCTCTTATATGTGTATATGAATAACCATATGCAATACTACTATATATTATTAGTATTAAGTAGCATTATTAACAAATAACCATGAAAAATTTCTGTTAGAAATTATTTCCTTTGGGAAGGACCTTCCTAAAATCTGGCACATAAAACCTGTACTAGAGATAACAAAATACTAAAGGACATTCCTTAATTCTTGGGCTGGGGGCTAATTTTCAGAGGCTAGTGAAAGTAAACTAGGATTTTTTCTAATATTTCTTTTCCCTGTTCCTATCCTCAGCTTAGCTGGAGACAGAACCATCTGTATTGCAACACAATAGTGTAAGATTTAAAAAATGAAAATAAAATAATCCACTAGAAAGGAATTTGCCAATGGAATTTTCTCTACTCATAGTTTATAAATATACTGCTACTGCTACCATGCTGTAGTAATGCTTTTGTAAGCCCTGAATGCATAGAGAGCTTTGTTTGTGTCTAGCTGAGCTCTAAAACACTTCATAAATATTTCAAATTGTCACTGGCTGACAAGGAAAAGCTGGAACTGACAACAGGTAGCACTTCAAACATTTAGAAAACTGCAAATAGTAAAATGATGTTGCATAATCTTGTCCCATGAGACATATGGAGGAAAAAGAGACACCTGAGAGGACTTACACAGGCTCAGAATTTTGAATGAGATGATAGGCTCATGTTAGGATATACCTCTGAGATACACGGCTTACATTGTTCCTGAAACTCAGATTGCATATACATAGGAAACCCTTTGAGAGCTTCACATGTGATGTATATTTCATGCCATTAAGTTCTGCAAGCTTTAGAATTTTATTAGATTCTTGGAAACAAATGAAATACAAAGGGTAGGATGTTTAATTATGCTGCTTGCAGGGATACTTTTACAATTTATTGAAGCAATGTGTTAGCTGTCAATGTAGCAATAAAACTGTAAGAGGTTTGTTTATGTACATTTTAAAATTAAAAAATACTTTTTTAGCTGGGTCATATACTTTGAGAGACATATTTGCAAATGTTTTTCCAAAGTGAATAGCATACACCCCATGTTTTTTGGATTTAGGTAAACTCCATAATTTTATTCCTTTGCATGCCTGTTACCATTTTACATAAATTTATTTCTTATTAACACCACTTGTTCTGAAGTATTATAAGCAGTTCCCATTGTTGACAGCCAGGCCTTTCTTTCTTTGTATTTAAATCTAGCAATAGGAAGTATAAATATGAACCCTCTGTCACACAAAAGAGTGCTTAGTTTCTGAAAGGAGGTCTCTATCAGTTCTCCCTTAGCATTTGACAGTAAGTGCATCTCTCTTCTCTTCAGACCATGGCACCTTTCTGTGATTTTGTTAATGGATTCCCTACTCAGTTTTTAAAGGATTACTTATGTCATCTGCTATATTTGTGTTGAATTACTATTTCTGAGCAGTGAATTGACCATAGATATTATATAACTCTGTTCATAGTTTCCTTACTTTCCTTTCAATACAAAGACTAATCCTCAACTGCAAATTTTCACTTTTGTTAAGCAAACCTTTGTCTTTTGTTAAATGAATTGTTCTCTCAAATAAAAAAACAACTTTCTTTTAAGAAAGCTCTCCACTTGTTTTGAGGAGAAGAGCTGGAGACACGACATGCGCTCTCTGTTTCACATAGATGAATTTCATGTAACCATTCCAATCAAGTGTTCTAAGCAGTGTGTGTTGAAATTCCTTATTTGGCCATTGGCACACAGGAAATGTGTGCTAAGAAGCCGTGAATCTGGAGAAACTCAAAGCCTTTCTTCAGAAAAGCTTGTATTGTTTGCTGAAATTAGTCAGGGTGTATCTACATGGGTGCATGAGGGTGACCTGAACTTCTCTGCCGCTCAAGTCACATCACTTTGCTGTGGTCCTTTGATGTAGTACTGTGTACTAGAGTGCTCAACTCCAGGAGGTACCATCAGTATGAGCTTGATTATCCCTCTAGCTTTCCTACTTAGCACTGATAAAGTTGTGTTCCTGTATCCTCTAGCATGTTCACAACTCTCCAGTCTCCCCTGTCAGGTCAGACCTTCATTCCATCCTGGCTCATCATCTGAATAAACTTTTGAAAATACTTACTGTCCTTCTTCATTAAGCAGTTATATGCAATATATATTATATATTGTCATGCACAGATCCTAATTTTTCTGATGGCAAAATTTAACTTAAGTTGACTAAGCCATCAAACCATCCTTTCTGCCTTCTTCCTAATCTCAGAATACATCCTCTGCAGCCTCATCTTGCGCTCTCAAACATAATCATATGAATTTTTTGGTACATTAGAGACTGTACTGTATGAGAAGGTTTATATGAAGAGAATTCTAAAGTCTTTACAAATACAGGAAAAACAGTGAACAGAGAGATTATTTCATACTGCCTAAGAAATWTTACTTTCTTTAGGATAAATGATGTTTAAGAACAAGTATACTTTGGAACCTTCATTACAAATAACAAGCAAAAGGTAAAATAGGTTGGAATTTTTTCTAGGTCATTAAATTGGCTAAGGAGATAACAGCCCTTCAAATATCTTGGAAGAAAAGTTGTTACTAAAGATTTCAATCAAGGATGGAGATATGCTGCAGGTCTTAGGCTTCCAAGTATTTTAGCTTTTTTGGACTTTCTAAACAGAAAATGTTTTTCTGACACAAGCATATCTTACTCAAGACAATTTTGTATTAGGTTCCAGTCTAATGTACAAAAGTGAATTGATCACTGAACTAAACTGGTGAGGCCCCACCTCGAATACTGTGTTCAGTTTTGGGCCCCTCAMTACAAGAAGGACATTGAGGTGCTGGAGCGTGTCCAGAGGAGGGCAACGAAGCTGGTGAAGGGTCTGGAGAGCAAGTCTTACAAGGAGCGGCTGAGGGAACTGGGACTGTTTAGTCTGGAGAAGAGGAGGCTCAGGGGAGACCTTATYGCYCTCTACAACTCCCTGAAAGGAGGTTGTAGCGAGGTGGGTGTTGGTCTCTTCTGCCAAGCAACTAGCGATAGGACGAGAGGAAATGGCCTCAAGTTGTGCCAGGGGAGGTTTAGATTGGACCTTAGGAAAAATTTCTTTACTGAAAGAGTGGTTAAGCATTGGAACAGGCTGCCCAGGGAAGTGGTGGAGTCMCCATCCCTKGAAGTATTTAAAAGAYGTGTAGATGAGGCGSTTAGGGACATGGTTTAGTGGGCATGGTGGTGTTGGGTTGATGGTTGGACTCGATGATCTTAGAGGTCTTTTCCAACCTTAATGGTTCTATGATTCTATGATTCTAAACTAAATATTCACTTAATCTTGCCTGATTTTATTTAAATACTTAAAATAGAGAAATACTTAAAAATACTTAAATATCCAAGAAGCAAAGTGCTGGAACAAATGAAATTATGGCAGTGATAGTTTTATTCCAAGTGGGACAATAGCAACCCTGTCCAGGAGGCTAAAAAGGAAGTACTAAATACTACTACTGCTTATTTATAGGTAGAATATAGATAATATTCACAGTTATCATAATGGGATATTTTTTATTCCAGCTAGGGAGGATATTAGTTTTAAAACTTTCCATTTTGACAAGCTGTTAAACTCAAGAATGTTAAAAGCTGAGAAATTAAATCCATCAGTGTTTATAATAGGTCTCAGAATACCTGGACAATGTCCAGGATCCTAGGCAAGAGAGGCAGTGATGTGCTAATACTTAGATTATTACTGCTTTTGACAACTAAACTAGTAAAGTTGGTATCGATTCTAGCCAAAAATCCTGAGGAATTGGATGAGTGAAAATCTCCTCTTGAAATTTATATGTCAGGGGGCTACCCAGCTATGGAAAACCACAACTGAAGGAACCCTGTAAATTCTGCCTCCAAATAAGATCTGAAGACTTGGCAGTAAGCTGAGCCATCTCCCAGTTTATGAAGATAAATTAGGCCAGATTTAACAATAGATTAGTCAGTGCCTGTCTAGAAAATGGAGCCAAAGCAAACTCCCTGAGATATATCTCTGTGTAGATGCATTGCAGTTTTATAATCTTTCTTTGGAATTCATAGCCTGAGTATGGCATTCTCTCACCAGAAAGTAATATGAGATCATATCTTTTAAAACGTGAGCTATTCAACCAGAAGAAAATCAGAAAATGCTATGAGGAAAGAATTTATGAAGTCCAACAGAAATGATTCCTGCGTCATGCTGAGCTTGTCTCTTATAAGGAATACTGCTGTTGTGAGGCCCTAACAGAAATCCTCCTAGGAAAGTACAACCAAAGAATGATGAAAAATAATGATGTAAGTGTACCCTTTTCTGAGCATGCACTCTCCATTTACAGAAATTAAGCAAAATCTGTCATCAAGAGAAGAAACAGAAGTTAGGAAAGGTGGTTTAAATTAGTAGAAAGTAAGTGACTAAATTTAAATGACAATTTCTGTAAAGAAATTAAAGTTACTGAGAATAGTAGAACTACTCTATCTGTGGCTTAGTTGTACAGCTAGAAAATGGAGCCACTTACAAATAGCTGAAAAAAGTGGCATCATCACTAAAAAGTCTGCACAACACATAGAAAGCCAACTAAATCCGAAGTAAAAATCAGGCTGGTTGCTATAAGCCTCTGTGTTGGTTTCTCAAATGTGGTTGACTTCTTCTAGCCACTTTTTGAAAGTGTGTTCTCATTTATATGGGGTCAGGTGCGCATGGGCTTCTGAGAGCTAAACACAGCTAAATGTGCCAATTAGCTGTTCTACCATGTGTGAAGAAAAAAAAACCCAAACCATAAAAACCACCTTTAGTCGGCAAATATTTTCTGAGTCCATCAGTTAAAGGTTCAAATGGATATAGGACCTAATTAAATTATGTGAATATGTTTTTGAAGTGACACACTATTGCTTGTTGCTATGAACAAAGGTAACTGAAGAGCCAAGAATGTCACTGTGAGATTCCTTGGAGACTAGACATGTCAGCCCAGAAAGGGAGAGGGAAATATATTTATTATAGACATATAATGAGCCTAAAGAAAAATTAAAATGAATTTTTTAAATTCGTACAAGTTGTTTTTTTTTTTTTTGTTCTGTGCTCTGTTCCCAGGTAAGGTCTGTGCTGTCACATAACAGGCATTCAGTCATATCTCTTTACAAAAAAGCTAACTGAGGCTGAGATGAAGGAAAAAAATTTTGTAAAGAGTGAAACATGAATAAAAGCTCAAAGAAGTACGGTTTATATTAATGGCTCTTATTTCCTGCACATCTGTTATGATTTGATCCCCAGTTGCACAGACTCTAGCTGCAACCTACTTGTCTCTTTATGCTTTGAGGTCGGCTTGGTCTCTATGGGAAAAGAGCAACCAAACATTCACATCTGAATAAAAGATTTTTTAAAAAATAAGAAGAGGTTTTTTTTCAGAAAAAAATAAAAGTTTGATGTTTTCTTTGAATTTGCCAAAGATGTTGGATAGAGAAAGAAAACATCTTTGGTTTTATGAATGGATTTATTGATTATACCTCTGTAAAACTGAGTAAATATTTTTATTAACTTTTAGCACCAGCTTTCATGCTGTCAAAAAAAGCTACATAAAATTCGTACTAAATTTTCCAAGTGATGTAAAATATATAAAACAGTAAGACTATAGCACAGTAGCAAATAGTTCTTCTGAAATTTTAAATGATGGTACTAAATATAATCCTTGTGAAAGGGGCTGGGTTAACAATCTAATTCTATATGCAGGTGTGGTACAGTATAGCCAATACTTTTGCAGCTTTTCTGTAGTTTATTCACCATCCTTTGAATCTCTGTGGTGAGATTCTGATTCTGCTGTGTCAGACCTTCAATTTTTCTCTGAAAACTTCATTTAAGAAGCAAAAGTTCTTCACTGGTATTTCTGCGAACTGGAGGATGTGCTTAGCGGGGCTTTGATTCACTTTCACCTACTTCTTGAGCATCTTATAAGACAAACACTCATTAGTAGTAATAAGGAATGCAGTTAATCTCCAAATAAATTAATATAGGAACTGTTACATTTGCATCTTCCCATGTTTCTATTCTTAGTTTATGTGAAGACTGATATCTGCAGATGTAAGAGTTTTTCCCTTGGTTATCTGAAATAGTTTGACCTAGAAGTTATGACGTGCTTGAGAATAAGATAAGATATGATGCCATTTTCTCACTAGCTCTTGTTATTTTATTTAGTACCTACTCACTTCTGGTACCTTAGCAAAGTTGTACCATTTCTACCCTAAAATTTTCTACATAGGAAAGTAAATAACAAAAAAAAAGAGCCTATTAAGTTTCATTTGCATTCTAGTCTCATGCTCTTTCAAATTTATTTACACACTGTTCTCATATTTGTTGCTGCTCCATCCTACACTGATGGCTTTTAATCTTAGTTTCCTTGGAATACTACAATTCACAACTAGACAAAATAGCTACATTACCTGCCTAACCAGTGGTCCTCCACCCACCAGTTTCTCTTGGCCCTATGATCATTTCCTCTTGAAATGTAGGAATGGAAATTATTTTTTTCTCTGATGATGCCTAGATTCTTGTTAGTGAAGGCATCTGACTATTTCTTTTATCCATATTCATCATTGTATCTTTAAGGGCAGTTAGATATTACACATTAATTTTAGAAGCCTTTTTATTCTTTTTATTTTTGCACGGCCAATACAAGTAGAATGTTTATTTTGTAGGCTCTGTTGACATAATTGTACTCCTGAGGTAATGAGATTTTTTTTTCTGATTTTTTCAGAACTCACAGTAGTGATATAAATGATGCTACAGTTGAAGACTAGTCCCCTTAAGGGAACAAAATCATTTATAGGCCACAGTATTGTTTGCTAACGAGGCCGTAACTTCATATGATTTGCTAATATTTGCACTGTACTTTTGAGGGAATTTCTGCATGTCGGGTATTCCACAAGAAATTGTGGGTAGTTTTGTTAGCTGAATGTTGATCATTTGATCAGAAGTTAGCTAGCAAAATCTGTATTCAGACTTGTTATAGAGAAGCCATTTCTGCTATAATAAAATGATGTAATTTTGGAAATCAGTCTACTCTGATATGAAAATATGTGTGAATGTTATTTAATTCCATATAGAGAAATATCTTGATGACTGAGACATATTTAGCTGCCAAAATTCCACTGAATTTCTTAAGCATCTCAGTAAAAAAGCAGAGAGGGTAGTGTGTGTTAACAGTTTAAAGAATGGAAACCTATGTATGTCCCAGTAAGGATTTTTTGCGTAATTTCTTCATACATGAGCCATGGTCCCTAAGCATAACAGTTCTTAGACTGAACACTGGGATTGAGAGATAATGGATGTATGACAAGCATTGGTTTATTAAACAGGATCAAGTGCATAATGAGGAGTATAGAAGACCAAGAAAATAAAGATGGCAACAGCACTGGGTTTGGAAGAGATGGTAGAAAATAAGCCAAAAGCTGGTTAGCAAATAGAGAGCATTCAAATGTTTATATATAAAAAAAAGTGATTGCTAGCAGTGGCATCCAGTGGCTGTGGGAATAAACTGCAAGGGCCAAGACACACTTATTCAGGAGAGGCCTGTTCTAGTAGGAAAGGTTTTTCTGCCCCTAGGTCATATTAGTGCTTAAAAAAAGGCACAAATTCATTTGAAGTGTCACAGGAATGCAAGAGCTATCTCAGAATAAAAAATTAAAGATATTCTTTGCAAAGCAGCTTCTTGTCTAGGAGGTCTATACTTCAGAGATGATGTATGCAAAACTACTTTCTGCATCAATCTCTACCTAAATTCACGGTCTAGAGAGGAACAGGTTAGAGATTTAAATTCATGCACTAGATGCCAGAAAATAGTATGGGATAAAAGAGGAAGATAAGTATGTTTACAATACCTTCTGACTATGCATAATTGTTATAAAGACAAGTATTTAATGATTTTAGGAAAATAATTTTCTTCAGCTACTACTTTGGACAGCAGTGAGGACAGGATACTGAGGTCTTTTTAGGCATTTAATGTGCAGTTGAATCTATTTGCTGTATTTCTTCACTCTCATCACACATTATTTTAACTTTTTCTATATATTTTCCCTGTAAGGTTTCATTTTGCCGTTCATAGCAATTAAAGTTGTCTAGTCTTTCTAGTTAACAATAATTCTGACTTTTAAGATGGTATGACTACTTTCATTTTTCTTCCATTTCTGTTTCCACAGATGACATGGACGTATTTTCTATTATTCTGTGAGTCTTGGCACTGCTGATTGAGCTATGCTAAATTAGTTGCCAATGTAGTTGTGGCTATGATTTTTTTTTTTTCTTCTACTAATTTAAATTCCATTGGTTCTTTCTCCACAAAAATCTTGGGGAATGGTGGGATTGCAATGCCTGTGTTTGCCACCAAACTTAAGTTGCTGTCATAGAAAAGGGTGCTGGTGAGTGCAATTCTGCAAGCACTTGGGGTTTGGCAGTTGATTTTTTGGGGGGTTGGAGGTTTTTTGCTTATCAGACATGCAAATATTGACAAGTTAAACAACCTTAGCTATGTGAAAGAATGTGCACTATCATCATGAGGACTTGTTACATGATGGGAACTTCTGCACATTAGTTAAGGCGTGGGAAAATAATAGCCAGAGAATGGGTATTACACTGTAGAAATTAACTGATGTCCATTAATAGATACCTGAAGCCTGGATATTGGAACCACAGAACCCAGTTAGCACTTTTACAGCAAAAGCTTTAGTTTGGTCATCTGCAGCTTTAAAACTGCTATGTACCCCTTAGATCCCTTAGGCACCTGTTGGCCTACATTAGTGAGCTCCTTCTTGGATTTTGTCTTTGGAACACCTACTTATACATACGCTTATGTTTTAACTCACTGCACTGGGATCAGGGACAGAGTTTGTGATGAAAGCTGGGATCACTTCATCAAGGTTGCGATACAGTGAATAACCTAATCATAATACTTCTCAGATCATAAAAATCTGGTTTTGATGTCCTCCTTGTGAAATTTCTGGTGTGCATTCCCTTCAAGGTCAGCTGTTTGAACAATATTAAGCACCACCTCAGAAATGACATTTTTGACAGCTATTTTTTCCTTCTGTTGCTTTAAGACTTGCTAGTAAGAACACTTCAGAACTGATATTTCCCTATATTAAGAAAATAACAATAATTAATAAAAACCAAAGTTTAGTGACAGCATGGCAGTTTTGATAGAAAAGCCTGTGAGCTCCAAGATGAAACTTTTGTTTGAAGCTGAAGGAAGATCCAGTCACCTTGAATTAGCCAACTATATACAGATGATAAGCATGATCTGTGTGCAAACTTTAAATGACATTCAGCCGGGTTAGTGGAGAGCCAGGTATTGGATACTATAGCACCTCAAAGGCAGTGTTTTTTGCCTACAGTCAGATTCCGAGCTCAGAGAAAGCAGGAATTCCTGCCTACCTCCTGGTTATAGTGGCTGAGGGAACTGGATTTGTTTGGAGAAGAGAAGGCTAAGGAGATTCCTGTTGGCTGTCTTCAAATACCATAAGAAGGATTATGAAGAAGGCTGAATCAGACTATTCTCAGAGCTGCAGTGTGGAAGGATGCAAAGCATGGTCATAAATTGCAGCAAATAAAGGTCTAAATGGTTGTAAGGAAAAATATTTTTGCAGTAAGAGGTAATTACCATCGTTGGAGATTTTCAGAACTTAACTGGGCAAATCCTGAGCAACACAGTCTGACCTCGAAGCTACTTTTGCTTGAAGCCAGAAGTCAGACTGGATGACTTCCAGACACCCTTTCCAACCTATGTTTTCCTATGATTCTATTTTCTTTGTGGGGGCCTATGCCTCAAAGAGCACTGTTTTAGAAATTTCTCAAGTAAAGGAGACAAATTGCATTATATGTCTTTGCACCAACTTTCCAGTCTTAATTGTGGAGTTGCTACTACACTGTGTTATCGGGGGCATAGAACAGATTGGGCATATTTTTCAGTGATTCTCAGTATTTCTCTCAACTTTATCACAATAAAAGTCCAAGTATAATAACCACTGTGCTATAAACCCCATATATTCAGTTTTCTTTGTAGTTTGGCAAACAATACATGCTCAGCAACATTATCACTTCTATGTCTTAATTTTTTCTGAGATCTGGAATATTGGTTAATCTACTGCATTTTTACTTTCTGGCTCTAGGTATGAAAACAGTGCAGAGGCTCAAACATGAATAGAGAATCACTAGGTAAAGTCATGTTGGACTAGGCAGAATAAAAATAGGACTTGAAATATTCTTGTTGAACAGCTTAACTACATTGATGTTTTTTCTGATTTGTTATGATGTTGATTTTTGCTGTCAGAAAGAGGATGTGAAATGTTTGGGATTAGGTTTGGTGGTGAACACCAAGTAATTCACATGGCTTCAGAACAGCTACTTTGGGTTTGCAACATTACAAATGGAAGAAAAAGCTCATTTTGTTTTGCTGTAACATATGCCGGTTTAGGAAAGCTTCAGACTTTGAAAATGTTTTGCTTAGCTACTACATTTATAGAAGCATTTGTAGTATCTCTGCTTCTCTAAGACAGGAGACAGTGATCAAAACCAAAGTGTAATTTCTCCTTAATTGATCTTTTGACCTCAAATTTTCAGACATCTGGTTGCATGTGTTAGTTGAGTGCATTCTAGCCGGAACCCAAAAAAGTAATAAATGTTGGCTGAAACTTATTAAAATTTGCTATTTATCTATTTATTTTTTGGGGGGAAGCAGATGAGAGAAACAATACATAAAGCAAATTAGAACTGAAACCTGTGATTGCTTTCTATGCTCATTTCCATTTGGGAGCCCAACAGCAAATTACAAGGTAGGCAATTACCCACAGTGAGTGAGTTACTCAAGGAAAAAGAGACTAACAGGATACAGATGTCAAAGCAAGCCAAAATAAAAAATAAATACGAAATTAATTAAACCAAGCTCCACAATACTCTTTGATTGCTGTTGGTACTGACAATATACTGGCTGCTTTTCACAGGCATGTGAAAATCTAGCTTTTCTTCTGGTGAGTTTACAGTCTGAATTAGCTTTATAAGACCCTAAAGTAGTGGACAATAGAGTATGAGTTCCATACAGTGTGTTGCTACTGAAATACTTTGTTGGTTGTGTGCCCAGAAAGGCCACCACTGTTGTGGTGAAGCTTAATGGGGAGAGCAAGGTATTGCACTGCCTTCAGCATGGTATTCGTTTAGTGTTGTTTCCCATGGGTCAGAAAGGTGGAGGATGGCTGTATTATGATGTTCAGGCATAATTTAATTGTAAAGAATTGCAAATTGTACTTCTCCTGCATTAAATCACCATCAAGTTTGAGAAATTAATCTTTTTCTTGTCAATGAAATGGGTTGGTGACAGCTGTGAAGTGACTGCTGTTATTGCAACATTAGAGCTAGAAGAGTTATCTTCAGAGACACTATTATTATCAGCAGCAAAATACAGATAGTTTTATAAAGTTCTTTTCACAGACAAAGAATTCTCAAAGCAATAAAATATCAAATGTGATAGAACTGGGAAACAATTAACATGAATGGCAACTCTTTGTAATAACTGTGCGGTCACCAAGATATTTCACTATGGCTTCAGACCTACACGTAGAAGTTGTTTTACTTATTCAGCACATATGGAAACAGATATTGCATTGATTCTCAGCCATTTCATTAAAGGGGAATGCATATAACCTGTCAAGTTCTTCTGGATTCTCTAACTGACCGAGTAAGAAAATAAGACTAACAGGTATAGAAGATGTCTAAAGGCACACTGGTTTTCTATTTACACTTGTGGATCTATAGCAGTCTTGATTGCACCTGAGGTGTGAATAAGAAGACTTTTTGTCAGTGGTGGTCTTAATACTTGAATTAGTTCTGGCATCTGATTAAATAGAGCCACTAATCTTAGGCAGCCAGCAAATCCAGAAGAATGTGTTAATCTCATAGCCACATAAATTACACAAAGAAATGAACAGTTCAGTGAAATAAGATAGAAAAAAAAAAAAGAAATTAGAGACCAGCTTATGAAGCAGCTTACTGCTTTTAAGCTCAGGTACTGGCTAAACTCTGGTTAATGTTTGATACATTGCAATCTGACAGTAGAACATGTTAAACTTGTGTAAAATATATCTGTTAAAGGAATTATTTCTTTTTCCCTATTGCATACTTCTCATCCTTTGTGAGATGTTGAGCTCTTCTTTTTGCTGATGTAACTCAAATATCTATATAATGTGTGACTTAAGCTATCAGAGATTCAAAGTTTTCTTCTCTCTCTGATTTGAAGAGTTTGCTTGCAAAAATTGTTTGCAAGTGGCTGTTGTATGTAAATGTAAGCAGTCACATACAATCTAACATTTCCCCTGCTGAATGTAAAAATTTAACAGCAGTTATTGCTGCTATTAGTTGAACTACTGAGGCATAACAAAAAGGAAACAAATAATCATAACATCAATAGTCAAAGATAAGAGGTTTACTTTGAAAAGTAAATTACATGCCAGAGAACAGATTCTTTAGCTACTATTGTTTAGACCACAGTCGAGCTTAGCAATAGAGCACTTATGTGACAAGTGACCTCTGTTGTGTACACTCGTGCATGCACTTTCATTCTGATGCTGTAAACTGTCAGAGTATACTTGCAGAGTGAGACTCTCAGCTAAGACCAAACTCTTGGGCCTCTGAGCTGGCGATATAGGGGTTGTCACTTTGCTCTACCTAAAGCTGACAGAGAACAAGCTTTGAAGTAAAGTATGTTGCTTAATTTTGCTTTCATAAGTTAATGACAAATAGCTTTAGTCTACCAATGTAGCTGGAGTAATAATATAAAGCAGAAATGTAACCTCACTCTTACAGGCTAGTTTAGCTGTCTTCTCACAAAGCTATGAAAAAGACAAAATAGCTCTTTTTGTAATGTATTGATGTGCCTCTTCTGCTTTTTAGTATAGTATAGCTATTTAATCCAGAACTTCTGGAGGAAGATTAGGTCCACTTTTCTGTCTGTCAGATACAATAAGACAGCACTCTGAAAAGTCTATAATCCATTAAGGCAAGAGCCATCTAATATGTAAAAGAAAAGATGTAGCAGCAGAGGAGGGAAGGATGGACTAGTCAGCGACAAGAATATGACTACTCTAGGAAATAGAACTACAGGGTCAGCTCCACATTTTAAATCGATGAGTAACAATCATTAGCTTCACATTTGTTCCGAGGAATCAATGCTGAACTGATTGAAGATGCGTATGACTGAATTCTAGAATGCTTTTTAGCTTTTGTTAGTAAAATAGTGTTAAGGGTTTTTAAAGAAAACTGTTTTCTAGCAGAAGCTTAAAAAGAAAATTTTTTTTTTCTCCTCCCCAAAATTATTCTTCTGCCAGTGGTGACTTGAAGGGACAACATGGGGCAAAAAAGATCATTCAACTAGGGTAATTGTTAGGCTTATTTCTAAATTGGGGATGGCAATCTGTAATGCACATGGTTCAAGGACCTATCCTCTTACAACCAGTTTTTCTTAATTTATCTGGTCTCCTAGGAGTTACTAGAGGATTTTTAACCTGAGTAAGTGGAGTATGTGCGTGTGTGGGAAGGTATCTGTACATCATATTTATGATCTGGTGTGGAACACCAAACCCTTGATGAAATATTTTAATACAAAAATCCTCTTCATAAATAAATTTTGTATTTTCAAAGCTATTAATTCTCTACAGATTTCTTTTTCTACTTTAAGTTAAAGGTTACATGAAAGCACAGGTTAAAATGAAGGTTTTCAGAGAAACTTCTTTATTTTTTTCTTAGTGGAGATGCCTATGAATACCTGCAACCTTGGGGTGTATAAACTGGATTTCTTTCCAAGGAAGCTAAACTACAAGCTCCAGGTGGGCACAAAATGCTCTTCAAATTCTGGTGGGGACGTAAGTGTCCAACCCAAAAGCTGGTCCTTCAGGCAGCTTTGAACAATTTTGCTTACGGTCCAGCAGACTAAATCTGGTTGAAAGTGGAAACCTTCATACCTCATGCAGTTAACATGTTGAAGTCTCAGCACTAAATGCTTTGATCTACTAATTAACTACTATTGTGCCATATTATTCGCTGATGTAGACATCTCTAGTACACAAAAGCCATCTCATTTCTTTTCCTGGTTTAAAGGATGATAGGAGCTCTGCTAAGCCACACTCCATTTTGCTATTTATGATGTTTGCTATCTTTTTCTTAGAAAAGATGCATTAAGTCTAATTTCCCAGGGGGGAAATAATAATGATTCACAGGTAAAACACCTTTTCCTAAAGGAATTATCCATAGCCTTATTTACCTGTTCTTTTGTGTAAAGTTGTTCCATAATTACTTGGTTTCATTTATAGATCCCAAATTATTGATGGCAGTATACCTCCAGAGGGGTGCCTAGTGAATTAGTGGTAATATGCTTCTAGAATATATTATTTCCTGAAAAGCAGATTTTTTTACTAGGGGGAAAAAAAAACAAACCACAAAAAAACCCCACTAAACCCACAACATTTGTGTTAAATTTACCAAACTGATATAAGAGTAAATTCTGTTGCTCTATCCTATAGCTTGCTACTTAAATCTCCTAATTCCTCAAAGCTGAGCTAGCTTTCTGAGCCTTTGGTTCACTCCTAGCTAACAGCACTGAGAAGAGTCTTTTCTTTGCCAGAAGTGGTAGAATACTACTAGCTCTTGGAGACTAGAGAATTGCAAGGCCTTTCTAACCACATCATCTCATTGTGACAGAAAAGCTAACACTTCTGCTGTCATAGATTAGATGTAGACCACCAGCAATCCAAAAGTTCTCTTATTTCTCCTCTGAAACCTAAACCATGTTTTTTTCAGCAGTACTTGAAAGCATTTAAAACCTTTTATTCCAAGGACCCAAAGTTTGTAGGTTTGAAAAAAAAAATCTGGCAATACTCATCATGATGATTATTATCAAAACCTGAACACATGAAAAACTTTGACTTAAGGAAATTGAAAGATGTTCTTTCTGAACAAGGCCATCAATGACCAGTATAGGTAGGACCAACAATAGAATATGATATAAAGAGATGAGAACAAAATATGTACATAATGGTTGCTGAAGTCCACGTTAGTTACAAAAATTATTTGACTAGAAAAGCTGTGTACCTGATGATTCAGCTGTCTGCATCTCAATGAACTAGGGTATCAGAGGATTTCTGGGAGAAAACTCTATTCTTTCTTTTGCCATATGCTTGGCGTAACTGTTCATCACAGAGTGTTCTACCACTTTTGACAAAGAAAATAAACTTTTCTTAGTGCTGTTAGCTCGGAATGAACAAAAAGGTCAGACAGCTAGCTCAGCTTTGAGGAACTAGGAGCCACAACAGAAATCTGAATCTCATGGCTGTTTGCATGTTTGTTTCCCCGCCTCAAAACACCTGCTGCACATCCACCTTTAGGGGGCTAGTTTAGGATACAGATAGATATCAATTGCTGGACCTAAAGACTGACTCTAAATATTTAATTCAAATAATGTATTTTGAAGTCCACCTTTCCATGTATAAAACTGAATCACCTAGTGGTCGAAGCATGTGAAGAATAAATCAGCTACTCAACCTAGTTTGAACTAATAACTTTTATAATAAGTTACAGAGCTGGTAAATTCCAAATTACAAGAATGAATTTCCTGTAAGGAAAGAGCTTTACCCCACTAAAATATAAGTGCTAAAATACAAGTGTTATTTGAAAGCTGCACTATTTTTCTGGATTTCTTAAAGTTACTACTAATATATGAACTTTCTTCATTTCCCTAGGAATATATCATCTTTTCATGATGAAAACTGGGCTGAGATTAAACCTTCTTTTCTTTAATTTTACTTGTACACGAGAAGCTATTTCAGAGAAATAGGATAGGAGCTGAAAATCCCTGATGTCACAAAGGAGACAGCCAATCCCTTTTTCAGAAAAACCGAGTCAGTATATTATTTTCAAAGCAAGACTACCATCCTGTGGTCTTTGTGTGCAATGACTAGCTGAAGGCACAGATTTTGCAGAAAGATACCCACATGAGGAAATAACGCTCACTTGTGCTTCTGTTTGTTGCTAATAGTATAAGTCTTTGCATGGACAAAACTAATACAGGTTTCTATAGAAGTCGTTTTGAATCAAACAAAGACTTATTTGACTTTATGTATGGCTGGCATAACAGATGCAGAATAATATACAAAAGCACAACATAAATGCTTTGTAGAAATCAGTGCTGCTTGAGATGTGCCCTGTTAAAGGAGAATCACAAACCCCAGAGAATTCTTTATCAAGACTGTGCTACAGCCCCTCCGTTTGACATGCATGAGGTAACTGGGTGCTGCTTTTCTTCTGGCAGCAATACTGTTACAAATAATAAATACAAATAAGAAGCAGGGCAAATATTCAGCTGATTGTCCTCATTAATGCTGAAATTTGTTCAGGGTGGACTGCTCTGAGTATCTAAGACAGCTGATTTAAATTATTTACAACTTGGCTTCACTGCATTTAAGTGCACTTAATGTGGTATTGGGATATAGTTTTCATTTAAAGTGGAACTTCTGCTTATGGTATTTCATCTGTACTATGCTTGGGAGACCTGTCATCTTAGTACAAATGAGATCAAAATTTAGTGTGAAATTATGAAAGCTAGGAAAAAACTGCCTTGATCATACATAGAAAAATGCTTGGATTTACCCTTTACAGGGCAGCCAAAGAAACTATTGCTTTACTAGTTAACATTTGCTACAATCTTACAAATTATATGTATACAGTTGATATGGTTTACCATATCATGTCCTTGAAAACTAATATTTGCAGGGTTTACATCTAAGTAACAGCTCATTAGAAAGAGATGCACATTTTTTAGTCTTAACAACATGGGTATTGCTCTGCTATCAAAGCATCTAGTGTTCTCTGAGTTGATCCTCCTTTCAAGGGAGGAAGCTCAGGCTTCTTTGCTCATCCCTGCTTGCTACCAGATGCAGGCACCTGGGCAGCCCAAGAGCAGTTCTTTCCAGCAACAGCCGAGGGAAAAGAAACCTTTGTGGTCCTTGGGCTTTTCCCTGTCTTTTGTCATGAGGTCGCCTGCCTCACATAGGCCCAGCTGGTCCTTTGTGTTCCATTGGTTGCAGGTGTCACCTGAGCACCTTTTCTTGCTTCTTGTGACTTCAGTGTGAAGCTATGAGAARAGCCTGTCTGTGTCCTCTCTCGAGGATGCTGAAACACAGCTGAAGAGAGCAGGATGTGGCCCCGTTGGTCTTTCTTCTCCAGAGTGACTCAAGCCAGTTTTGTCAGCCTTTCCTCACATATCCTGTGCTCTGTCTGCCTGCTCACCTGGGTCTCCTGGACATTCGCTGTAGCTTGCTAATGTCCTTGTTCATGTGGTGAGTACTAAAGTGGACTTAATCCTCCTGCTGTGGTCTTACAAGTAGTAGAATTGACTTTCCCCGTCCTGCTGTCTTGAGTCTGATTAACAGCATGGAGAGTGGGGAGTGATGGAACCAGTGTGGGGCACCTGCCTGAGGACAAGGTGGCTTGAAAAAGGTGGGAACAGGCTGTAAGGACCTTCCAATAGCAATTGGAGACTGTGTCAAATGTCTTGCTAAAATATAGATAATCAACATCTACTGCTTTCACCCCCTTGAATGATTCATTTCATGTTAGAAAGCTATCAGGTGACCAGGCAAGATATAAGTTTACAGATTTTTAACATTTACTTTACAGTACAAGAGACAACCAAAGTTGGTGTAAAACTTTTATGCTTGATCCAGATTCTTGTAGGAACACAAACTATTCAACTTTTGGCTGATGTTTACACTTTTCTTCTAGTCCTCCTTATACTGAGCCAAAGAAATAAGGGAGAACTTCCTGAAAAATATTGATCACCAGTTTGCTGTGGGTTTCTATTTTATCATGTCATATTTATGAGCAGAATTGTAATCTTTTGTATTGTGTATCTTTTGTGCCCAAAGATTTATTGCTGCTTAGTGCTTGATATGACTCATTCAAAAAATATCTATGGACAGCCTGCTATATATTTCAGTGTCTCCCATTATGACTTAAAAAAAAGTAAGGTAATGAATCTTACCAGCAAAAAACGAACCCTATTTTTGCCTGAGGCTTGAAAAATACTTCATACATAACACAAGGGTAGGCAATGTATGTTTATCAGTGTCACTGGAATAGATATGTTAATGAAATATGTAATTACAGTGCTAATGATCATTAATTCTCCAAGTCAAATGATTATTTGTGGAAATGTATTGTCACATTAAAAATTAGCAAAACAGACTAGTTATAATTGCTGCAAAACTGACAATACTTTTTCATAATACAGCAGAATCTGAGATTTCATAGTTACCTAACTACAATTAGGAAAAAAACATTTGTTTCTATAAGTAAAATATATTGTCTGTAAGTAAAATAAATTGTTAACTACATGATCCCATAGAGTATTAATGGGGTTTTGTAGTTTTATTCTATCTGAAAGATATTTTTGATTCTCATGAGTATGTGTTTTGACACATCATAGTTTTAATTTTTTTTAAAAATAGGTTAAGCTACAAAAAAAAAAACAACCCAACAAAACCAACTAGAATAATCCAAAGAAAAGCAAGCACTACTTTTCTCCATATACCTTCCATTACCTGCTTTCCTGTGTGTTTTCTCTGTAGCTTTTGAACAGTAGCTATTTTTCTCCACTGAAATGTAGAGTTGCCCTAGTGCCATATGATTTAATGTTAAATTCAGTAGTACCTATTTAACTCAATTTCCTCTACAGAGACATAAGAAATGTTTTGGGTTATCAGAAACGCGTGGCACTCTGTACTTTTTATAGGAAGATACCATTTCCAAGCATTTAGTTATGTGAAGTGGATTTCAGCTTCTCTGAGGTACCTTTCACTTACCCCAGGGACGTTGTGTCTTCCAGGAATAGTACTGAGCAATAAATCAAAAATATCTTCTTAGATCTGTGCCAAACAGATCCTATTAAAATAAATCAGTTACATATGTTCACCACTCTTTTGGGAACCCCAACTGGATAAAATGTTCACTACTCTTTTGGGAACCCCAACTGGATAAAAAAAAAAAGTTTAAAAAGTCATTTAATACATCAAGGTATCCAGAAAAACATCTAAATGAACTTCCTCTAAAAGTACAATTGTTGGAAGACACACCTGGTTGATTTGATTTTTGGATGGAATATTTTTCATGTAGCATTTCTAAACCCAAGAAGTAAATGTTACACACCTAGGCATAGATAACAATTGCTTATCTAACTAATACATTACCCTGTCCAATAAAACCATTTTATATCACAGTCAGAGAATAGTTCAGGTTGGAAGGGACCTCAGCTGAAAACAGGATCAACTAGAGCAGATTGTTCAGGACTGTGTCTGGTAGGGTTTTGAGCATCTCCAAGGATGGAGACTCCACAACCTGTCTGGGCAACCTGTTACACAGTGTTTCATCACCCTCACAGTCAAAAGGCTTTTTCTTACATTTAAATAAAATTTTCTGTATTTCAGTTTGCCTTTTGGCCTCTCAGTGGGCATCACTGAGAAGATTCTGGCTCCATCTTCTTTGCTCGTTCCAACCTGGTATTTATATGCATTGATAAGATCCCTCGAGCCTTCTCTTCTCCAGGCTGAACAGTCCCTACTCTCTCAACCTCTCCTTGTATGACAGGTGCTCCAGTCCCTTAATCATCTTTGTGGCCCTGTGCTGGACTTGCTCCAGTAAATCCATACCTTTCTTATACTGGGGAGCTCAGACTGGGATACAACACTCAAGATGCAGCATCACCAGTACTGAGTAGAGGGGAAAGACCTGCTGGCAATGCTCTTCCTAGTGCAGCCCAGGATGCGGTTGGCCTTCTTTGCTGGCCAATAACACGTTGCTGGCTCACATTGAAGATTTTGTCCACCATGACCCCCAGGTCCTTCTCTGCAGACCTGCTTTCTGCACAAGTGACTGCCTTCTAGCTGGATTTCATGCCACTGATTGCAACACTTTGAGTCTAGCACTTCAGCGAATTTTCAGTCCACCTCACTGTCCATTTATCTAGCCCATACTTCATCAGTTTGTCAGTACGTATGTTATGGGATATTGTCAAAAGCCTTTCTAAAGTCAAGATAAACAACATCTGCTCTCCCCTCATCCATTGAGCTGGCCATTTCATTCTAAAAGGCTATCAGATTGATTAAGCATGATTTCTGCTTCATAAATCCATACTGACTACTCCACAGTTTCTGTCCTTAAGGAGTTTGAGAGTGGCTTCCAGGATTATTTGCTCCTTCACGTTCCCAGGGATCCAGATAGGACTGTCTGTCCTGTAGTTCCCTGGATCTTCCTTCTTGCCCTTCTTGAAGATAACAGTGGCATTTCTTTCCTCCAGTCCTCAGGAACTTTCCCTGATCACCATGACCTTTCAAAGACAATCAAGAGTGGCCTTGCAGTGACATTGGCCACCTCCCTCAGCACTTGTGGATGCATCCTGTCAGGTCCTATGGGCTTTTGTATGTCCCGTTTGTTTAAATGTTCCCTACCTTGATCCTCCTTCACTAAGGGTAAGACTTTCTTGCTCTAGACTTCCCACTGTTCTCAGCAGCCTCAGATTCTTGAAGGAAAATATGACCAGTAAAGACTAAAGTGAGGAAGGTATTGAGTACCTTGGCCTTTTCCATGTCTTTTGTCACCAGCTCCTCTGTCCCATTCAGCAGCACACCCACATTTTCCCTACTCTTCCTTTTGCTGCGGGTGTGCCTGCAGAGACCCTTCTTGTTGCCCTTCACATCCCTGACCAAACTGTACTCCAGGTGGGCTTTGGCCTTCCTAACGCTGCAAGCTCTCACAGCGTCTTTATATTCCTCCTAGATCACATTACTCTTCTTCCTCTTCTTGTATGCTTCCCTTTTATGTTCAAGTTTTGACAGGAGCTCCTTGTTCAGCCATGCAGGCCTTCTGCCATCTTTGTTTGATTTCCTGGTCATAGGATTGGACTGTTCTTGAGCTTGAAGGAGCTGATCCTTGCGAGCCAATCAGCTCTTCCAGAAGCCTCTTTGCTCTGGGATTGCATCCCATGGGATTCTTCCAAGCAGGTCCCTGAAGAGGCCAAAGTCTGCTCTACTGAAGTCCAGGTCTGTGATTGTGCATTTTTTGCCTTGTTTCCTCCTCTCAGGATACTGAGCTCCACTATTTCATGGTCATTGCAGCTAACGCTGCCCCCAACCTTTACCCCCTGGCCAGTCCTTCCTTATTTGTAAGTATCAGGTCCAGCTGAGTGTGTGTGAAGAAGGCCTCATATGCTACTGCTTCGTGTTCAGGCAATCTGTAGCAAACACCCACCACAACATTACCCACATTGGTCTGCCCTTTATGGCTAACCCATAAGCTCTTGACTGGTCATCATCCATGTCTCTCACGTAAAAGGCAACTTCCCGTCCCTGCTTTCTCGGTCTGTCCTTCCTATAGAGGTTGTATCTACTCATTACAGCACTCCAGATGACTGAGCTGTCTCATCATACTTCTGTGATCCCAATCTGTAGCCCTGCAACTACATACAGACCTCTAATTCCTCCTGTTTGTTCCCCATGCTAGGAAGTGGTAATCCCACTTTCGTAGTGCTGAATGCTAGGGCCTATTCCTTTCAAGTGCAGAACTATGAGCTAAGAAGCATCTTTAAGTTGCCCAGAACATAGCAATGGAAGGAAAACTACTCTCAGAAAAGAAGTCCTCCACCTTGGAGCAACTCATCAGAGAAAGGACAAAGGGTCAGTAAGCAGACCTCTTGCTCCACAAAAGCATTGTATGAAATAATACACTATATATGAGTGGAAAAAAGAGTTGCACCCATGAGGACACACATGTAAAGGATCATACCTGAAATGACATGGAAAATTTTAGTCTCTCAAAGAGATCAACAGTGTCCCCAAGTCTCATTAATTTTATGATCTTTTATTTTTTCCTAATTCCTCTAGCATCTTGTGATTAAGTGAAAATCTTACCTTTCTTTTAAAGAAACAGAGTTTGCCATTACATGTTCAAATAAATTCGAGAGTAGAAATCAAAAAGCTGAAAATCCAGAAAATAGGTAAAAAGCAAACAAAAAGAATTTTACTGTGAATTTGGTATCTTTTAACATTAATAAGAATCAATGATCAGCTCCTGAACCCTGAGTATATGTGGTGGAGTGGAGAGGGAGAGTTATACTGAAGTCTTTTGTAGTATTCTGTCTGTGATGGTGGGACTGCTTAACATCTTGGTGTGCTCCATCACCATTGCAAAAAATAGAAATATTACTTTCCATACAGATTTTTTTGTTTGGTTTTAAAGATGACAATTGTTGCAGCCTACCTGATTTGTGCTAGAGCACATGTTAATGACTGAGCTCTGTACCTATTCTGAATGATAGGACACATACACATTTATTGGCCAAGTTGTTAATATGACATAAAGTGGTTATCATGCATTAGTTTTTTCATTTCACCTTCACTCAGACTGGCTTTATCTTTGGTTTGTGTTCAGTAAAAATAAACCTGTCATGTCCACAAAGTTTATATCTTTTTAAACCATCTGTTCTTTTCTGACGAGGACAGTAAGTCTATTGCAAATGGGTTATTTATTGTGGTACTTACCCTGTTCTTCCTCCTATCTTTTCCAGCACCTTTTAAAATTAATTCTTCCTTCCCATATTCTTTTACAAATCCTTGTGCACAGACAATATTGTTGGTACACAGAGATCTGAATTTTACATTTCTAGATACTGAAAGACTAATAAAATTGAAAGCATGAAAAGCAAGCCAAAGGAACTTTTAAAAGGAAAATTTAAGATTTTTTTTCTTACAGAAGTCTTTTGATAAGTACTGGTCATTTTTCCTACAGCTGTTCTAGTCACATGCAAAGAGATTATCCATCTTCTGTAAGTAAAGTATTGCATTGACTGTTCACAACCTGACATTAGCAAGAAATCTACATAATTTCAGAATCATATTTCAAATTTAGCTTACCTATAATAGACTCCAAATTAGCTATTATTTATTCTTGTGTCTAAACAGATCATGAATTGTCTTACAACCAGCACTTCTTATCTTCTAATGACCATTCTAATGACCTTTCCAGCTCCTCTTACTTTCAGCATACAAATCCATTGCCTATGACTAAGTTTTACTCTACTGATGAAGTCTTCAGGGTTAAAAAGTCATATGTGTAGTTCCAGAAATACCATCAGATCAAATAAACCGATCAGTATTTGCATGGTACCATTAACCTGATCAATGGGGTGGAATTATTTTCGCTATCTGTGCATTAAAGCCAATATTAAATGCTTCCCTCTTTCAGAAATGTCTACTAATTTTTGAATTTCTTCATTTTTGCTTACTTTGATGAGTTGAAAATACATCTATCCCATAAAATAACATCTAGGTAGTATAATGCATGTAGAAGAAAAAATAGGACTTTGTTGTCTGGTGTTGAAATTCATGGTTCTGCTTATTATCATTGAAGCAAGTATTGCAGACTGCACAATTACCTCTAACGTGATGGAATTTTATCTACATGCATGATGTAAAGTTTTGTTGTCTCACAATACATTGTACTGAATCTTTTGCATCCCTGCTCAAGCTGTCCTTCCTATTAGTTTCTGTGCTCCATTCTCCAAAAAGATTGCTTCATCAGATGACATCTTTTCCCAGATCTGATTATTTCTCAGCTGCACTTGATGGATGTTCCTTTTCTATTCCAGGATTAAAACTTTCTAGAACTGTTAGGAAAAAGTAGAAGTGGGAAACTACTAGCAGAAGAGTTGAATTGACAGGTGGGCTGAGGTATTCCTGTTGCTGTCTGGCCATCAGGATGCTTTGTGGTAAAATGTGTTCCTTTTTTGTATCCCAAATTCATACATCAATTCATCATTAGTACACTCCTGTTTCCTAGTTAAAGCAGGATGAGTGGATGTCACTTTTGCTTCTCTTGGCTATTTTTCTGAACTGTAGATGTCACTCTAGGGCTGACCAATTGTTGTGTGCTTCTTTCTTATCAAAGTAAATTATCAACTGGGGGAGGAAGGTGCTGAAGATTTTAATTGCTTACTCCTGAAATATTTATGTTTTTATACCTTAGCTTGAACATAGAGGAATTGCAGTAAAACTCTCGCACTGAATTACAAATTATGGATCCTGGAAAAAACCCATCAGTTTTTCAATATCTTAGCTGACTGAATAACTTAAGTATTCAGGAAATATAGTTCCAGTGAACGCTAATTTTATTGCATTTCAGAGATTTCTGAAATTTTATTTTGTTTTAATCCCTAACAAAAACACAGATCTTGGCTATATATGCATTTAGACAGGTACTTTAAGACAGCTACTGTGTGAGGTGTCTAAAAGTTGAATGTCATTTAGGTAACCAGTTAGGCTGACTGGATCTCAGTCTTCGCATTTACTTATGTTCAGATTCGGTAGGGTGTTTATATTACATTTAAAAATGGGAGGTCCAAAGAAAGTCAATTACATTTGTTTAACTCGGAATCTTCTCACGGACAAAACTGGAACCCACCTGAAAAGGGGGAGCCAGCAATTTACTGTTAGCAAATTAAAATATTAGCAATGTAATCAAAATACAACCAGAAGTTTTTTAGTCCAGTTACAATAACACTAACACATGCCAAAGTATTACAGACAGGCAGGTCCTGATCCCTGAGTTGTCAGGGCAGTACAGAGCCTTGGGCTTTCTACTAGAGATAGAAAATTTGGATTTACTGAACTACAGACCAAATGTGTAGAAAGTCATCCATGGAGACAACAGTGGGCGTTATGCTCAGCACCTAACTGCTGAGCTTTTAACTCATTTAGGCAGCAACTTCCTTCTTTACCCCATGAGGGAGGAAGTGACTGCAGAGRGGATTTCAAAGCCCTAAACTGGGCTGCTGCTCTGAATTGCTTCTGGAGAAGCATCTTTCTCAGCTCATTAGACAACATGTCATGGCCTGGAGGGCACTGCCAGCCCTCACTGACCCTGCCCAGCCCTCGGGGCTCCCCCGACCCTGCCCACAGCCCAGGACCCCATGTCAGACCCCAGGGCCATCAGCCCCTGCCCCAGTGATGCTGCAGCAGGGCCAGTCTCCAGCTCCCCACAGCCCTGCCCTGCCTGGCCACGGGCCCTGCTGAGACGGGCCCACCCACGGGCCCAAGTCCTAGCCCAGCCTCAGCCTGTTCCTGTCCCCGGGGAGCTGCCCRATGCCTGGGGCTGGAGCTGCCCTGGTGCCTCCCAGCTGCCCTGTTCCTGGCTGGGGAGATGGGACAGGCTGCCAGGTCCTGCCATCACCTACCCGGGAGAGGCGCCAGGGAGCTGCTGGCCTCCTCAGTGCCCCAACAGGTATCTCAGGCAGCATCTATATACCTAGGGCTGAGCTGAAATGGGGTCCTGGGCCATGGACAAGGGTGGGGTCATGCCCCAGGCCAAGCTGAACAGGGCCAGGAAGGGTTGGTAGTGCCCTCAGGAGCCTGACAAAACCAACCTGGAAACACCAGTTACCTAAAGGAGAATCCAAAAGTTGGATGTTGTGGATGCTAACCCTGTTTCTTCCAGGTGTTACCCTGCTTTGTCTTAAATTATTAAAATTGCCATCAATGAACTGTAGGATGGATCTGTTTTTATTCTGTTCCTCTAAAATTTTGTCTAGGGAAGAATAATATGCAGCAGTTTAAATCCCTGCAGAAGATTTGTGGGTTTACAGGTGCAATGTTCCCCACCCCTCCACACTATTAACTTTCTCATTCCGATACCTAAAATTGCTTTCTGAAATCTGCCGAGAGGTTCAGATGCACTGTTAAATGGATTTCAAGGCATTTGAGAAGATAAGACTTCATATCAAGTTTTGAGCTCTAAAAAAGGGAAAACAAAATTTGAAGCCTCTCCTTAAACTGAAGGAAATGAGAGCTCTGGAGGGCAGGTGACATGACCATCTCTTAACTAAATGTTTTGGACAAATGGGGTCATGAAAGGACCTAAATATAGGTCTAATATCTAAAATATTAGAACAGTGTATATTTTGTTTTTAAATACTGTATATTGCTTCCTTGGAGTACCTAATGAGATCACCCTAGTGCTGGATTAACACGGTAGAATTGAAGTTTGTAACTTTTGTGTAGCCAAGTGGATGACTTTTCTAGAGAGAAAATATGCCTTTGGAAAATTGCTTCTGATACAAAGTATATTTATTTGGAAAATGAGTGAAGGTACTCTCCCGTTTGAGTACCCAAATACAGTCAAACAAACATGTATGGAGATTATTCATCTGAGATGATCTGGACTGATTTATAATGAGGCAGGTAAAATAGCAGCTTAAAGGAGAACTGTCATCCTACTTTATCTGGTCTGCCAATGGCCTGAACAGTGCTTGTTGAATTGCTGTATAAATACAACTTTCTGTTTTGCCTCTAAACCAGAAGACGTGATAGCTTGTTGAAAGGTATGACTTCATTTGTTTAAGAATACTTCTCAAAGAAAATCAATATCTTTCTTTAATTATTTACCTCATATCATTTGCACAGTAGCATAGGTTTTCTCTTTTTTCCTCCCATACTGGTCATTCTCTTTACAGCCAGCATCAACTCATTTCTTCTCAGTCCCTCTGTAAGTATAATCAGATTTTTAAACAATCATACAAATGCTTAAAAAACTGGTTCCACAACTCCATATGCTGAATCGTTGTCCTTAGTTCTTTCCAGTTCATCCTCAAAAATTCCATGCTTTTTGAAAGTGATTGTTTTCATATCCAGATTTTCCAATAGGAAAACTGGGGAAAAAGCTGTTGCAAAAGAGAAAAGTGCCATTCTCAGCATGAAGAGGCTGTGCATAGAAACTCTTTATTCAACACATATTTGTTCCTCCCTGCTCAGGACCCCAAAGGCACCCTTGAGGGCCCTCGGTTTGACTGCCTGTGCTCCAGGCCATCTGTGATCCAGCCCAGCTGTGGGCCCTTGGGTCTGACCACTGCGAGAAGACCTATGAGAAGAAGGTGCCTGGCTCAAATAAATCTTACTTCATTCTTAAATGATCATACTGTATGCTTTCTGTGACTCTTCTCATTTTTCTGACCTTTGACTTTTTTAGGACAAGAAGATGAATCTTAAGTTTAAGATAAACTCTACATTTTTGTTTCAATTGCATGTGAAATCTTTTACTAGCATGTAAATGTTTAATAAGAAAAAGAGTCCCACTTCATTTCCCAAACTTTTAAAAGTCATAATCTGCTTTAAATTGCTTTTCAATGTGACTTTAAATACATCTCCAGCAGATACTTTTCCTGACAGTTTGTCAAATCAGTGTGTTAGGTAAAATATTTCAGATGTAAATTTTTGCAATGTTGCAGCTTGTTACTATGTCCAGTGAAACTCTACATTAATAGGATTCTTTCTGATAGTAAGCATTTGTACATATACATTATGGAGCTGTCAACAGAGGATGTTTAACTGCTCACTATGGTGAGTCTTGAGCTGATATCACAATGTAAATCAGAGGAAGTCTTTTTATAATTTTCTTCTTAAGTTATATGTAGAGACCTCTGACTTTTCTGAAAGTAAAGAAATTATAATGGCATTTGAATGCAATGATGTTCAAGACATAAATGCATCATTCTTGTGTATAGTATCTATAAGTACAATAAGAAGCTTAGTTTCCCTCAAGGACAGCAACAAAATGTCTGAAAAATTTCAACATAGTTGTATTGAATTCAAAATGTTATAGTAATTTATGATATTCACAATAGAACTGTTGAACATGCTAAGTACCTATTTATTGCTTCAAGAACAATTTTAAAATAAGGACTAGTTAGTTTTCTGGACTAACAAAGATCTATACTCTTTCCATCAAACACTGGGTGATCAAATATGGAATAGTGTTGTTCCACTGTTGAATGACGATATTTAATGATGGAGGTGGAGGTTCCCGCAGTCCTCTGAATTTATTTGAATTATTTTGCTCATGTGAATGTTGATGCTTCTTTTTCTTCACTCATAAGAATTTTAATTGAAATAAAAATAGCAATTTACAGAAGTGCAGAATCCAACTTTGTTTAGTGCAGGATTGTCTTAGCTTAGTGATATCAGCTCCAAGAGGTATGTTTGCTTGTCCCCATAACATGGGTCTTGAGTGTAAGAAGCTTTATGACAGGACATGTAGAGCAGATAAATTCCAACCATGGGATCCTCATGAAGTCCAGGAAATACTCAGATAAAACAGAAGTTATTGATCAGGTTGGGGTTTTTTTGAGAACTTTGGAGAACTTAACTAGGCTTTTCTATTACAAGAGTCCTGAAAGTATCAGGAAAATTAACTGTTGTTCATAAAGCAGACTATAACTTTTGAAGCAAATGGGGTACTAAGGATACTGGAAAGCAACATTACTTCGGGGTAAAGATTTGATGCAGTTGCAGGCTTTTTCCCTTGGAGTGACATTTAAGTCACTTAAGCTGAGCTGTGTTGTTTATTTGTAAACAAAGTTGAAGATTTACTACTGTGAATAAACAAAATGAAAGAGTAGCATGCACAAAAGTCAATAATTTAAGAGATATGGTGTCAAGACCGCAGCAAGCAGAATTAACCTGTGACATTGTAGCAGTGGTAAACAAGCTCCTGTGATCAATAATGAAATTAATCAACTTCAGATAACTGAACAAACAGATTTGCCTCAGATTTCAGGTCAGAACCCAGTCAAAGGATTCCTCATCCAGCTGATAGAAAAATGTGTGGGTGTTCAATCAAATCCCAGATGAGCAGCTGATGAGATTAATCCATGTGTATTTAAAAGACGGGTAGAAAGTTCTTCAGCATGGAAACATGCATCTCTTATCTAAGCCGATTTTACTAAAAGTACAGGATCAAATATGGACATTGTGCACAACACTGGTAAGGTCCATGGCTATGGAAGCCTCTGTGGGGTTACAAAGGAGAAAGCATTATACTGTGTCAGCTGTGTTTCTCCCTTCCCTCCTCTCCACATATTTCATGCATGGTGCATAGGAACTGAGAAGGCAAAGAGGAGGCGTAGAGCATTGCTTGTGAATATAGCTGTGCGGACATAAAGATCAATGGGGAAGAAAAGGTAACTCTCACCTACCATAACTGAAATGGTACCTGTAGTACTTGGGACTGTAGTTGCCCTGCCAACCTGCTGAAACCATCATGTCTATGCCAAGATACACTTTTTGGTAAACGTTTTTGTTTTCCCCCCACCTTTGTTCTATTTCTGTAGTGTTAGTGAGAATGTTCTCTGGAGAATACTACTGCAAGTGACTGAAAATTTCTATGGGCTTTTCAGCTTTGTATTTGTACTGCAAACTGAGTCAAAATTTTTAAAATGCTACATAATTAATATCAGTGGGTGGGTTGTCTGTTCATACAGGCATTTCTTTACTTCTCCTAACTAAAGATTAGAAAGTGTTTCTGATTTTATGCCTATTGTTCTGAGAAAGCCACAACAAAAAAGAAGAGATTTAAGGCCCTCCATCCTGAAATGGGCAATATTTATAGTAATGCTATTTCAGTATTATCACTGAGTCTTTGTTGTAGTTTAACCCCAGCCAGCAACTAAGCACCACGCAGCCGCTCACTCACTCCCCCTCGGTGGGATGGGGAAGAGAATCAGAAAAGTAAAAGTGAGAAAACTCATGGGTTGAGATAAAGACAGTTTAATAGGGAAAGCAAAAGCCACGCACGCAAGCAAAGCAAAACAAGGAATTCATTCACTACTTCCCATCRGCAGGCAGGTGTTCAGCCATCGCCAGGAAAGCAGGGCTCCATCACGCGTAACCGTTACTTGGGAAGACAAACGCCATCACTCCAAATGTCCCCCCCTTCCTTCTTCTTCCCCCAGCTTTATATGCAGAGCATGACATCATATGGTATGGAATACCCCTTTGGTCAGTTGGGGTCAGCTGTCCCAGCTGTGTCCCCTCCCAACTTCTTGTGCACCCCCAGCCTACTCGCTGGTGGGGTGGTGTGAGAAGCAGAAAAGCTCCCTTGACTCTGTGTAAGCCCTGCTCAGCAGTAATGAAACCATCCCTGTGTTATCAACACTGTTTTCAGCACAAATCCAAAACATAGCCCCATACAAGCTACTATGAAGAAAATTAACTCTATTGCATCCAAAACCAGCACAGTCTTACAGCATTTTCAGTCTTTTAAATTGAGTTTCTAATCATTTCTATGTATAGTTACAAGAGACTTAAGTTTTCAGTAACATGAAAAAAAGGGAAAACTGTAACCATCTCAGAACCCGTAACTGAGGGGAAAAAAAATCTAATGGTTTTTGTTTTTGTAAGAAAAACTTTCAGAATTTTTCTGCTTTCTGTTCTAGGGCCTGGTTGAAGTACTTTCTGAATGCTTTAGGGTAGCCTTACTAGTTAGGTTGGCTGCCTAAGCAGTTGTCTTCACAGAAAGGAGAATGTTGGGTTTGCTATTTATGTAATCACCTGTTCGAGAAGAAAGCACAGTCCTATCCAGTTTAACACTTGAAAGATACGTTTGAAACATTTGAAAGATTTGAAAGAACTGTGGCCCATGGGGGACTCATTCTGGACCAGACTTTTCCTGAAGGACCGTAGCCCATGGAGAGGACCTACGCTGGAGAGGTTCATAAAGAACCGCAGCCCATGGGAAGGCCCCACACTGGAGCAGGAAAAAGTGTGAGGAGGAAGGAGCAGAGAGGAGCTGTTATGGACTGACCGCAGCCCCCATTCCTCATCCCCCTGCACTGCTCCAGGGGGAGGAGGTAGAGGAGTCAGGAGTGAAGGGGTGAAGTTCAGCCTGGGAAGAAGGGGAGAGAAGGTGTTTTAGCTTTTGTCTTTGCTTCTCACCATCCAACTCTATTTTTAATTGGCAATAAATTAAATTAATTTTCCCCAAGTTGAGTCTGTTTTGCCCATGACAGTAAGTGTGCCAAAAGCACATGTCTAGGCAAGAATACAGGGACAGAGTAAGCATGTATGATACATACCAGAGTATGTATCCTTGTGTTTAGTAGCCCTCAGTGGACAAATCCTTGGAGGGAAAATCAAATTACTTCTGCAATCCTTACAAGCATTTATTGTCTTCAGTCCCCTTTGGCTGTTTTCCAGATTACTTATCCACTATGTGAAGACTTTTGTTTGTAACCGCCATCCTCTAGTTTCATCTGACATCACCTAATTCTTTTTTTTGAAGAGACAGTGAAAAATGGATTTCTACTTTTTTCACTGTCCCTCATGACCATGAAGGCCTCTTTCATATCTCCTTTAGTCATCTGTTCCTCCATTTCCACTGTTCAGTGCACAGAAACCATTTCAAGTCACTCTTGTCATCCTTTCTCCATACGTCTTCAGAGATTCCTTTGAATCCTTTTTTAGATGGAGAACTGCACACTGTAAACCAGATGCTACTGAACCATGGATTCATAGTGTGGCATAAATCCCCTTGTTTCCTTTTTCTTTCTCAATAGTTTCTAGCTTTAAATTGATTATTTTTGATGGCTGCTGAGTAGTGAGCCAACATTTTTTATCTATCTATTATAGTTCCGAGTTTTCATCTGAGCTGTTAGTCAGTCAAGAGCCCACCATTTCATATGTAACATTAGCATCGATTTCCCCCATCCAATGTACAGCATTTTACATTTATTTACAATGAATTTCATGTGCCGGTATTAGAACGAACTTCTGTAGTTCTTCTCTTGGTCCTGATTTACCTCTAGTAGCTTAACATCAATAGCAAATCTTGTCACTTYATTATTCACCCCTTTTGAGAATATGTTGAATTGCACAGGTTCCCTCAGAGATCTCTGTGAGATGCTACTCGTATCTCGCTCCACTGAGAAAGTAAATAATTTTCTCTTGTCCCATCTTTCCAATGTTTTGATTAATTATTCATCCATTCTGCACCATGACGCTGCCTACTTAAGTCTTCTTTACTGAAGGAAATTACTGTGAGCAAGTAAATTTTCACAGTCTGCAGAATGGAGTAAATCATGTTAAAACTCTTGACTCAGATGGGCTAAGAAGTTGTGTTCTCTGATACCTAACAGAGTACAGGGAAGAGCTGCTGGTTTAAAGAACAGAAATCTATTTTGACTACATGCTATTCAGCTGATGCACTGACCATGATCTATTAACTAGTTGCACTGCTCTGTGCTTTCAGAGGTGTAGGAAAATATTTTCTGTAGCACTAAAAGTAAGGGTCTGTTAATCTTTTGTTTCTGCAAAAGCAGACAGAATTAGCATTTTTTGATTAGTCTAAGATTTAGACTAGTAGTCTGGCTGTTCCTAGAAGGAAGGGTGTCTTAAAATGAAGAAGTTTCTAGAGTTCATGTGTTACGTGTTGTGACTGTGTGCTTAGTTGCATAGCAGTGAACTTAACAGGAAAATACAATAGGAAGAAGATAGCATTCTTTCTCATCAGTATCTAATGTATGTGACAGCAGGCTAGTGTTTCAGTCAATTTTTGGTATAAGATCATTTTTAAAGAGATTGCCAAGCATAGTTAGTGAGGGACAGGAACGTCTCAGTTGCCATGCAAATATGTATATTGCAGGAGAAATGTAGGAGCAGATGCCAGTCTTCTTACGCAAAAAATATATTTCATGAAGAACATGCTTCATGAGAAAAATGTTTAAACATATGTCATACTAATGGAGACATAAATAACTATACCATGGCCTTTTGTGTCACTTGTATTTAAGTTAAAATATCAAGTCAAACATAATATACATTCCAGTACAATATATGTTACAATACCTAAAATGTTCTCCAGTTCAAGAAACAGAAAGGCAAGACAAATCTAAACTTTCTGTTCGGAAAGTATACTGCAATGTTGGTGCCATTTGATGCTGTGAGATGCTGACACATCTTGAAGTTTGCTATGGACCTGTAAGAATCTGAAATTAGTGAGTTCAAGCTGGTTGGTCAGTGCCTTGTGTTCACCCAGAAATAAATCGATGGGCTAAAAAAGTTTGTAAAGCAATGTAGCGCCATGCCATTACCAGCAGTTGTCATATGTGATAGCACCATCTTCTAGGGTTGTACTTCAATATGAACTTTATTCTGTGGGCCCCAAAGAACTGAAGATATTTAATATTTCATTTTTAATAGGACTATGCTATGCTAGAATGTAATTTCCTAATTTTAAGTTCACAAAAGTTTACCAGGATCACACTCTCTGAGTTAATACATTAACAGACAGTATTCTGCAATGCAAAGGTGTGGAAGATGAGTTTCTCTTGCTAGTTTTGGGGTCACATGCAGAACTTTAGGTATACCTTGTCTATAAAAATGCACTGTATTTAAAAAAAACCCAAAACCTAGGTGAAGTATGAGTATTCCACAGATAGACTCTGTTGTGAAGCAGAGAGAAGATGAATTCAGGACCGATTTTTTTCTTTGTATTTATTAAAAAGACAGCAACCCTCCGACACCACCTTCTAAGCCTACCATTCATCTCACCTAGTTTTAGCCAATAAAATTTTGAAAAATATTGTAAAATTTAGGCATTATTTATCAAAATAGCTAAGTCCTCACTTAATGGAGAAGGAATGGTAACTTCAGAGAGGTAATTTTTTCTACTTATCTGGGACATCAAATGAGGGATATGTCAAAATATCTTTAAGAAATACTTTTMTTGGCCGTAAAAGGGCCTTCTGGATGGCTAGTTTCAAATGGATTCCTAAACTTCAGACAGTTAGTTGGGTAAGGTGAAATCTATTTTCAGCGTTGTTATTTTCACAGCTCTAACCATTGTTTATGTAGATATGTATTAGAAACCACTTGGGATAGTTCAAAATTATGTTTGAAGAGAGATAAATAAAAACACAGTTCACATGTCCAGGGAACAGAATATAACTCTCACTTGAGAATTGCTTATATTGCTGCAGACTGCCTCTTTGGAAAAAGGTACTGTCTCTTCTGTTGCAGAAAAAAGTGACAAAGAAATAGGAAGATATGAATGTTTATAATCTAAAAGAGATTTCCTTAGGGTCTGGCTATGGTTCAAATATATACCTGCTAAAGCACTTTTTTTTACTTGCCATTCTTTCTATGAGATTTATGTGAATCTTTTCTACTGCACGCTTCAATGGTCGCACCTTTGGCAGACCCGTGTAGATGAGAGCTGTCAGTAGGGAGGAATGTATAATTACAAAAGTACTCTTAAATGCTTTTCAGACATGGAAGTTGGATATGATTGAAAAAGTTGGTCTTTCTTTGGACCATTGGTAACTAGGTTTTTTTGCTGTAATGGTGTATCTGAGATTTTTCTTCCACTGTTTAGATAAATAAATAGTAAATCTTACCAAGGTATTATTAACAAGATTAACTTCACAGTACATCCTTTAAATGCATACAGGGTTCTTGTTTATTTAGAAAGAAGTTGGTTTTAATGCCTTCCTTTTTTAAGGAAGTGACATGGCATTTTTGTACAACAATTTTTATATCAGTCATTATTCTTAGAGATTCTATCAAAGAATGAAATGTCAGTGTTTGTATTTAAATAGTTAATAATTTGAAAAGTATAAATCTCACAGTCAGTCATTGTCTAGAACTGTTTTAGAGTCAGATTGTTAAACTGCAGTCTGTAACTTTATTTTCAAGATTGGTGCTGTTGCCTTTGAAATACCACACATATTTATTCCAGTGCACTTCATCTAAAATCCTCTAACTTTATTTTCCTTCCAGACGAAAATATTTGAGGTGAGTTAGAAGTTAATTAAGCTAGGTGATTTTTAGGATATAGGATTTGTGAAAACATTGATTTTTTTTTTCCCCTTCTTCTTCTTATGTCTTGTAGTTTTTGTTTTATATCTCAGGGATACCATCACTATCTTTGACCTCTAGTTAGTGAAAGGCCCTTATATTTTCTCAGCATCCATTGCAGGATTCAGAATATAGCTTGATATGTTTATTTACTTCATCTAAACACAAGTCTTTAATTAAGTTAAAAGCTAAAATAAAAGCACCTCTGAAAACATTTGGTTTCCTTTTCTGGTCAGAAAAAAAAAAAAAGGTTACATTTAAAGCAGAGCTCAGGTTATGCTTAAAGCAGTATTTTTTTTCTTTGTTAACCATAGTTTAAAACTGATACTTAGTCACATTAACACAGAGATGTAAGAAGGTTCCTACAACACAACTGCAGATAATAGAGCGTAATTATATGTTTATGTAGCTGATTATAATGTTGCCCCTATCAAGCTGCACAGAGGAAAATGACTTGTTACATACCATACCTGAGGAACATGACTGTCTTACTATATTCTTTAGTGAGAAATACAATGGTACAACTTTGCATGTGTAAGAATTATGTTGAAAAAGCAGAATAATGTATTGTTACAATAAACTCCAAAAGAAAAAGTAAAACTGTCTCCTCTAATTAGTAATCTGGAAATTTTCCGCAATATTCTGGTGAAAGAATCCATTGGCTCAGTGTTTATTTCTTTTTACAGAAGAGAGTTGACATTGTAGCATGGCTTTGCATTATGCTTTAATGTATGCCAAATATACTACAGTAACCATGCTCATATTTTCATATGACATTCAGTATCAGCTTTTGTCATAGCTGAAGGAAGGGCAGTCTTCTGTTAGGAATATTACACAATAAGTATATGATAGCTTTGGAAGAGCAGTCAATCTGAAGTATCTTCTGAATCTTGCTTTGTAATCACAATGGCCACATGGGTGCCCCTATCAAATGCTTGCAGGTAGCCTTGATTGAACAAGTTTCATATTTTTTTACTCTGTCTATACCTTGAAACTAATTTTGTGTATGAGTGTGTGAGAATATATGTTTGAGAGAATCAAGGAATGTAAATATTTGGTATTTAACTTAAGAGGAAACAGCTGCAGGGTCTATTACTCTCAGAGAAATGCCATCAGAAATGACTAAATATTTTCCAAATAAACCAGCAAAGGTAATATGTTAGTATTTGTGTGGTTTCTGAACAAGTAAACATTTGCCAGCAGTGACTGCAGTAAACAAACTGCAATATCCAATTAATTTTTGTAAAGATATTAAAATTTTGTCATTAAAATCATGTTGCAATTTTACTACTGGTGGTGTATCCTTCCTGCTACAACTTATTCAATTCAAGCATCATACATAAGTAATTTGAAAATGAAAATTATTTTTATACATGAACTATATAAAGAAATTCTCACTGATACTGTAAAACTTTCCATGTTCTATTAGACATACTAAAATATTAATATTATGCTAGATAGGGTTATAACTATGACTTTATTAAATAAATATGATATCTTATTAGAAATTACTTTAACCTTGGGGTTGCAGTTTCTTATTTGTCTTTTAGAATAACAGGGCATGGCATAACAAGTCAGCTAAGAAGTCTATGTTGTTGGAGAACTGCCAAAGAAAAAATAGTTTAAGGTACCTAGAATAAAAGAAAAAGGAAAAAAAAAAAAAACAACACTGTGATACATTACAGCGGTATAACATTTAACATTTCCTTTCCACTTAAGAGGTATCTGAAAATTTTCGACTAACATACCCTTAATCCAGAGAAAACAAACTTAAAAACCTGACAGTTTTCTAATGTTAATTTTCTTAGTAAAAAAATGAGACAATATAGAGCCAAATCCCATAAAATATAACACTGATACAAAATAAGAAAATCAAAATTATTTTATAAGCTGTTCTCAAGGTGTCCTTATTGATTTGTGCTTAGAACCATTGATAACATGCTGGAAAATATATTCAACTCATACTGTACACAAAGTATGTCAAATTTTTACACAGAGCAGCTTACTTAGCTCACTGCAGAGTTCTGCTTAAAAAAATGATAATACCATATGGTTCTCTGCTGCTCAAAGCCTCCACTTCAATTGTTGAAAGTTGTTATTGTCAAAACAGATCAAGCACAAAGTCACTGAAGAAAATTACCTTAAGGTACATCTAACATATAAGGCAAACTAACATTTAAAGGGGCAATTTTCTTATGCTTCCCATTTAATGTCTTTCTTACGTTTTGGAATTTGAGAATTTGTAGTTAACACACTAAAGAAGGTATTAATCAAAAGAGTCAGAGACTGAAGTAGTTCACATTTTTCTATTACAAGGTGATTGCCCAAGAGCAGATGGGGGTAGAAGAAGGAGGATATCCATTCTCACAGTTTTCTGCAAGACAGAAGTCAAGCTACATATGTAGACAAGTCAAGGCGATGACCCATTGAATCTTAATGCCAGTCCCTAAGGCCCACTCAGACGCATGACAGAACTTCCAGTAAAGACTTCATACAACTTTTCTGCGGTTCAACTATACTTGAAAGTGTCTGTAACCTTTAATTATTCTTTATATTACGGAAGCAGAGGTTCTGCTTCAATGCCAAGCCTCCCCATGACAGCACGTAGGAAGCAATAGGACTTGCCTCACAGAGTAAATTTCCAGAGGAAGAAGGAGAAAGGTAGGAAAAATGAGGAATCTGTCCTAGTGGCAACGGTGCTCAGGCACCACTGCTCAGTTTTGGCAAATACAACCCTCATACTCTAGGCCTTTGCCCTAACCCTGAAGTCACGTTATTACATCCTGAAATAGTGCAGTATTCCTCATTTTTCTGCTACATAAAGAACTATTTTTAATATTTCAGTCAGTGGAAAACAATAGCTATTAGCAATGTCTATAAATTAATTAGAGACTGGTCAGGTCTGCTAGTCAGAATTGCTTTGAATTACAACTTGTAAAAAATGGGTATCAGGTATGATTTGGCTTCTGATTTCCCCATGTTGTACCAGAAGGCAAAGTTGATGTTCAGTGCTTGTAACTTTGAGACAAATATTTTTTAATTTCCTGGTGCAAATGGAAAATGTCTTCTATTAACATATATTTAGTTTCAATTGTGTGCTGTATTTCTTTGTGTCTTGGAATGCATTCTTGGTTAAAATATGAAATGGGAAAATCATGTTTCTTAGGAAAGAAATGTTTTACCCATGGTGTTTATATTTCTCTTTTCCACATGACTCCATGTTTGTAAACTGAATTTATGAACTTGCATCAAAGTAGGCTGAATTCTCTGATATTTACAGTACCCAGGAAATCCAACCTCAGCAGTTCAGTCATGAATCTTTCACATTTTGTATAATTTAATCATCAGTGTCTCAATTTCTTGATTGATTGTCCGATATTCTATTATATGTTATATTAGGCTTATAAATGGGATCTTAGATCACTGTGCACAGAGCATAATATAAGTTCTTCAATTTTGATTACAGTAGTCAGAAAATGCTACATAAATCATTTTCTCAAACCCTGCAAATCAAACACTATTTTCCCTTTTGAACTGTAAACAAAAATCTATCACCATAAAAAACCCAAATTGTTTTAGTTACACTGGTGTAAACTGGACCGTGTCCAATAACTGTAGACTTCAGACATAGCAGCATCAGCTTATAACTTTAACACATCATAGTTTTTAAAGGAAAGGGAAAAAAAAAAAAAAAAGAGATTAATACAGAGAAAGTGATACTCATACCTGGATAAAAAAAATTATGTCTTTTGGGGGGTAGGACAGAGACGGTCCCAAATTTGGGACCTTGACTTTTTTTTGTTGGGGCCAGGGGATACTGGCTTGGAAAAAGCTTCATCACAAAACTCAACTGTCTAGCCTAACTGGTTTTAATAAATTTATTTTTTCACTCATGGACTCTGTCATTTTCAAGGGAAATTTGCTGTTGAATCACCTGAGGAATGAATTTCATGTTTGTTACTCCAAGTCAAATTTATTGATTTTCCTAGTTACCACTGAAACCATGTAATTTTACTTCCTGTGTTTCTTCTCAGAGCAGAGAGAATGTAGAAATCCAAGTCTCTCTAGGTTTGCAACCTTCCCATGTGGACCAACAAAGCTTATTTGAGGTATCACATACATACATCACCAAGTATCACCTGTGTCAAAGACCTTGCTAAAGTCAAAGTAAAGAATGGTGACTGCTCTCCTCTCATCCATGAAGTTAGTCAACCCATCAGAGAAAGGAATCACACTTGTCGAGTGCAATTTGCCCCTAGTGAATCCACACTGACTATTCCCAATCAACTTCTTGTCCTGCTTATCCTTGTTTGGGCACAACTCTCATAAGAACTTACCATTTAAAAAAAAAAAACACAATATATTTTATAATTACCTTAATAACCCTTCTGTTATAAAATGTTGCAAACTGATTATATTATTGTTGATTATTATTGATGCAATGAATCAAAGCCAAGGATCTCTTAATTGAGCCATCTAAAACTCAGAGACTGTGCATGTATGATGATACCTGTACTTTGTCGATGAAAGACAGAGGTGGAAAATCTATTGTAAATATTATGCTCACATGTGTGTTTCCTTTTACTTCATCATCTCACAATGATTTCACAGTTTTAAGTGGATTTAAACAGCATACATAATTCACAAAGTAAATGAGGTGAATAGTCAGTATGCAAGTAAGATTTAGAAAACGGCTACAAGTAAAGTTCAAGCGTATGAACCGAGATTGTATGTTTAGAATACTAGTATTTGGCTTGTTTCAGCAAATCTTACATAAAGCAGTGATTGCATTCCTGTTTCTGTAGTGGGCCTGATTCTACATTCATTAGTGGCATTTAATACCCTACTTCGTACGTAGCCTCTTGTGAAATTAAATCTGTATAATTAGTCACTGTGAGTAAAGGTAATGAATTCGAGCCCAGTGGGATTGTCTCAAGAGACAACCTGTAATTTGTTGATGTATTGACACTGGTATTGCTTGCTTGCTTCCATCTGCATCTCAGTTCAACAAAAACTTTGTTTATGAAGCTTTTACATGTTTCACTGTGCTCAGTTTGTGAAAATCAGAATCAAAATGTGGCTGAGTCAAACAATAGAAATGACAGCACCTGATAAAAGAAGGATGAGGGAAGTATTTCCACTACAGGCAGTTGATGGTTAGTAAATATCTATGGTATGTTGAGCAGTAACAAGAGAACTTGTGTTCATGACTCTAGATTCTGTACAGATTCAAAATGGAATCCATTTATTGCTGATGTCCCTATTTCTGGTACTGTTCTCAATGTGTTATCATATAATAAATTTTGAAACTGTGTCAAACATAGGAGTTTATATTGGATGTTCAGGAGGATACCTTAAAACCATGTATTGCAAGAATGAGACCCATTTCATGTCCATTCTTTTAAAAGACTATGGAAAAATTAATGAAGTGTCAGAGAAGATATATTGTTCAACAAGAATAGTTTAATATGAAGCTGAAGAAATTCACACAGTTTAGGTCATGAAAGACCAAACTGAGGTAACTTAAGCCCAGTCTGTAATTCTCTAAACAGAAGAACGCACCCACCTCTGCAGTTTAATAGGCAAAGCCAGTTATCTGCAATTAAATAAACTTCGAGTTCAGAATGGGAAGACGATGCACATATTTATAATATGTAAAAGTTAATGTGTATTATCAAGAACTGTAATACATGCTCTATTTCAGCAGTTGAAGCCTGCAGGAAGATATCTGTGCTTGAAACATACAGTTTGTGGTGCGAAGGATTGTAGTGTGGATTGTCATACTTGTTCCTTTTGGCCTCAGCCCTTTTGATCCTAGCCATGAGGAGTGTACTCTGCATCCCCCGTACGGCACATAATCCTTCTGTATAATCGTTTTGCCTTTTGCAGGCACATTACATGTTTGGGTGTTAGGTGGGAGCAAGGGGGAAGAGAGGGTGAAGGAGGAAGGAAACTGGTAAGGATGGTATTCTTACATTTATCTGTATGCAACTTTCCTTGTACTGCTGATATTGCTCTAACTTTGAGCAAACCTGCTCATTGAGAGTGCATAAAAAAACCTGTATTGTAAAAACAGGCTGAGGTGTATGTATTGGTAATATAGTAACTGCATATTTAGTAAGACAATAATTATATAATTTGCTATAGGTTGGTTGACAAGTATAATTTAAAGACTGATTTAATACAACTTTGCACATATATTTTATAGATATGTTCTGAACTTACAAAATAGTATTTTTTTTATATGGAATGTGCCACATTGGTTATAAAAATGCATATAAATAATTCATACAATATAAATAAAATATCTTTAAATAGTGCTTACTCTGCTTTTGTTATTTTTTGTATCAATGGAAATTTTTTTCACCTCTATAAACACTATAACAAATAGCAGAAGAGTGTAGTTTATAAGATGTGCATTCTATTAGATTTCTATAATGCAAAATACCAGGAAAAAAAAGTTTATATTTTTGAGTAGAGGTTAGGAGAATCATTCAATTACAAGTTTAGAAAGCAATGAACAAGAAAAAGTCAGTAACATACCTCAGAAAAAATAATTATTTGCTATAAAGAGTACACCGTGGCCTTTGTAGTTAAAGTTGCTTCAAGAATGTCACTTGTGCTCCTGCAAAAGATGCCATTGTCCATGGAGCCAAATAATCCTACCACCATAGTACCAGGCCTCTCAAATCTCCTATTTTAGTTGTAAACTCATGCATCTAATCCCTCCCTGGCGATGCCTTCCCACCACTTTATCTCTCTCAGCTGTGTTTGTGGCAGGAATCACAGCTGGAAGACAGCTTGGCCACTGCAAATTCATCTGCTGCTAGGATGGCAGTGAGAGAGTACGAGATAGTGCAAGGTCCTGGGGAAGAGGGTCTCTCCCCTGGTGACATGTAATGTGGTGGGGACACAGTTCCTGCCTGGGAGGAATACCAGATAATACACTTTTGCACAATGTAACAGGTTTGCTAAAACTTCCCATGATTTCACAGAAAGAATTATTCAAAGACAATGTTCATACCTCTTTTCACACTTACAAGTTGAAAAAATACTTCATAGAGGTGCTGTATTACCTCTCTGTCTCCAGCATGTAACTTTTTGGAGAAAAAAATACAGCAGTTCTCATCTTAAAGAATATAATACGGCACTTCAAAAATTATTGCGCTCATTATTGCCAAGCAAGTAAAGAGAACATTTTAACTAAGGAAAACAGTTATGCTACCTTAAGAATCCTGCACTTTGATTTTTTTCTTCTCTGTGAGTGAGATTTCCTGTAATTTGTTTTAATACATCTCTGTATTTGAATTAAAGAGTTTTGAAAAAATGCTGGCATGCATGGTAATTTCATTTTAAATTCTAAATACTTACTGACGTCTGTCATGTCCAGAAAGGAGTCCAGTATGAAACGGATAATGTCATTGTGAGTGTGAAATAAAGCAGTTGTGCCACAGACAGAAGTACATCTGAAGTATATAAACCAAATTGATCGCTAACATGTATTGCAATTGTGTGAAATTTATGCTCTCAAGACAATTTCACATGAAAGTAATGATACATTAGAGATAATTACAAAACAATAACAATAATACGTAGATGGTTAAGGACCACTTCAGAAATAAAGTAGGATGTGGGAAGACATTTTGTACATAGTTCTCAGATGTGTTCCAGGCCACACACTATCTTCTAATCACTTTTCTTCATTTTTCCATGGGTTAAGTAAAATGAATTTAATGCAGGATAGAAAGGTATTTCCTTGGTCTTAATGGAACAGATTTGATCTTCTATCTGGAGTCATCTTTTCAGTAGTCTTTACAGGATATTTTTATATTTCATTTCTTCCCTTGAGTGGAATACAAACTTTAAAGTCTACTTTCATTTATAACAGTCCTTTCTATTTCTGTTTCTAGAAGTTCATTTTCATAAAGAAGTAGAACTGGCTGTAGATAAGCACTGATTTTTTCTGTACTTTCTCTTAGGAAAATTAACTGTTCACAAAATTGATTACATTAAAATATTTCTAATTTAATCCACATTCACAATGTTAAAATGATTCCTTTTTTTTTTTCTAATTCTTTCCTTATTTTTTGCGGGGAGAGAGAGGGGGAGCCATGAGGAAGATGTTCCACTCAGGTTAACTTTAACTGTCTTCTTGTAGTGCTTGGCTGCTTTGAGAAATACCATTTAAGGTGTCATATATCCCTGTTCTCTTTATCTGCTAGAAATCCCTGTTTGAACAAAATTTTTGAGGCACATCATAGGAATCCCATTGGGGAGAGTGAATCATGAGGACCTGAACAGAACTGCAAAAGGAAGTAAGTGTTAATTATTGTTCCTAATAAACACTATGACCTGAAGTAAAAATGTTAGTTTTGGATAAATTTACAAAATACAGAAATTCTACTAAATAAGTTCTCAGTGGAAATAGGCTTAGTTGAAACAATACTTTCCATAAAAATCTTGTAGGAAACCTCTTAACTTGTTCTAATTATCACATAGAGTTACCTTACCCACTGATTGTTCTGAAACAATGTATTTCAAAATAATAAAAATAAAAAGTCTGTGGTGACACAATGCATCAAAAACAGTGCCTCAGGTAGCGTTTAATTTAGTAATATTGAGATTTTTCACATAAAGGCAAGAGTGATTTTTTCCAAGAATTTTTTATTTGGAAGCAAAAAGCTTCTGTTGCTCTGAGAAGGAAAGAATAGAAAACATTAAAGTTTTATGTTTGGACAGGAAGTAGATTATCACTCAGATGTTCCAGCACACTGGAAGAATTAATTGTTGCATTAATTTCTGCAACATCTTAAATGTCTTAACTGCCCTCACAATATTCATTTTCCTGAAAGTATGATGACTTATTAAGCTCCATCTGCCATTCTTGGCCTTATTATTTCAGAAAGATGCTCTCAGATCACTTTTCTGGGTCTTCTTGTAATTACATTGCACACTGAAATGTCAATTTCTATCTGAAACTGTAAAAAAAAGTAAATCTATGGGCAGCTTGCAAGAGATGACAATGTCACCATTTCATGTTTATGAAGGAGAAAGGCAATTTTTTTTTCATTGAAATGAAAATCCATGGGGTGACTATTCTGTTCACTCTAGCTTCACAACTAGGCTGAGCAGTGCTGGACGGGTAGGATGGATCTTTCCTTTCAAACACTTACTGAGCTTTGCAAAAAGAAATCCAACCCAAAAGATAGTATAGCTCCACATATGTCAATAAAGAAGAGAAATTCATCCAGCTGCACATTTTGACAGTGATCTCAGCACAGCAGTACGTTCCTATGTGGTAAACGGGGTGCCAAAAATGTAGCCTGCACTGCCTGCACAATGCTCATATCTACCCTGCCACAGCCAGTGGGTCAAATTGGTTCCACACGTGAGGAATGTTTGGTTTATGTGGCCCAGATTTTGTTCACACTTTTGGAGGAATCCTTCATTCCTGGGAGCTTCTGAGGGTTTTCATTCTGTAGTTTGGTCATTAGGCTAGGTGGCATAACTGATTTAAATTGCCACTAGAACACCATTGTAATTAAAAGAGAATTTTTTTTCTCACTTAGTGGGAGCAGAATAGAACATTAATGAAATTACTGTATGTATTTTGCATTGCTTTAGTATATTGATTTACATAATTTACTCAATGTATTTAGTTGCCAAGCAAGACTTGAGATGTGAATAAGGGATTTTCTCTCTACCACAGATAGAACAAAAAATAACCTGCAGCAGTCTCATTACTAGAGATAGTAAGTACTCTATAACAAAATTTTACCTCTTGCACTTAATTTCCTTATCAGGTTTTCAAAATCTCTTGAAACGCATTTATTCAGCATTTGGAAGACTTAATTTTCACCTCAGCTTCCTCCATCCTTATTCTTTTTTATTTGATTATTTTGGTTGACGGATTTCTGAGAAGAGACTGTCTGACTTGCTGTATGGGTTATAAATTTGATCCAGTCTTAGATAAGGGGTTTTAAAGTAGTTCTGAAGCAAAAATATTTGCTGTGCAATTTTTAAATGTTTTATTGTTTACTGTGATGAGATACCTCAGTCTCTAATGTTAAGTCTTAAGCCTTGAGCAGGTGAAATTTGCTGATTTTATAGGAACTTGTTAGTTTTGGATGGGCAGATTAGTAATTCATAGTGTTTTTATTCCCTAGCTGTATGAGTATTCAAGTACACAAAACATAAATACTGATATTTGAAAATTTGCAGTTCTTTTGATGATTCTGCATGCTATTCTGAAATTAATTTCTCTGAACTTTTGTAAAAAGTATCTATTAGCATTGATACTTTCAGAAAGAAAAAGTGATGCAAACACTTCAAAATAAATTAATTTCAAATTTAAGTGAATATCCACCAGAACTTGCTTATGGTATTTGCCTAATACTAAAAATTTATATGATTTATAAATGCAACTTTCCAAATTATTTCTTTATTTATTTGTGGCTTGGTTGTAAAACCACTCAATAGAGGATCCATATGAAAAGAACTCTATCAAAAATATGTATATATTATTTGGTCCACATCATGGACCATGCCTGATAAACAGACTATGCTCAAACAATCATCTTTATCTATTTTCCTTTTTAAATCTATTCCTCTGTAACAGCCAATGTTTGGAACTGCTAGTGGGTAGATACTTCAACAGCTGGTGTGCAGCAGGCATTCAATATACACATCTGAGAGAYAAAACTGAAACTCTTTTTCTATTGTAGCAAAAGATTGGATGACAATCAGAGCAAGTATTACTGGAGGGCAAAGTGTCAGGAAAGTAATCAGCAGATCAGCAGATAAAATGGTGGTGGAATGGTATCACATATCAGATGAGGCTGTGAAGTAATGATCCAACAAGGCTAGAGAAAGATGGAATGGATGTGGAGAATGCTTCTGTCACTGGCTCCCCCAAATGGCCTACAGTATTTGATGTAAATCTGCTGAAGAAAAACAATTTGACTGTATTGTAGGAAAAATGATTCTTGCCACAAAYAAAGCTTCAGAACTGTATTGTATGGCATTGCAATATCTATTGTCTCATTTGCCAAGATTATCTTCATTAGGTGAACGTAACATTCTTTGAACTATTTGTTAGTCTCAGAAGTATGTAATGCATGACGTGACACAGATCATTAGTACAAAGAAAGCATCCTACTCAGAAAAAGCAGTCTTACAATTCTTAAATAAACTGAAAAATAATCTAAAATAGCTTGAATTTGTTTGAAAATTCACATTTTTGCTTGGTGAAGTATTTAATGATATCGGACGATTTTTTGTTACCAAGAGATTGATAAATTATTTCTGCAGATTTATTTTTAACAGTTTGCTACAGTCTGCAGTAATTAGTTATTTTGGTGTAAATTTGATTTATCTTACAGGGATATAAATCCAGAATAATTCCAGTGATTTCTGTTGACTGACTCTGGATACAGTGAACAGGCCTTGCCTACATTTTTCCAAATTAAGGTAAGCAGACAAACTGTAATGAAATATTCTGCTGTTTTTCACATTCTTTTGAATATATAATACTTTAAAATATAATATAAGACCTCAGGTAAAACAATTACTAGGTTTTAGAAGTCAGACCTATTGTGCAGTGATTTTCTTAGATCATGTGTTATTTCAGTGGTTTTGTCTGGATAGATTTATTACAATAGAAGTCCATATATGGAGATTTATATTGAAGTATGTTTCTGCTATTTTTTTTTTTTTTTTTAATAAGTGCACAGTGCAGTGGTGGATTGGTGAATACTGTATGCTTCATAAGAGTGCTTGAAAGACATATAAACAAAGAAATAGTATACTGCAATTCCTATATAATGGAATGCCTATTGCAAAAAAAAAAAAAMAAAAATTTGCCTCAGAGTTAAGTTGCAAAGAGAGAAGTTAGTAATCTACTCCATAATTTATGCAGCTCAGAGTCTTCAAAAATTTGTGTGGCTAATTATTAGGAATATGTATTCATTATTCTCAGCGTAACTTAAAATTACATTTTTCAAGTCAGGGATTTGTAAGAAAAGACTTAAAAAATTATTGAAGAAATGTCATTACCCTTATATTCATTAGTTTAGTGTTTAAGGCAGTCATCCAGAATATGAAGAGATCTGCATATTCCTCATCTATCTAATGCACATACTCAATATGTTGGCCACCATGATGTAGAACATTCTGGGAATGGGAGCTCTGTTAAGAGCTGATTTGGAATAATTAACTATAAAAAAATATAGTATCAGGTCTAATAGAGCAGTCCCATAAAATGTGGTTGAGCCTGAGTCAGATCCCATCCTCCAGTCCAGGAACAGCACCTCTGAACTTAGAATCATAGAATCATAGAACCATACAACAACCCAGGTTGGAAGGGACACCTAAAGATCATCTGATTCAACCTTTCATGGGAAAGAGAACCTGGATGAGATTATCTAGCAATCCAGTTGTGTCTTGAAAACTTCCAGTGATGGGAACTCTACCAAGTTCCTGGGGAGGTTGTTCCAGTGAATGGTTGTTCTCACTGTAAAAAAATTTCTTTCATATATTGAGATGAAACCTTAATGAAACTTGAGTATTGTAATCAGAAGCTGATCAGAGTCGTCTTCCAAGTGGTATCTGAGCTGAAAACATGGGACAGAGGAAGGAGAGTCAGTTTCAGGCAAACTAAAAGAAAAACAACAAAATGAATGAATCACTCAAACAATATATATTTCTACAGCCTGAAAGAAAATATAATATGTAGTTTAATCTTTTACCAATCAGTTTAGACCAATTTTTAAATAAGGGTGTTTTAGAAGAGCCCAAACATTGGCTTTTTCAAAAACCCACACCCGCTTTTCTTTGAAAATGTGGAAATAAAATAAATAAAATACTTTGACACTTTCCAGAAGATTTCATTTTTATATTATTTGCTGACTTCAACTTGAATTTGTGTATAGTTTTGCCTTTCCTGATACTCAGTTGTTTACATTAATTTGTCAGAACCATGGGTGAATTAAGTCAGACAGAATCAGTGTGTCCTGCCAAACCTTTCTCTGGAAACAGGTTTGCTTAGGATGGCATTATATTCTACTACTATGTTGTTTTCTTGATAGTTAACACTCTCAGCAGGGACATGGAATGCCCAAATTCCAGATCTTGTTCCAATTAATGTTTCCTGATTAAAGACATCAGTAAGAAAGTTTAATGATACCCTGGCAGTTAATGCATTTTTCTGGGAGTCAGTGCTGTGGCTTCAAATTCCTTCAGAGGAGAGCGTTCAGCTGGAGACGTTAATACCTTGGCTGTGGATCCTGCCCAGTATTTATTAGGTGAACAAAAGGAGAAAAGACACTTTCTTCCACCTGAAAATGTAGTTCATACCCTTATAGTTTTTCACTGAAAGCCATATCTCAAGTCAAATCTTGTTCTAGGGAGGAAAGCCTATACAACATAAGAAAAAAATATTCAATACCTAGCATGTAAACTTAGAACTGTTTATGATTTTAAATTAATATGACAGTTTAATATACTTTGGCTTGAAGTATTGCACACTTGGAAATGCTGCCAGTTATTTATTAACTGATGGCTACTTTTTAGTTGACAGTGGTTTATACATTTATTAGAAAAAAATGTGAAGTTTCCTTCAGCTATAACACAACAACCTTTTGGAGGAATGACTGTAGCTTGAAAGGGTAGGATAGAGAAGGGGCTGCCTCAGGCTTCGCTTGTTGCCTCCATGCTTGGCATGTCTCTTGCAGCTCTTTTGTTAAAGAGGGGCCTGAGGAAGTTGACTGGAGTAATCTGAGAAACATGAAATACAGGTTTATCTTAAAAAAAAAGAAAAATTAGTATTACTACCTGCCAAACCTGGTTTTCTTCAGAAAAATACTATAAGGCAGTAACAATTTATTTTGCTGCTAAAGATGTGCTTGAAGTCTATTATAAATATATGAGAGAACAAATCAATATGTCTGATCATTTAGAAAAGCATCTTTGATTTTTAGTTTGCCATTGGTAAAGTGAGTATTATTAATATGCAGACAGGATAAAGTGTTCTGTAATAACTATACTGAAAATATATTCACCTTCACAGTGTTTTACAGACATTGAGGAGTACTCTGTACAATGTAGCTGGAACAGACAAGAAGGGCACTTTGAATCAGTGAAAACAGTCATGGTAGCTTTATATCTGTTACGTACTCTTAACTTCGATGTATGAGTTAGCTAGAAGTGCTTTTTCTGGGAAAAAAAGCTCCTGTCATAATGACGTGGAAATCAGTTTTAGTTTTTCAGTACTACTAGATGGCTTTCTGGACTAATTAAGGATCATGTGTCTCTGTTTTCCATTGAAAAAGATCTACACTAAAAGTTTTTAATGATAACTTCCTTTAGTAGATGTTCATTCTCTGACTGTATAACTCAGAGCATACATCTTTTGATTTGGGGTAATTTTTGCTTAATAGGTAAAGCTCATGAACAGGCGACATTAGAGACTAAATAGTTTGTGCTATGGTGAATGCTGTACTGGTCTGTAGTGAAGATGGACTGAAGCCAGGAATCTTTGGGAATGTTCAGATTTGGAAGGCAACTTAACAGTGTTCAACTTCAGATTTTTATAAGTCAGAAATGAAAGAACAGGTACCTTGAACTGTCTGTAGGCAGGAATGTCTTTGTATTTCCAGTACTACTTCTGGACTTCCCATAATGAAGAGACTATTTTGGGGCATGTGCCAAGACACCAAAAGTAATGCTGGCCTTGAGGAAAGGACAGGACTTTCAGCCCTCCTTGACCTCTCGCCGAGGCAAATTTGCCACCAGTCTCCAGATGTACCACCGCTCTTTGCTGTTGGACATCCTTTGAGGTAGAACTGGAGATGCCTGTGTGGTTTTTGACCCCATCCTCTCAGCATTCAAAGCTGTGGAAAGTGGAATTTTGAAATGGAAGGACTAAGTATTTAGCTTTTGTTGTTTCTTATTATACAAAATATTAATTAGCAGGTCAAAATTGCTTTCAACAGGCTGTGCACACTTGCACCCTTAGAAGCAAGTTCTCAGTTTCTCTTGCCTGGGAAAGAAATACCTATATATTGCAAATGACAGATATTCAAAACTTCAAATATGTACTATTTGGTTATGTCCGCAGGAGCATTTTAAATACACTTCTCTTCTATTATTTCTGAATTTTATTGTAGAAAGATGGTGCTTTCAGTGGAAAGTAAATAAGACTGACAGCACTTCTAGTGTTCAGAAAAAAAAATGTGCAAGGTGTTCAAGGATGTGTAAAAATGCAGATTGACATAAATTGAGTCAATATTACAGAAACCATTCATGCAAAGCAAACAGTAATACCATGATAAACAATAGAGTGAATATAGGGAAATGACTATTTTATTGGTAGTGAGTCACATCATTCTTTTTTAGCTGTTTGAATGTTAGTGTATATTCTATTAAAAATGGGAATTTTGGACATAATTTCAAAACAAAAACACTTCCTGTAGAGCAAACCAAAAATTAAAACCAAACTGTGTCACTTAGATTGAATGGCTTGAAGTATGACATAGATAAATTATCCTGATCAGTAGAGGAATAGAAATTGATTTGTAGGGTCCCAGAATGTCTGATGTCTCATTCTGCTTATCAGGTAGAAAGGAGAGATACATGAATTGAGGATAACGGTAGGAGCTCAAATCACAAAATTTACAGCTGATTGGACCTGAGATATTTCTCAGGGCTTTCACCTTTTGCTGTATAACTCTCTGCAGTCAGATAAATGACTTTGTGTTTCTTGGCACTACTCTTCACTGCTAGTTTTATTGCCAAGTGGCTTCCATTGTACCCCTTGTGGTGCTGTGCTCACTTTCAGCATCTTAGCAGATCCTTCCACTTTCCACCTGTCCTCATTAAGACTGATCCACACATTTCACAGTTACCACCAAAATTCTGGAAGGTATGAAAAGGCTTTTTAACTTAAAGATCAAGGAAATTCTTTCAAAAAATTACTGCTCTCTTTAACCTTGTGTTTTTCAAAGTTTCTGAAAACAGGTTTGAATAGGCTAGTTTTAAAATGTCTCAGAATGAGTCTGGTATTTGTCTAATTTAGAGAGCTTTACTTCTCAGTATTCTGAAAGGAGTAGGAAATGAATTTTTTTTCTTCTTCTGTATTTTACATAGTTTGTTGCCACCAATGTATTTTATACCTTCCTGAATGGTGCTGGTAGAACCCACTGACTTCACAATCAGTTCAGTTTAGGCTGTCATGAATAATCTTTGTAATATCAGCACATTTTGTTACTTTGCAGTTCTCTGTTATTTTCCAAATCACTTCTATGTAGAACAGCATGGGCTGTTGACATTTTAGTGACATCAATATTTAATTATATTCTGCTGCAAAACCTGACCTCTTTATTCCTACTCTTTCTTATCTCTTAGGTCCTCTTTCAAAGAAATTCTCCTCTTTCATCGTGTCAGCTTAGCTTCCTATAAATATTTTTTGAAGTATTCCATCAATTTTTTTTACTCCACCACTGACCTCATCTTCTGTGATGAAATAACTGAAATAGTTTCTCATTGGTGGGGTTTTTGTATTTCCTACTGGTAGTTTGTATCTTAAACTCCTCATAAATGTTCAGGTTATAAAACATATTGCTGTGATACAGCTTAGATTTTTATGGTTAAGCAAGTTAGATTTCTATGGTTAAAGTCAAACTATAATTAGGTAATAAGAATGACTGCACGTTTCCAAGGACTTTGTGTGTTGTCATCACATGAAAATTCTTTAATCACACGTGACAGTTGATGAGACATTCATGGTCTTTCACCATTGAGCTGCATCCTACCTAATGTAATCCAATTATTTAATACAGATTTTGCATGGGAAAAAAGGACTACAGGCAATCACAAATGAAACCTGCATGTCTGGTTTGAAATTCCATCCATTTACTTGGATCACAACTTGTATATAATCTCAAACGTCCTTCAAACAAGTTAAATCCTGCCCTATATCAGAATTCACATCTGTTTATTAGAAATGAGGGAAAATGAGGGAGGGAATGGAGAGTATTATTGTTCATAGCTTAAAGATGAGAAAACTTATATACAATGATTGCCCTGTCCAATGTCAGTAACTGGATCTATGGTAAATCCAGTACTGGAACCCAAACTTCTAGCTCTCAGAGCTCAGTTTTAGCTATTATAAAAATACTGCTTATGTCAGTTAGCTCAAAGATGCCAGATTTATATACCACAGAACATTTCAAAAGTGTAATGAGAGCAGAAATGTTTCTGTCACTGATAAAATATTAATGCTGAAAACTGAGGCAATGAGGAAATCATAAAAAGAGAGAGTTCCCCTGGAAAACCATCTCAGCCACATTCCACATCCTCTCTCTCTTACTGGTTACATTAATAACACATCATTCAGTGCATTAAGCTCTACATTTAACAAACAGCAATGGAAATATTGCTTTCTATACAGAATGGCCAAGGCAGTAGTGTAAGAAAAACATTGTCAGAAAACTTCCTGAATTTTCTGAGTGCTGTCTTTCTCAATTGTTTAATAAAACAAGGTGTGCCTTGCCTTCTGCATCCCCAACTAAATTCCTCTCCTGTGCTGGTGTGAAGGTAAGAGAAATTAAATGCTGAAAAAATCTCAGACTATATCAATCAGCCTGTTTTTCTTGAGGGCATGTACTGTGTGTGATGAAAGAAGCTGGCTTATCTTTTCCTCCTCCTGGTGCTTCCAAACTCATATCTGGAGGCCTGACATCCAGGACACCACAGCAAGCTCCTAAAAAGAATTAATAACCAGAGAGAGCGCTCCTCATACATGATTGGTATGGGTGGAAAGGACTGTTCAGTACATCTCAGCCTCAGACTGTGTCTGGTCCTATTGCTAGAATCCCTAGTTTGACATTCCTTGTGTATTTTTGTTATTGACTGAAGTAGTTTACCATAGTTTTATGGCACAAACTTAAACTGGCCTTTCAAAGGTTATCCAGTATGCCAATAGTACACATGGCAGGAATCTGTCTTTATAGGCCTTAGGAAAAATAAAGCAGGAACTCAGGCATACACACTCTTCGGGTTTAAATTAGGTACAGCAAGTAAGTCACATGGAATCGATCTATACACAAAGATCAAACCTGCTGTGCATGAACTGCCCAAACCTTCAGCATGTTATCATCTTTTCACCTTTGTACTGAGAATTCCTGCTGCAGCCATGCTTTTCTTTATCCCCTACATCAACCACAAAACCCATGCTTATGTCTGTGTAGCGTAAGTCCCATGACAAGACAACATTGCAGGAAAAAAAGCCTGTATGTAAAAAGGATATAATTCTTAGCTGTGAAAGGCAGCTGAAGCAATTTTGTGTTTAGGATGAGTATCTCGATACCCTAATGTGCACTGTAGCTGACATCAAAGTCCAGTGAAGTAAAAGTTGTAGGTCTCATCATACTGGGCCAAACCCAAAGTTCATTTGTTTAATTTCTTAATGGTAATAAACTTCCCAGTGGAAGCCAGAAGATTCTACTGGCAGTCACAGTGGTTTCTGTAATGCTACTAGGAAAACCAGAATATATTATTTTCCACTATGCTGTGGCTTGATGCTAGCATAGGTACCTTTGGCACTTAGCAGAGAATAAAAGTAAGACAAAAAGATTTTGCAAAGGCTTATAAGGTTCTGGTGTGGCTGGATCCCACTGTCCCAAGCAAAAAGCTACCCCAGGACTGACAGATGTGAGATAATCTGTATTATGTTTTATCTTCCCTCATTTTATTTCACAGCACTTTTGATAGTAATAAATTTTTAGTGTACATCTATGCTCTGGATAGTTTTGCTACCAATGTAAATGACTTTTTTTTTTTTACATCAAGGCCATCGTACAGCAGTTGTGTTGTATTAAAGTATATGTAGGAATATCTTCCTAGGGTGTTATATTGTATGAAATTGCATGGGAATGTCCCTGTATTTGCTTTCATGAAATTTCCTGTTATTGGGCCAATTAATGATTATGCAGTTTGTGTTTTGACAACAAGAATCATTGTAAGAGAAAAAAAAAAGAGGCAACGGAATACTGACTCATCAGCAGATCAATGCAGAAGAAAATCGGCTTTTCAGATTCCACACTTGCCTCACGTGCACTTCTTGTTTCTTCCCTGCGCTTCACCCAGCCTACCCTGTGCACCCTTGCACTCTTTCCAGATCACCAGCCTCTCCCATTACCTATACCTATACTTCACCAGAAGTAACAGTAGAGGAGCAACTTGCCTCATTTCCTTCCAGTATCACTTCCATGTAAACTGTCATGTTCTCTACTGCAGTTCAATGATTTGCAAAATGATATTTTAAATCAGATTATTCCAAAATCACTAAACTCTGTAAGCTATTATAGGAGAATATTTGCTGGGGAATGATGCTATGGGTTATTCATACCACTTTTTCAGCAGTTTAGGAGCATCAGAATATGATTCTTGATTGCAGATATGTTTTTTTTTCTCTCCCCTCCCCCTTTTAAATGTTCTTTTGAGGCAGAAGATGCATTTCTCAGTGCTTGTCTGGAATTTTACTTGCTGTCATCCTTCCACTAACTTGTTGCTATCACAGATCCTTCTAGCAGACATTTCGGTTCAAGTATTCTAATGCAAAAGCTTTGGATAATAACTCTTAAGGGTAAAAGAATCCTCCTCTTAGGCCAAAACAAAGGCTCATCTAAAACAATATCCTGTCTCAGGCCAATAACAGTTAGGTAGGGAAAAACAAGACAAGCACTTTGTGATATTCTGCCCAGACTGCAGCTTATTGCAGCCTAAGAATAGGTACTGTCTTGGGTATTTTTGTTCTTGTGAAGGGAACTGGCACAATATGAAGCTCATTTTTAAAGGTAATTATTTTTATGAAGCTTTAATTTTTTAAAAATTTTGCCCTATAAAGAAGCATGTGAAAAAGCTTTACTATGTATCAAAATCTAAGTTGTTAAAACCTAAATTTGCACAGATCTTAAAGTTGTTAACTAATGTACCTGAGTAGGTTTTTTGCTAGACATTTTGGAGTGATGATTTGTCTTCATGGGTTTGTAAAGACATTGCTGAAACATTATGAAATTACTGATTAAATTCTACATATATTACTACACATAATGTTTTCTTAAATTATTGAAAAACAATAATATTAATGGCTAGGTTGTGTTCTGGCATAGATCATCTTTCCCTTTTTAAAAGTGGATTAAGCAGTTAGCAGAAAAGACTGTTTCAATTTTTTTTTTTACTCTGCTTAACTGCAACTAATAATATCAAATAAACTTAATCCAGCATTAAGGCATTAATTTTGTGGCCAGTGGTTCACAACAAGTTTTGTTTTCCTTAAATTGCATTAAAAATTGGATTATGACCACAAAAAATCTAAAAATGAATAATGCTTGAGTTCTTTCTATGAGTCCAACCTGAAGTTTGTATTTCCAAAGAAAAGTGCATTGCAAAAGTAGGAATAGAAGATGTTGGCAAACTGAAACTCATGGGTATTTCTGTGTGTTACTTCTTTCTTTGAGGTATGTCAGAGAGAGGACCTTTGGGAAGCAACTTCTTCTCACCCTTCTTATGAGAAGAAATACTGATAATGAAATGCCCATGATTATTATCTGTAATAGCTTCTTCCTCACTCATTTTAGACATCTACCAAAAATACTGTATGAAACAACAGTGAGAATGACCAAAAGTCAGATATTGTTCACTCTCGTAAGAGAAACTGTGTAAGATAAACAAAAGCTATACATTATCACACTGCAATGTCTACAAATAGTATATTCATGCTTGTGGGGAAAAAAGGGAATCTTTTCCTAGATACTGTTTATACCYGTTGCCTAACTGAGAAAGCAGATATTTACAAAGACTTCTAATTTTCCCCTTTTCAATCTGCAGAGTGATTGTAGTGTGGAAATGGATTTTCTGTTTTATTAAACATGAAGGAATACTTTCCCTTTTTCCTATTAAAAATAAATTGTTGTTATTTTTTATTAATTTAGAAATGTTTGTAAACTAATGGCCTAATTAGACTCAGAAAAAGCTCATTGTGTTGCCAAAATATTTAAATGTCTTGAGAGGAACTAGTAATGGGTGTGCACTTTTGTCAACACTGCAAGTAACAGAAGTGCACTAAAACAATTTCCATTCTGTGTGTCATAAATATACGGTTCATATAGTTAGGTATGCTGTAACTGAGTGCCAAAGAACATGAACAGCCTTTTAATAAAAGCAGATATAAAATTACTATTCCAAATAAAATATTCCTTTTTATTTTGCTAAGCTGTGGGTTATTGGTTCATTTGTTGATTGTTGCATGTATTCGTGAAAGTTCAGAGGAAAACAAAACTACTCTTTCTCCTGATACGTTCCTTTTTTATATGCTTTATCCCCCAGCCTGTATTGATACCGGGGGTTGCCCTGACCCAGGTGCAGGACCTTGCACTTGGCCTTGTTGAACCTCATGAGGTTCACAGGGGACAACTTCTTGAGCTTGTCCAGGTCCCTCTGGATGGCATCCCATCCCTCAGGCGTGTCAACCGCATCACTCAGCTTGGTGTTGTCTGCAAACTTGCTGAGGGTGCACTCAGTCCCACTGTCTATGTCACTGATGAAGATATTAAGCAGTACTGGTCCCAATACGGACCCCTGTGGGACACCACTCGTGACTGTTCTCCATCTGGACATTGAGCCGTTGACCACTACCCTCTAGATGTGATCATCCAATCAATTCCTCATCCACCGAACAGTCATAGAATCATAGAATCATAGAATCATTAAGGTTGGAAAAGACCTCTAAGATCATCAAGTCCAGCCATCAACCCAACACCACCATGCCCACTAAACCATGTCCCTAAGCGCCTCATCTACACGTCTTTTAAATACTTCCAGGGATGGTGACTCCACCACTTCCCTGGGCAGCCTCTTCCAATGCTTAACCACTCTTTCAGTAAAGAAATTTTTCCTAATGTCCAATCTAAACCTCCCCTGGCACAACTTGAGGCCATTTCCTCTTGTCCTATCGCTGGTTGCTTGGGAGAAGAGACCGACACCCACCTCGCTACAACCTCCTTTCAGGTAGTTGTAGAGCGCGATAAGGTCTCCCCTGAGCCTCCTCTTCTCCAGACTAAACAGTCCCAGTTCCCTCAGCCGCTCCTCGTAAGACTTGCTCTCCAGACCCTTCACCAGCTTCATTGCCCTCCTCTGGACACGCCCACCCGTGAAATCCATATCTCTCCAATTTAGAGAGAAGGGTGTTGTGGGGGACTGTTTCAAAGGCCTTACAGAAGTCCAGGTAGATGACATCCGTAGCTCTTCCTGTCCACTGATGTAGTCACTCCATTGTAGAAGGCCACTACATTGGTCAGGCAAGACTTGCCCTTGGTGAAGCCATGCTGGCTGTCTCGAATCACCTCCCTGTCCACCATGTGCCTTAGCATAGCTTYCAGGAGGATCTGTTCCATGATCTTCCCAGACACAGAGGTGAGGCTGACAGGTCAGTAGTTCCCAGGGTCCTCCTTTCTACCCTTTTTAAAAATGGGTGCAATGTTTCCCTTTTTCCAGTCACCAGGGACTTCACCTGACTGTCATGACTTTTCAAATATCATGGAGAGTGGCTTGGCAACTACATCAGCCAATTCCCTCAGGATTCTGGGATGCACCTGATCAGGTCCAATAGACTTATGTATGTTCAGGTTCCTCAGGTGGTCACGAACCTGATCTTCTCTTACAGTGGGTGGGAGTTTGTTCCCTCAGTCCCCATCTTGCGGTCCATCCACTCAATAGGTGTGGGAAGAGAGGTTGCCAGTGAAGATGGAGGCAAAAAACTTGTTGAGTACCTCAGCCTTCTCCTCGTCCGTTGTTACCAGTTTGCCAATCATGTTCATCAGGGGGGTATGCCTTCTTTGACCTTCCTTTTCTGGCTGACATACCTACAGAGGCCCTTATTATTCTTTGCGTCCCTTGCCAAGTTCAGCTCCATCCGCGCCTTGGCCTTCCTGCACAACCAGGCAGCGTCCCTATACTCTTCCCAGGATACTTGTCCCTGCTTCCACTGCCTGTGCATTTCCTTCTTGCCCTTTAGTTTGATCAGCAGGTCTCGACTCATCCATGCTGGTGTCTTGCCTTCCTTTCCTGATTTCTTATACCTGGGGATCGAGAGCTCTTGTGCTCTATGGAAAGTGTCCTTAAAGATCTGCTAGATCTGTTCCGCTCCCTTGTCCCTGAGGTCAGTTTCCCAAGGGGTCCTGTTGACTAATTCCTCAAACAGCTGGAATTTTGCTTTCCTAAAATTCAGGGTCCTGACTTTACTCTTTGCCTGACCCATATCACTCAGGACTGTGAACTCCGCCAGTGCATGATCACTGCAGCCCAGGCTGCCTCCAATCTTGATGTCATTGATTAGCTCACTTGTGTTGGTGACCATTGGGTCTAGTATCGCATCCCCTCTGCTAGGGCTGTCTATTACCTGACTGAAGAAGTTACCCTGAATGCACTCCAGGAGTCTCCTGGATTGCCTACAGCTCGCCATGCTACTTTTCCAGCAGATGTTGGGGTGGTTGAAGTCCCCCAGCAGGATGAGAGCTTGAGAGCGCAATGCCTTCTATGGCTGGAGTAAGAAGGCTTCATCAATAGGCTCCCCTTGATAGGGCGGCCTGTCGTAAACAGCAACCACAAGGTTTCCTTTGTTGCCTCAGTCTCTAATTCTTACCCATAAGCTTTCAACCTGCTTGTGGCTATTCTTCAGAGACAGCTCTTCAAGATCTATCCATTTCTTGATGTAAAGGGCAACCCCTCCGCCCCTCCTTCCTCTCCTGTCCCTTCTGAACAATGTGTAGCAATCAATAGCCGCACTCCAGTCATGGGATTCATCCCACCAAGTTTCGGTAATGGCAACTAGGTTGTAGCTTTCTAGCAGCATGGTGGCTTCCAACTCTTCTGTTGTGGTTTAACCCGGCAGGCAGTCAAACACCACACAGCCGCTCGCTCACTCCCCCCTCCCCTCAGTGGGATGGGGGAGAGAATCGGAAAAAAAAGTAAAATTCATGGATTGAGATAAAGACAGTTTAATAAAACAGAAAAGGAAGGGAAAATAATGATGATGATAATAATAATAATAATAATGATAGAATATACAGAATGAGTGATGCACAATGCAATTGCTCACCACCCGCTGAGCGATACCCAAGCAGCGATCGCTACTTCCTGGACCATGCCTCCTCTTTATATATTGAGCATGAYGTCACATGGTRTGGAATACCCYGTTGGCCAGTTGGGCTAGCTGTCCCGGCTATGCTCCCTCCCAGCTTCTTATGCACCTGGCAGAGCATGGGAAGCTGAAAAGTCCTTGACTAGTAGTCTACTTAGCAACAACTAAAACCATCAGTGTCTTATCAACATTCTTGTCATACTAAATCCAAAACACAGCACTAGGAAGAAAATTAACTCTATCCCAGCCGAAACCAGGACAGTATCCACCCCTTATTCTAKACCATCTAYGTCATGCCTAGATTTCATACTTTCCAATACAGTCTAATTAATCACCACCACTTCTCTTATATTTTGAGATAGATATATATATACACACACACGCACACASACAGAGATATCATTCCCTTAGTCGATGGGCCATCCCTCTAAAATGTCCATTGAGTTCATTTAGTCCATGACTTTGGGCTCCATCTRTCATAACAGTCTTTCAGGGCAGGRRAGATGRTGTGTGGTGTTGRATTGTTGCATGCTGAAGCCAGTTCTGGTTCCATAACCGCTGCAATTTGTTTGGTTTCATCAAAGTTCATTCTTCATTAATCTCGGTGATTCTTACTGTAATACTGTTGATATGGCCTATAGCAACCATAGAAGTGATGACATACAGTATTATATAGCAATTAACATCATACAGTTCAGTTCATTGGCTAGTTTCACCCAAAATCAAATCTCCTTGAGGTACACATCGGACTTGCCCATCCTTTCGCATTACCCACCAAGTGCACCCAGGTCCTTGAGCAAAAGCAATCCCACAAATGGGTTTTCCCTTA
>JAYKAV010003405.1:277741-292633 GCA_035582835.1 Phoebastria nigripes | reverse complement strand
GCCATGGACTGATCCACACCGCACTGGAGCAGGGTGAGGCTCCGGAACACCTGCAGTACATTGATGACATCATCGTACGGGGCAACACAGCAGAAGAAGTTTTTGAGAAAGGGGAGAGAATAGTCCAAATCCTTCTGAAGGCTGGTTTTGCCATAAAACAAAGTAAGGTCAAGGGACCTGCACAAGAGATCCAGTTTTTAGGAATAAAATGGCAAGATGGGCGTCGTCACATCCCCATGGATGTGATCAACCCCTGAGTTTTCCTACTCGTGCCCTCCCGATTCTCTCCCCCATTCTACTGGAGGCGGGGGGTGAGCAAGCGGCTGTGTGGTGTTTAGGTGCTGGCCAGGGTTAAACCACGACACCTTTCAATAAAGTTTCCTGGTTTAAATTGAATAAATAAATGCTTGAAAAACATGGAGTAACCATCTTAATTTTTCAAAAACATTCCTGTTCTTAATAATACTGAAAAACAACTGGCTTTATAGGCTTCTTGATGGTTAAAACATATAAAAGGTTATTACTGAAGGAAAACATTTTAAAATGCTCAAAAAATACCATGTTTTGTACATGAACTTTTCTTCAAAATTTTAATTCATGAAATGTAATGAGTTGTGGGGTTTTCTTCTCAGTTCAGGAATTCCTTCCAAAATCTCCAGAAATTTAAGTGGTGAAGATTACTCACAGTCGAGTATATTCATATATAACAGAGCCCTTCCTATATGTACTCATTCATCCATCACCCACAGATTGCGAGGGGCTAGGAAAGCAAACATAATGAGGGAGTGAGAAGGGAAGATACCACATACAATTCCTCTGTTCTTATCCACTTCTGTAGGTATCTGCTGCTGGTAAACAACATTTCAGATAAGACAGATCTTTGATCTGATTCAATAGAGCTATGATTATCCACTTCTGCTCTTGTTTCTAGATAAGTAACGCAGGCCTGAAGAAAACAAAATACAAAACTTACTAGTCTTGAATTAGAGCATGGAAAACCACCCACAGATTTTGTCCCAAACATTACCCCCTACATATTCTTAAAAATTCAAAAATTTAAATTTTTGCTGAAAATAATGTCCATTTGCTGTCTTTTACTCTGCCTTTACCTGCTAGATTCCTTCAGGATCTTCATCATCCCTGTAACATGAGACCTTCACATGCCTTCCCATCTATCTAGGTTGCTATTATAAACTAAAGAGGGAGGGAAGGTCTTCCATGGGACAGTCTTCCATGGGAAGTTCAGAAGAACAGCTTAATTTAATTTCTCTAGTGTAGTATCTCCATTTCCACTGACTGTATGGTTCTGTCTGCACTGTATCTGATAGCTATGCTGCAGAGCACACTGGGCCAGGCAGCTCAGTTTAGCAGAAAGATGGGTCAGCAAAGGTGGCCAGATCACACACAGACCATAAGGGTGGGATATTGAAATGTACTAGTCCCTGATACAGTGTGTTGGTTTTGGCTGGGATAGAGTTAATTTTCTTCATAGTAGCTAGCCCCTTCAAAGGGGCTATGTTTTGGATTTGTGCTGAAAACAGTATTGATAACACAGGGATGTTTTCGTTACTGCTGAGCAGTGCTTACACAGAGTCAAGGCCTTTCCTGCTTCTCACCCCACCCCACCAGCRAGGAGGCTGGGGGTGCACAAGAAGTTGGGAGGGGACACAGCTGGGACAGCTGACCCCAACTGACCAAAGGGATATCCCATACCATGTGACATCATGCTCAGCATATAAAGCTCGGGGAAGAAGAAGGAAGAGGGGGACGTTCGGAGTGATGGCGTTTGTCTTCCCAAGTAACCATTACACGTGATGGAGCCCTGCTTTCCTGGAGATGGCTGAACACCTGCCTGCCGATGGGAAGTGGTGAATGAATTCCTTGTTTTGCTTTGCTTGCATGCACGGCTTTTGCTTTACCTATGAAACTGTCTTTATCTCAACCCACGAGTTTTCTCACCCAATTTTACCCTTCTGATTCTCTCCCCCATCCCACTGTGGGGGAGTGAGCGAGTGGCTGTGTGGGGCTGAGTTGCTGGCTGGGCTTAAACCACAATGTATAGAAATGTACTAGTCCCTAGCCTGCTCCTAAGCTTCCTTCTCTGGAGAATTATTTCCTTCATCCCACAGTAAAACCTTGATTTTCCCTGGTATGCAAACCCTGATTTTCACTGGTGTGAATCACAGATCCCAGCACTGTGACAATGAAGATTACCCTCTATAATACACCCTGTGGAAACTTACCTTATACCTTAACCTTGCAAGGCAGTCTTTGCTTCCTACGTTTCACTCTGATAAATAGAATAGCTTGTCCTTGTGCTTCCTTATTCCCTCACTTAAAGGAGTGTTTTACAGATCAAGAAATATTCTTGCCACTCTCCTCTGAACCCTGTTCATGGTCAAGCACAACTAACACTGACCTCATCATTAGAATTTTTTCCTAATAACACATAAATTGCTTTCTGCAACTGCACAGGTTGCTTGAAAGCTTGGTCCTATGCATCTCATCAAAAAACAATTTCATCTTGTATTTTAAAAATTAGTAAGATTCTCAGTCATAGCTGAGATTTGTGAAAGTGGAACCTTTTGGCTTTTGAGAGATGTGTTCAGCCTTGAAGAACCAAGGTCTGAATTCTTTTCTTTGTCAAGTGTACTTCAAAACAGAGCAGTGCATATACATCAGAGTTCAAGTACCCTGATTATTGAAAAAGAACAATCAAATAAGCATGAGATTACAATTAATTTAAACTAATTTTTCTGGCTGTGGTATGGGGAAGGAGGAATTATACATTTTTTTTAATCTGTTTCAGCATGCTTTTAAGCCCTACTGTGTAAAATGTCAAAACAGAAAATGTGGGGGAAAATGGGGCAGAAGGAGGAAAAATTAAGGGAAAAAATCCATAATGTAAAATCTATGTCTATAAAATTTTAAAACAATAGCTATGTTGTACTTTATTTTATTTTGTTTCAAATCTCCCTGTCCTCTAGTTTTTGCATTGGTTATTGGTACAGTGAATGACTACAAAGCAATTGAATGGGTAAGTTTCCAACCAGACCATTAAGACATACATATAAGAGACATGAGGTAATCAGTGCCCTCTTTGCTCAGACGTCCGTGATTAGAGAGAGGATTCAAGGAAAAGTACTAGCAATAAATGAGAGTAGTCAGGGATTTCTAGAGAGAACACAACCCCTATAAAGCTGTGGGACCCAGGAAGMTGCCTCCAAGGATGCTGAGAGACCAAGTCAATGTCCTTGAAAGCCACTCTCTGTCATCTTCAGCAGGCTGTAGAGATTGGGGAGGATCCCTGATGACTGGAGAAAAGCACCTGTCACACCCATCTTCAAAAGGTGACAGTCCGGAAAACTAAAGGCCTGTCACCTCAGTCCYAGGGAAAATCATGGAGTAAATCCTTTTGAAACACATTTCTGGGCACATAAAAAAGAAAGCAATTTGTAACAATTAGCATGAATTTATCATGGGTAAATCATGCATGACCAACCAGGTTGCTTCCTGTGATAAGCTGTCTGGATTTGTGGCTGTGGGAGGCGTGGTAGATGTCATTCACTTTGATTTTTAGAGAGGTTTTTGACATTGTCTCTCGAAATATTCTGCTATTCAAGTTAGCATGTTATGGTGCCCATGTCTGGGCAACCAGATGGATAAAACACTGGTTAGGTGCTCAGCCTCAGAGAACAGTTGTTAAGGAATCATATTTCACCTAGAGAATGGTTACAAGAAGAGTACCATAGATGTCTATCTTGGGACCTTTCCTGTTTAACACTACATCCTGGAGTAAGAGATGGGGTGAACTCTCACCATCAGCAGATGACACCAAACTGGGGGAACCAGTTGATACTCTCGGAAGTAGGGGGCTGCCACTCAGTGAGACCTCACAGGCTGGAGGAATGGGTCAACAAGAACCTAATGAAATTCAACAAGGACAAATGCAAAGCCCTACACCTGGGAAGGAAGAGCTTGCCCTGTGAGGCTAACAGTATCCTGGGCTGCATTAGGAGGAGTGTGGCCAGCAGGTCGAGGCCCCACCTGGAGTGCTGTGTCCAGTTCTGGGCTCCCCATACAAAAGACATACGGACCTACTGGAGAGACTCCAGCAAAGGGCCACTAAGTGGATTAAGGGTCTGGAACATCTCACGTGTGAGGAAAAGGAATGTTAAGGGAATTTAATTTCTTCTCTGACACGATAACTCATTGTATTTGGTTTATGTGGTAAGGTTTTAGTAGCAGGGAGTTGCAGAGGTTGCTTCTGTGAGAAGATATGAGGAGCTGCCGCCATGTCAGGCAGAGCCAGCTCCAGCCAGCTCCAGCGGACCCACCACTGGCTAAAGCTGAACCCATCAGTGACGCTGGTAGTGCCTCTGTGATAACATATTTAAGAAAGGGTGAAAAACGCTGTGCAGCAGCTGTGAAATAGGAGTGATAAAATGTGAGAGAAACAGCCCTGCAGATATCAAGGTCAGTGAAGAAGGAGGGGGAGGATGTGCTCCAGGCGCCAGAGCAGAGATTTCCCTGCAGCCCCTGGAGAAGACCAGAAGACCCCTGCAGCCCATGGAGGTCCATGGTGGAACAGATATCCATGCTGCAGCCCGTGGAGTACCCCACACTGGAGCAGGTGGATGTACCTTGAAGGAAGCTGCAGCCTGTGGAGAGCCCATGCTGGAGCAGGCTCCTGTCAGGAGCTGCRGCCTGTGGAGAGGAGCCCAGGCGCGAGCAGGCTCCTGACAGGACCTGTGGGAGACCCAAGATGGAACAGTCCGTTCCTGAAGGACTGTACCCTGTGGAGAGGATCTATGCTGGAGCAGAGGAACAACATGAGGAGGAAGGAGTGGCAGAGACGAAGTGTTATGAACTGACCACAAACCCCATTCCCCATCCCCCCTGTACCACTCAGAGGGGAGGAGGTAGAAAAGTTGGGAATGAAGGAGTGAAGTTGAGTCTGTGAAGAAGGGGGGGTGGGGGAAAGGGTTTTTTAGGTTGTTTTTGTTTTCTCACTGTCCTACTCTATTTTTAATTGGCAATAAATTAAATTAATCTTCCCCAAGTCAAGTCTGTGTTGCCTGTGACAGTAATTGCTGAGTGATCTCCCTGTCCTTATCTTGACCCATGAGTTTTTTGCCCCCTCTCCTGTTGAGTAGGAGGAGTGAGAGAGCAGCTGGGTGGGCATCTGGCAGCCAGCCAAGGTCAAAAACCACTCATGGTGTGATATTTTCCACTTCAGATTTTCTACTTTTTCACTAATTAGGCATTTTTCATGTCAGTAGTCTCCTCCATTTACAAGCATACTGTTAAAGACTCTTTCAGCTGTCAGTGGAGTAACAAATGTATAAAGAACAGACAAATGTCTAATTATAGTAAGAAGTGTACATCCATCTGGATAACATATACTAAACTCCTGCTATTTCACTTCCAAAAAAGTAGCCCCCATTACTTCAAGTAAGGAGGAATCTTTCTTCTCTAGATATAATCAGAGAATGCTATTGTTGTTGTCATTGTTATCCACACTTGAAAGAGTGAAATAACATTTGTAACTGTGAAATAGCAAAGGGAATATTTTCATTAACAGACCAGGTTGTTGCAGGATAGAGGTCATTGGCAGAACATATACAATTTGGCAGCTAGTTTGTTTAACTGGTTTTGCTGTTTCATTTTTGTAGTGTTTACACATCCCATTGCTTTTTGGCGGGAAATTAACAGCATACTGAGTTGGATTTCTGCCTGATTTAAATAGGTGTGACTTGAGTGAAATCACTAATGATTCAATCCATCAGTTACAGATCTGGCCTTTTTTAATCTAGGTTACTCTTTATTTTTTATGGTGGAAAAGCTGCTAATCCCCAATTGCTTATTGTCTCTTCAAGGTCTGGTTCTGAAATACAGCTCATCAGCTCACATATGAATGTTCCACAATAATCATAAAACAAAGTGAATTCCCAGACTCTCCTAATCACCATGGCAACACACTCAGGCAAGCACAACTGAGAAATGGAGGTACCCTGAAAGATTTTGTCCAAAAAGCAAAAGCCAGTCACACTCCGAGTACAGAGAGGATTTTTGTGGATATTTTTGTGGATAGTCTGCACGTCTATCTTTCCTTCAGTGAAATGGCTCTGGAACCAGCATGCACTAGAAAATAACGAGATAGCTTTTCCATTTCAAATATCCCAATAGCATTAGCTTTCAAAATTGAACATGAAAAGTAGCATCTATCTTCTTCTGACATTCACCAAGGTTTATTAATTCACTGCTGTAATTTGACTGGGGATAACCACCATTGTAGGGTTCAAAGCCAAGCTCTACTGATTTGTCTCCTTTGATAACAGTACCTTCTAATATAAAGGCTTCTTTCCCCCCTCTCCAAGGTTTTCCTTCCCAGTATATTCATGGATAATATTGTTAGCCTCTCTTGACAGAACCAAACAATTATTTTTATATGCTATACAGGTAAGCAAGTATTTGTCTCTCATTGTACTTACTCTAGTAATCTTTATCTCCTTTTTCAACTCAATTTTTTGCAAATGAAGAATGATCAGAACGATACACACTATTCTGAATGAGCTTTCATCCTTGCCTAACTCAATGGCACAAGAAGTTTGCTACATAATTCAGCTGATGACACAGTCCTCTTTTATGTATGTGTTAAATTCAGCTGCTCCAAGTTTCTCACTATTTGTCCTCTCTAATTGTAATGATTTGTAGTAGATATCATTTTTGTTATTCTGGAATTGCCTGACTTTACAGTTTATATGACCAGAGTTCATTTTGCATTTATTATTTCTGTCCCTAAATTAATCCATTTTGCCAGTAAGACATTCTAACCCTTCTGTTTGCTGACAGTTCCTCACAGGTTTGTACCACCACCGCATCTCATAAATTGCTAAACAATACCAGTATCAATATCAATGCTAGGGAAACATTTTTTAAGACATTCCCAAAAATTTTGTCCATACAAAAATCTAATCTAATGAGTGCTACAACAGACACCTACCAATATTGGATTTATTGCCAGTAGAAACACCAATACAATCCTCCCTAAAAATGCTGTCCAGATTCTCTTTAATTTACAGAATCCTTTCTTTCTTCTCAAAATATCACAACATCAAGAAACAAAGTTGCCTGTTGCAACTGCCTCCCTGATTTATATTTTTAAGGAACATAATAAACCCATCACAACTTGCTTTACAGTCATACCTCCTAGTGTACCACATTCCTGTGATCTCACCATAGCAGTTTTCACACGCTGTATCAGCAGTTCATATTCTGTCACTGTTGCCCACATTTCTTGCTTTGGTGAACAAATATTTTACTTGTGTCTCACTGATTTAATTCATTTTCCTAGCTGGATTAGGTACAATAATTTCATTGTATGTACTGCTTGCTCTGCAGATGTTCTTGTATATATTATTTCTTTCTTCTTTTCTGTCATCTTTCTTCTTTATCCATGCTGTTCTTTTATATAGCTGTTGCTCTTTTATATGCAATTTTCCCATATTGAAACCAGTCCTGAAGATCACGCAGAGGCTTCCAGCCTCCTCTTCATTCTCTCTTGAACAAACACTCTCGTCCATTGTGCTCATTTTCTGGTACATTTTACCACTTTGTGTGAAAGCCTTCAATGGCCAGGTTTTCCTCCTTGCAGCAAACGGGAACCACACCATGATCTCTATGCTTATCTGTTCCTTTTTTGGAAACACAAAAGGCAACAGAAAATCAACCTACAACAGAAAATCATCCTTTAGTCAAGACTACAGTTTTATAAATTATGGTTTTATGTACTGAAGGTGAGATTGAAATTTTCACTCTTTTTCGTAGCTGTTTACAGGAGTTTATCACTCCCTGCCAATACAAATGTGAGTGAGGATGTTCTCCAAACTGGTTTTGTAAAGCATTCTGTACTAAAAATAATCCTTCTTGCCCTCTCCCCCAAAAGACTTCCAAATCATTTTACTTATTCGGTTTACAATCAATATTTGTTGCAACACGACTGAAAGAAAGCAAACAGGGCCAGCTGATAATTAACAGCTGGGTGCAGGGGGAATACTCTTAAAGCAACTCTGCTGCTAAACCAGTGCAAGTTACACCATTCCTCTGGGGAAATGCTCTGGACATAACCAAGTTGTGCGTACAAATGACTCTTTTGGGGACCAAACCACACAACAAAACCAAAATTTTCCTGTGCTGAAGATGGGATCTTCTAGTGAGCAAGGTTCATGTTTACTGTGTATAAATGATATGAACCAAACTTTTACCCTACAGGATGATAAACATTCTCTGGGGTACAAGTTTCTAGCACACAATATTAACTTTTTAAATGTTACTATTTACCCACAGGTTACAGAATTATTCTTGACCATTTCCTGTAGCACTGATATTTAAAGATGAAATTTAGAACTGATGACTTTTCCAGTTCTGGGGTCCCCAGTGCAAGAAAGACATGGACCTCTTACAGTGGGTCCAGAGGAGGCCACAAAAATTGTCAGAGAGCTGGAACGCCTTCCCTGTGAAGAGCAGCTGAGAGAGTTGGGTTTGTTCAGCCTGAATAAGAGAAGGCTCCGGAGAGACCTTCTCGCGGCCTTTCAATATATAAAACGGGCTTATGAGAAAGATGGAGAGAGACTTTTTACCAAGGCCTATAGTGACAGGACAAGGGGCAATGGTTTTAAATTGAAAGATGGTAGATTTAGACTGGACATAAGAAAGAAATTTTTTACGGTAAGGGTGGTGAGACACTGGAACAGGTTGCCCAGAGAAGTTGTGGATGTCCCAACAGTGGAAGTGTTCAAGGTCAGGTTCGACAGGGCTTTGAGCGATGCCATCTAGGGGTAGACGTCCCTACCCATGGCAGAGGGGTTGGACCTGATGATCTTTAAAGGTCCCTTCCAACCCAAACTATTTTATGATTTTATGATTTTTTTATCTTTTTTTTTTTAGACCCCCATTGCACGATTAAAAGAAAGACAATTTCTAGGTGAATTTACAATGGACAAAAATCCTACTTTTCTTTTTTTTATCACTCATAATATTTCATAATAAAATTGTTCATAAGTTTCAGGGGATTCCCCTTCCAGAAGCAGACCCACAGAGCTAAGGCCACTTTCTTTGCAGAGAGAGTGCTGAAACTGCCCATGTTAAACAGAACCTAGAAATGCTAAACACATCCTTTTAATTTGCTTGGAGAGTGAAAAAAATACCAGACTGACATTTGTCATGTCTTTCACACTTCCTGCTTCATCTCCTGAGGCTACATTTGTCATACTTAGCATCGTGGGACAAAACTCACATCCCAGCTCATTAGCCTCTAAGTGGGTGTCTGTTGCCTTAATGGTTGCCAATACAGTGGTCTTCAAAATTTTTCAGAAATACTGTGTGGCTCAGCTGAACAAAATACTTGCCCAAAGTTGCCAATGTGTTCTTGATGGTGAAACTCTTTTTCTGCTGGGAGGAATAATGGCAATGTGTGCAAACAAACCTGATTTCATTATGATGAGTTAGCTGATTGTTGCATAAACCTACTAATGTCTTTTCTTTTTTTCTTCTCCCCCCCCCNCCCCCCCGCAGGCTACTTTCCATGACAAATATCTTAAGAATGTGTTATGGTTTTGGTTTTTTTATTTTTTTCTTTCAGTGTGAAATAGTATTAGTAACAGCCCAGTAAATTTTGAGGCCTGGAGAGGAAACACGAGGACGTATGCTTCCCAAGCAGTCTCTCCCTTCCTGGATTGCTCCAATTATCTTCTCTACAAGACGGCGGTGTCACAGCAGCTTTGAAGTGGGCTCCATTATAGTCTCTGGGCATATGAAATTTTCAGGCCAATTTTCCATTTCTTCAGAGTATGGATTGAAGAGAGATGTTTGTAATGTGTGATTTACGGACAGCTGAGCACTACATATGATAACTTATGGCAAGTATCTTTATATATCAGAGAATACTTAACGTGCAGCTTCTGGTAAAAAAGGGATCATGCACAATCGTGAATGATTTATATCATGTTTTCTTTTGCCAGCTACATTTGTACCCAATCCACATCTTTCCAAAACCCAAATACAACTATTTGAGAGCTAACAAAATTGGAAAAAGCTAGCAATTGCAGCAGTTGTTATGCAGCTAGGCCTCCCATGATTGCATATACTTAGTCAACTTGCTTAGGACACTACTGTGCTCTTTTTTGGTATTATTTGTTCTGAGTAAAGTACAGAAAGCAAAACGTCCCTCATGCAAACACAGGAAAACAAAAGTTAAAGAACGCATGACAAGCATATTGCTTTGCTCCTACACAAAGTACTTCTATAATTTGTCCTATATTGTCTTCTCTCTCTACCACTACATGACTAGCCTTAGTACCTGCATGTCTTCCATTAGAGCTGTATTCCTCTACCTCTTTCATGCTTGCTTCACTACAACCTGTTATGAATTCTTTGTGCTTCACCATTGTACTGGTTGTAGGGAGGATTGGGTACAGGAGCTGGCAAAGGGTGGCTCTTTCATCCTTCTTATGCTACTGTTGTGCCTCAGCAATGGAGCTTACCTTATAGATGGAGAAGGGCAGTGTGAGAACGGAAAGCAACGTGCCCATTCTCAACACTGTATTTATTCCCTCAGCTTTTCTCCAGGAAATAAGTTTATTGAGTGCAATTTTTGGGATTTGATAAGGAATTTTCTTTCTTCCTTTTTTTTTAGACAGTGAGAACAGAGCAGTGTTGTGGTGTTGAGGACAAACCAAAAAATTGCTCATAATAATGCTTTTCACTCTTAGATATATTTAGTTTTCTTGACTCTTACACCTATCTGGCATGGCAACAAACATCAGATAAATTGAATCAAAAGTCAAGCAGCAAGCTAAGTGCCTCTAAAATTTCCCCCTCCCCGCCTTTTCCTCTTAGGCAGACTTGTATTGTTAGCCATTTCAGAGCTGTCAGTGAGAGCAGAAAGCTGAAATGTCTGTGTCCATGTACAATGAAATTGTGATAGAATTAAAAAAAAAAAAAAATTCTCACTGCTATAAGTAATTTTGTGTCTAAAGCGAAGAAAACAAGCTAGAAATACACTCTGGCAAAGGAATAGGAGAAGGGTGGCTCATTAGTCAGAGAGAAAACATGAAAAAATGCTCTGAAACAAACACTGAAGAAATATGCAGGAAACAAGGCAATGATTCTTGTACTTGTTAACAGACAGAGGCAGTACTGGAGCTACATAAGGAGGCAGTCTACATTTATTTCAGATAGGAGGAGATAAATGTTTTAGATCTGAACAGGTCACATCCAAGTCCTCCTGAACTCTATACTGACCTACTTCAACTCTATGCCTTCTATATATTACACTCAAAGAACACAAAATATGRGTTGACAGCTTTTAGCAGCAACAATTTTATGGTTGCAGGACTGAGTGATTCCACTGCAGAAACAAAATCTTATTAAACTAGGCATTGTACAAGCACCACAAAAAATGCAGTCTCACCTTGAAGAAATTACAACATGAGAATAAGGCATGTGATTACAGGTGGCTGCATGTGGGCAGACCAGAGAACACAAGAAAATACTGAATAATATTGATGAAATCACCCATCATGGAGTGCTGCCAGTGCATGTTTCACCGTCAGTTATAAGGTTATTATATACAACAAATAGAATGTTTATCTTCCTGCACATGAGAGAGTACCCTTTCCACATATTCAACTAAACTTTCCAAGTCTTGTCCTCTGTTCTGTTCTGTTCTATTCTATTCTATTCTATTTCAGACCATCTTTCTAGTATCCGAAAGTTTTCCACAGTGTTTTAAATGATATGACTAACAACTCTCAACTGTTGATTTTTCTCTCAGCCACCCCCTGAGAGAGAAGTACCTGAAATGATGTGACTTATTTTGCTTTGCGTTTTCCTTTTCTTCAGAAGCGTGTTGGTAGGTATTGTTAGAGAAAGCACTTAGTGTGAGAAGTGGCAACACTTATGACAGTTCCAAGTTTCTGAAGTGAATTACTTCGCAACCGTGGACTGCCCCCTGAAAATATTCCATTTTTCTCTCATTTGCTCTCCTGTACCTGCAGACAGCTCCCTTGTGCCGAGGGACTGAAACTGTCAACCAGATTCTTCATCTCAAAGATTTAGGTGATGTTTTTTTTTCCTTAAGTATCCTAAGCCAAGTGCTGGAATACTTTGAAGAGAACATTCAAGACCTTGGACTTCATTCATTTTCTAACAAGAGGCAGCGTACAGCAGAGAGTTGCCTGTACAGCTGTGGAGATGTACTGTGGTACCATATCCCATTTAGAATTTTTTAAGTATTGTAATCCTTGTGCCCTGGCAGGCCAAATGGCCATGGAACAACTGAGAGGTGAGGAAAACATGAAAACCCGTCACCTATTAGGATGTGACACAGTCTTTTACTTGGAGCTGACATTATCTGTACTTGAGTTGATGTGGATGTGAGGAATCCATATCCACTGAGAACAAAACTTACTGGTATTATGAACTTCCAAAATTGCAAAATATCATTTTAAATAAAGAAAATATTAAAAATAAAAGTGTTTTTTTTTTTTCCTTCTATTTTTTAAGCTGTTAGGAWTTATTTATTACTAACAGTAGCAGAAATAATTCTGCTACTCATTCACTGCTATAGTTTCCACAAAGCTTTCAGGGGAAAAATATATCTATTTATAGGTATCAAAAAATATATATATATATAGATGTTCATACACACATATGTGTGTACCTTTTTGTATGCACTGTGTGGGAGAAAGATGTATCAGGTAAGTAAGGACTGAAGTAGGCAGCGTGATCCAGTGCCTAGCTGGGACTGAAAGCTTTGGCTCCAAGACCCTGCTGCCTGTGTGATTCAGACTGAGGTACAATGAACTAGAACCCAAACACACGTATTTGACAACATCCTGTTAGGCTCAGAAAGTTTCTTCTTTTTCAGATGCAAAGTGAAATAAAAAATGAGACCTCAAAAGAGCCAGTGAAATGGTTTCTCCTCTGCTCAACTTCACTTATCTCACTTTACATATTCCCATCAGATCTGCTGCAAAATCAACACACAAGAGAGAGTAAAAATGTAGCTATGACAAAGCTTAAGATAAGAAACAGTTTTGTAGATTACAAAATCTGAAATTTTTCATCTTTTTCCATCACCCTCTGAACAAGAGGATTTTATGACATTTAAAACCACTGTTGATTCTGCTGAATCAAAATGAAGCTGTTTCATTATTAGCTGTTAATTTACACCACACTGATGTAAATAACAAGACTGTACAGATGAACACCAAAGCAGAATTGTTGCTAAACTTCTATAAATTTATAATTCCAAGGGTCTAAACTTTAACATGCGAGTAGTCACTTCTAGGTACCTTCATTTTTGGATGATCGCTTCTGGCATGCTTTTGCTTTCCAAAGGAATGCTCACCATCACATTTGGAAAACTCAGTCCATCAAACGATTACTTAAAATCATTAATCACTTATGAAAATGTAAACCTCTCACATCTTTCCAAATGAAGAAGTGAAAACTATAGGAGTTACATAATTTGTTCTCAAAGTCTACCCAGAGAAACTGAGCATATGAAACTGAGATGAGAATTTAACTTTCAGCCAGAGAGGATTTTATTTTTTTCCTTAAGCTTGTAATTCACAACCATTTTCTAAAGATCTTAGTTTTTTCTCATCTATTTCCCTTTAAGGAGAGCAAAAGTGTATGTCAGTTGAAATTGCCATTCAATATAATTTGCCATAATTGTAATTTTCCTGTCAAAAAGAGATGAAAAAACTTTTGAACCCTGATAGTGTTGCTGGTGTGCCCAGTTTTCTTCTGGGAGAGACCATCTCTAGAGACAAGGTGTCCATCACTTTATCTACTCTGAAACTGGAAAAAAATGGCCTATAAAGTGGTAATTCTGTGTCACATTTACATTTCTACTGGGAGCAAAACTAGAAAGCCAGCTATATATTACATCAAGCCAGGAACAATTTTAGTAGGAGGGGGAAGAGACTTACTAAGGGACTTTAATCCACCCACCCACTTAGGTCTTTCTAAAGTAGTACTGCACTTTATCTCCAGATTTGCAAACCCTCCCAGCTGGAGGTAGGGAACTGAGGAAGAATTCAATGAACAGAACATGTTTAATAGACTGAAAAGGAGGAAATCTAGTCCCCATTTTCCCCTCTACATTTGGACAGCATTTTCAACATTTTCAGTTTGTGAACCTCTAAACATTTTGAAAAAAGTTCCCGATGCACTTTTAGAAGTATTTGAGCATATTTCCTAACGCTGGTCTTTGCCAAGTGCAGTATCTTCACTTAATCTTAACTTCTYTAGCTTTGCCATTATCAAACTCTCAGAGAGCTGCACAGATATTCATGAGCCAACCCTGCCTGCCCATCATCATCATAATCTCCCTTTTTATGTCTTGCATCATTTCACAGAGGAAGTCCCTAAACAGATTCACTTGATCAATCCAACATGTTTTCACTGCACAACAATCTGGTGATTGGCAGCTTGCTTTGAAGTACTGGTAAACCAGGTCCCACATAAAAATGTCAAAAGATGTGAAGTTGAAGTATACTCTTTGACCCAGCACTCATCTTCCAGACAAGTTTTACAGTGAGTGTTTTAAATGAATTTGGTCTTAATGATACTTTACGTAGTCATAGAATCATAGAATCATTAAGGTTGGAAAAGACCTCTAAGATCATCAAGTCCAACCGTCAACCCAACACCACCTTGCCCACTAAACCATGTCCCTAAATGAATTAGCTTGTGTTACTGTGTAAGGATCTTTGGCTAATACAGAACAGAAAGTCTGAGGTTGCTCTTCAATGTCTGATAGCTGCCCCTTCAGCCCCTGTGCCTGAGCAGCGGTTGTGTCTCTCTGCATCAGGCTGATCT